>CM029646.1:4468837-4796337 GCA_017311315.1 Dendrocalamus latiflorus
TGAAGGTTCCGCGCTAGTTTCCCCCGCATGGTTAACCTAGGCAGGGGTGAAAAAAATGCTCCTAAGAGCATCTCCAAGAGATGCCCAATAAATTCACACCCTAAATCTCTTTTTACAGATCCTAACCACGATATAAGGTCCCAAAATAATCATTCCCCCCAACAGATACCCTAAACCAGAAAAAACAGTATTGGGAGTCTAGATCATCCTCTATAAGTAGAGAGCGAGAGCTCATTTTTTGGGTGTGTTCTATTTTTGGGAGTCTATTTGGGAATCTGTTGGAGCTACTTCTTACCCTTCAACTCTAAAATTTAAATATTAAGAGCCATATAGAGTATCTCTTGGAGATGCTCTAAGTGTGGTACGTTAGCTCGGTTAAATATTGTTTCAGTTAGATTAGTTAATGGTTAAATATTGAAATGAGTCAGTTTTGAATGAAAATTAGATTTCGTTTTGGCTCAGCTTGTTAGCTTGATTCTAAAAATACTTCCAAATTATAAATAAAATAATATTAAATAAATTATATTAATTTTTTTAAAAAAAACCCCATAAACAAGAATTTAGCCCGATATCCTCCCCTACCGACTGCCATCCAGATTCGAGCCTTCTTGGGGATCGAATTTAGGTGCTTATTCTTTTGAATTAAATTGGTATCTAGTTCCTCTCATGCATCCATCACTATATAGCGTAGTATGCATTGCCGTAAGCCAGTAAACCACAGAATCAAATTGACATGCTGCCAGCACTTGAAGTTTCCAACAATATAGCCCCGCTAATTTGGGCTTATGTTTCTGATTTTGCTTTATTTTTTATTATTCTTAAATTTCATTTTTTTTTGCTTTTCGATTTTTTCAGCTTTTTACCGGTTCTTTTTTCCTATATTCGTTTGCAATATACGTGATAGACTAACCTATTTTTTTCTATTTTTAAATTTTTTAAATTTAATTATACCAAATAAACCACTATTAGCTACAGTGTAATTTCAGTCAACTATAATAAAAACTCAGATATAAATCACCAAAATTCAGCCCAAGTGAATGGGCTCGTAGTAATGTAGAGAAATTTCGATATTTGACACTGAATACGTGCGCCTCTCAACTTTTAACCCCCGATTCGTACGCCTTTGGAAATTTAACCCTGTCACTGCGAATTCTTTTGATTCAAGGGATTCTCCTCATTTTCTCTCTTTTTCTATTTTGACACTTGTCACTGCGAAAATAAAGAGAATCCCTTGAATCAAAAGAATTCACAGTGACATGGTTAAATTTCCAAAGGTGTGCGAATTATGGGTTAAAAGTTGAGAGGCGCACGTATTCAGTGTCAAATATCAAATTTCTCAGTAATGTATCGTCGACTTGTTGATCAATGTACAGAAGTACTCCTATCCATGCATGCGTGTGGGCGCGCACCGGCCCGCCGGGTCGCATTTATACTAGGGCTGAGATTGAATTCAGGTGTGCTAGCTCGAATCAACCAACCGATCGATCGTACATGCAATGCATGGTCCCGTTACATATCTCAATTACGTGCATCGACTGCCCTGCAGGCTGGCCAAGTTGCCAGGACGTACGGTGCTTGATCGTACTGCATGCATGGTCCTTGGTTATATATATATATATATATATATATATATATATATATATATATATATATATATATATATATATATATATATATATATATATATATATATATATATATATATACACACACGATCCTTGGTTAATTCAATTACGTGGTCCTCCTCTGATAATTGTGCAAGCAATTGCAATGTCCTCCTGCACTATATACATTCCATGGTTACGTTCTCCGGCGATCAGGGCCGTCCACATCGTCATGCATGCATACCATCGAGCCGTTCGCATTCCATCGCGATCGTATGTATTCAAACACTACTACAGAAAAGATCATCACAGACGGTTTTCTGACCCGTCTGAATTTATGGGTCAGTGATAATCGAAGGTCATCACAGATGGTTGTCGAACCGTCTGTGATATATCAATATCACAGACGGTTTTTAACTGAAAACCGTCTGTGATAGCTGATTATCACAGACGGTTTTTAGTTACAAACCGTCTGTGATATGTCATCACAGACGGTTTGTAACTAAAAACCGTCTGTGATGTTCTTTTCTACCCATAAATCTATTTGTATTTATTGGCTAGCGTCAGGAAATGCTAGCCATGCCCTCTGAAACAAGCAGATAAACAAGTATATGTATATATACAATTCATATCTCAATTCATTTGACAAACATATAACATCCAATTCACATCACATTTCATTTACAGACATAAGGCATCCATTTCGCAAATGAATTAATTGAAATGAAATAACAAATATCCATTAACAAATTCACAATTACAGAGTGATAAGAGCAATAAAAAATCATTGTGCGCAGTGGAACTCTCCATCTGGTCTTATGACTTTAGACCACAAAAACCAAGCGCAGTCTCCTCGAATTTTTGCAAAGTCCGGCTGTTTCAATGCAGTTGTAGAGATGGGCGCAGCCTGTCAATAGGAATATCAATGCGCGTACATATATAAACTAACAAGCATGAAATAAATGTGGGAAGATTGACAAACCTTAGAATTGGTGCGTACATATATAATGGGACGCATCCGGCGATAATATTGAAGAATGCGCGGGTGACAAACTTTAGTTGCTTATACTATGAAGCAAATGACACAAATTAGTGTATCAGGTTCATTGAATCGGATACACTAGTGTGTGTCACTTGCTTCATGCCCCTTGAAGGTCTATGTGGCATATATTATTACTACAAGGTCTCTAAACAAAGTTCTATGAAGCAAATAACATAAACTAGTGTATCAGGTTCATTGAACAGAATACACTAGAGTGTGTCACTTGCTTCATGCCCCTTGAAGGTCTATGTGGCATATACTATTACTACAAGGTCACTAAGCAAAGTTCTATGAAGCAAATGACACAAACTAGTGTATCCGGTTCATTGAACAGGAACACTAGAGTGTGTCATTTGCTTCATGCCCCTTGAATCATGCCCCTTGAAGGTCTATGTGGCATATACTATTACTACAAGGTCTCTAAACAAAGTTCTATGAAGCAAATGACACAAACTAGTGTATCCGGTTCATTGAACAGGATACACTAGAGTGTGTCACTTGCTTCATGCCCCTTGAAGGTCTATGTGACATATACTATTACTACAAGGTCTCTAAACAAAGTTCTATGAAGCAAATGACACAAACTAGTGTATCCGGTTCATTGAACAGGATACACTAGTGTGTCACTTGCTTCATGCCCCTTGAAGGTCTATGTGGCATATACTATTACTACAAGGTCTCTAAACAAAGTTCTATGAAGCAAATGACACCAACTAGTGTATCCGGTTCATTGAACAGGATACACTAGTGTGTCACTTGCTTCATGCCCCTTGAAGGTCTATGTGGCATATATTATTACTATAAGGTCTCTAAACAAAGTTCTATCAAGGCTCCACACCATGCAACATATTTATACTCAATTACTATCTTTTTTTTAAAAAAAAGCAAATCATAGCATCACATAAAGGCCGGCGAGGGGTCGGGGAGGCGGCCGGCGAGGGGTCGGGGAGGCGACCGTAGGCGCCGGGCGAGCGGAGGCGCCGGGCGTGGAGGCGAGTCGAGCGTCGGTCTTCGAACGCAGACGGCTCGGGGAGGCGGCCGGCGAGGGCTCGGGGAGGCAGCGGCGACGAGACAGATCGGGATTTAGATGTAGAATATAACTGCAGTATACGGGGAAAACCCTAGCCAGAGGGTATTTATAGAGAGGCTTATTACAGACTGTTCTAGACGTAGAACCGTCTGTGATATCAATATCACAGACAGTTCTAAGTTTAAAAACCGTCTGTGATAAATCTTATCACAGACGGTTTTTTATAAAAAAATCGTCTGTCATAAGCTTTATGTCAGAACGCTTCGTGTTTCGATCGTCTAATTAACGTCTCTCGATCGTTATACGAAGCGTATATATCATTAATGTTTGGGTATACGAACTGTCTGTGCTAAAGGTTAAATATGCGCGCCTAATCCAGGTCTCTTCTACGTACGTACAATATGGCTTCTACTATTCTTGTGATCATCTCCTTCCTCTCATCTGTTCATCAAGAATTGTTCAGCCGTAACCTTACACAGGCGGCCAGCAATTTGCATCTGGAGCAGCTTCTCCGCACACGCCCTGCTCTCCTTCCCCGACTTTCTTGCATCCGTCAACTCGACCTGATCATCCGCCGTCGACGGAGGCGTCTCGCTGCCGCTCAAGAAAGGGAAATAACCCTTACCCGAGTTCTTCTCCACAATGTGCGCAAAGCGGAAGAAGCTCTACACGCATTGGAGAGACTGATGGATAGCCTTGCCGATTAAGCAGAAACAGCAGATTCTGAGGAATCTTTTCATGCTATCCTCTACGACATTATGGGCTATGCTACTGATTATTTGCCCAGGCTGGAGGAGAAAGTGCTGAGGACAAGGACAATCTTAACGGCGTTCGAGAAGTGAGTGGCTGATTCTCCAAGTCCCAAAGTCGAAGAAGAAGCGTACGAAGCCCAAAAGATTACAATCTGGGAAACTCTTTACCTGTGCGACTTTTGTAATAAATTTGTCTTTAATTTGTGATCTCTTGTCTCAGTAGTTCTGTAGTTAAGTTATTAGAAGCAATGTGTACTTATATATTAACCTTTGATCATGAACAGAATATGACAGACAAAGGGACATCACAGACAGTTCTTGTTAAAAACCGTCTGTGATACTCATTTTATCCGACGCCACTAACACAGACGGTGTCCAAATTAAAACCGTCTGTGTTAGTGTCAATCACAAACGGTTTTGTCAAACCATCTGTGATTGACCGTCTAGTATTAGGCTTTCTGTAGTAGTGAAAGACGACGATCGAGTGTTGGAGTTGCCGTAGTTTTGCATGTGTGCTCCTATGAGAGCATCTCTAATGTGTCATTTTAATTTGTCCGTGCCAAGAAGAGAGAGAGAGAGAATGACTTGATACCGGTTATAAGAAGTTATGAAGATCAAGAACACAAAATTCCGAAAAATCTCGATGCTACAATAATTTCAGGCCATAAACAGTGGAACACTATTTTAAATTCAAAAATCTATAAAAACTTTTAATCCGCAGATTCAAAAGACTTAAAATTTGAACCAAGGCTATATCATGACCTTAGGAACCAATTCCAACAAAAAAATCTTGAAAGAACTTAGGAGAATTGGGATCTTTTGATTCGTGAAGCGCTATTACACCAAAACCGGGTTAAAACCTAAAACTGAGCTAACTTTTAAATCATTTAAAATTTGGTATGTGTCTTCTATAAAATGCCAAAAACCTATTCCAATTAACAATCAAGAAAATTGTTGCCAAGATTATGATGTTTTACCGTTTGAAAGAAGGTTGCAACAAAAACTGGTCAAAAAATAAAAAAATGGTAAATATGATTTGCTCGTGGGTGAATGATGGCCAATATGGCTCTAGATGTATTTCAACATATCATAAGAAACTAGAACACTAAAGAAATTGAGGTAAAAATAGCTGGATCAAGAAATCACTTGGAGAGGCCAAAAATAGTAAAAACTGAACAACTTCAAGAACTTGCCAACTAGGTGCTTAAATGGATGGGGTTGATTTCGAAAGATCATCTTCATCTCTTACATGTCCTAGGGATAACTAAATCAAGAAGGGAAGAGAGAAAATCAAACCAACTAAATCAAGAGTAAAATCAACCAACACAAGATGGATCTATAAGAGATGAACAAATATTGATGTGTTATTACTTAAGGATGAAGGTTTTACGACCACTTCACTCAGAGGACAGGAGAGTAACCTACATCACTCAACTTATCTCAAACCCTAACCCTAGAATACTTGGTCACAATGAGAGAACGGTTGGATAGTTAACTACAAAGTCTTCATGCCACTCGTTAAATAGATGGGCTAGCAAGTCTCATCTAATGCTTAGTAGATACTATCTACGTAGCACATATAGTGGAAACTTGATAACCCACACACACGAGTTTTAACTTACGTAATTCAAAGTGCATAAGCCTGAATTCGCTAATTCCTTAGCCTTGATCTTCTTAGCTTCTCCTTGACCTAAACCATCTTCTCAATCGTCGAGGTTTTGATCCAAGGTAATTTTCGGTATTTTGGTCAAAGTACCAAAATATCCTTTCTTGACCCCGGTCTTCATCTTTCATTTAAAGTAATCATCATGCTTGTCATGTGTAGATGCACCACTGGCTTGCCACACGTCAGCAAGTCTCTTTTGCTCCAGTTTCATCGGACTATATTTCACTTGAACCGACCAAACTACATAGTGTAACATGTCGCTCAAATTTTCATTCAATATTTTCAGTTTTCCTTGTGCCAGAGCTCAGCCATCTTACACGACATACTTGATTGTTTTCGGCATCGGCTCTTCTATAAGCGTAGTCCTCGTCGTTGACTATGGTTGACTCCAAACGACTCTGTACATCCAAAGACCAAAACATCATTTTCAAGTACAAGTTCTTCATACTTGACCCACGTTAGCTATAACATATATCATGCAACGCATATGCACTGATATAGGTCAAACCAAATCATTTTATGACTCAAATTTCCTAAAATCATCTAATGCTGCAAGTTATACAGAAAATTATGTAAATTCTAAATTTTTACTCATTCGAAATAATAATAATTATCACAACAAAACATTGAACCTCCTCACACGATCACTTATTCGTTTTAATTCAATCTACAGTGGGACCTATCCTGGACGGAGAGCCACGTTCTAAACATTGAAGGGAAAAATACAAAATTAACGCCGATATGATGTGGCAATTCTTGGCGTCGGTGCAGACACCTCACACGGTAGATGCCCAAAGTAGCTTGCACATGTATATTGCCTGGGTTTTTTTAGTTTATGGTTTTTGATTTATATTATAATAACTAACTTTTAAATAGTATGTCTTTTTAAGATGGAGTCTATAAGTCGATTGTAGTAGACACTGTACTGAATTTATCTAAATTGCCCAAAAGCACATGTAAACATCTCTCTTCATACTCTCTCTTACGAACAGTAGAATTTAAAAAATTAAATCATAAATCAAATCTTGTAAGGCTGCATGGCAGAGATTTAGATGATCTAAGATTCTGATAAGTGAAGTGACGTCCCCGACGGGCGGCCGGGCCCTGCACCGAAGGCAACAGCTTCACGTAAACGTTCGATCGATGAGGCCGGTGGCCTCGTTCTATCGCAACGACTTGCAAGGGCAGCTACTTACGTATATACGATATATACCTTGGGCAGTCACGTAAGTACGTACGAAGGTCTGCCGCGGTCGATCGAATCGAATACTAGGGAAAAAACCGTACGCGCATGAAAAGATCACTCATATAGGTTTTACATATGTATATACGTACGTACCTGTACACGTACTCTGTATCAGTTATGGTATGTATACACTCACACCTCCCACCGGTTGCGCTAGGCAGTGGCGGACGCAGGAATTTTGGAATGGGTGTTCGAAGTTATAAAAATATTTTTCAGTACAAAACATAAAGATCTACAATAGTAATAGTTAACATACCAGCTATAGCTCATTGTCAATAGAAGGAGAATTCGTCTCATTTTGAACTTGGCTTTCATTCACAGGTGGACACTATCTTCTGTGTCTTTTTAGCTCTCTCCCACAAAGATCTCAGATTTGTAGACTTATTCATTTTTTAAAACTCAAAGATCTATAAAATCATAAAATACAAGTGTTACAAGATCCTACAAAGACATACTCACATACAAGCATAAAAGCATTGCTCATTTTCGTTTTTCAACACATAACAACAATCTCAGACATACTCTGATACTCACATACAAAGAAATATCTGTTCCTACAAAGACTCCCCAATTAACAAAAGAATAATATATTGACAAGATCATGAATGGCAATTGGCAAAGGAAACAGTGATTGTAATGTAATTTTTGGTTGTTTAACTAAGCTTCAATACATTTTACACTAACACAAAATTACAAATAATCAGATGACCTCTCAGCCAAAACAACAGAAGAGGTAACTTCTAGCATGTAGCATGTAGGGAACCATCATTGACCAGACAACTTCACTTTTTTCCCCAATGTATAAGCCATTTAACTAGAACACCAAAATTAGTTGATAGCATTGCATGATTACAAATGACTAACCAACTGAAACCGCAGCGACCACATAATTGACTAGCGGTGAATTAACAAGCTTATAAAGCAATTAAAACCTCACCCACACCAGATTTGATAGCCATTTCACCTACAAAGCGCAAGCTTCACCAGAAAGGCAGAAATAGAATCCAGAGCAACATAGCATCACAACTAGCATCTAAATTCTTGACAGTTGCAACGCAGGGGCAATACATGGTATGTGACGGTCAGGTACTAGTAAAATGCGGTCGCAGGTCGCCAGTCGACGGTGGTGGACTGCGGCGGAGCGGAGGGCTGGAGCCCGAAGGGCGGAGGCGCTGCCGCCGGTCATGCGGCGCGCCGGCGCGGGCACGGAGCCGGAGCCGGAGCCGGAGGGCGGAGGCGGCGAGGCGGAGGGCGGCGGCGGCGAGGCGGAGCGGAAGCGGAGGGCGGAGGTGGCGAGGCGGTCTTCGGTGGAGCGGAGGCGGCGAGGCGGAGCGGAGCGGAGGGTGGCGGCGCCGAGGCGGAGCGGAGCCGGAGAGGCGGAGCGGAGGCGGAGGGCAGCGGCGCCGAGGCGGAGTGGAGGCGGAGGGCGGAGGCGGCGAGGCGGAGCGAAGGCGGCGAGGCGGTCTCCGGCGGAGCGGAGGCGGCGAGGCGGAGCGGAGGTGGCAAGGCGGAGGGCTGCGGCGCCGAGGCGGAGGGCGGAGGCGTCGAGGCTAGGGTTTGCCGAATGGGGATCGGGGGAGCGGGGACCGGGACCGGCCGACCAGGGGTGGGGGATAGGCAGGCCGCGGCCGCGCGGAAAGAAAATGGGCTGGGCCACACGCGCGGCCGCGGCGCTCCGTTTCTCTCGGGAGGTCGGCCGAATTGGGGTATAAACAGTTGATTTGATCCAATTATATATATACATATGTATTATACCTTATATATACTAGATTTTTTGTCAAAAATTTTGGGTGTTCAGCTGAACACCCATGAACCACTGTAGATCCGCCCCTGGCGCTAGGCTCAGTTCCTATGCTACACGTATTTCTTTTTGTTAAGGTTCTACTTGACCTTAATTATATAGATGCGACTTGTCACAGTGCAATGTACGTCGAATTACCACACTAACAAGTGACTCTTTTTTTCAGCTTTTTAAAACCTATTTTTCAGCCTTTATATAATAGCTAACTTTTAAATAAAATATTTTTTCAAGATAGGATATATAAATTATTTATAGTACACATTGTAACGACTTTATTTATATTAGCCAAAATCATACGAGAATTTTTATTACCCCGTACTCTCTCTTACGTATAATTAAAAAATAAGTCACAACCATAAACCATAAACCAAACGTAAAAAGAACAAACCCAAAAACAAGTTCCGTGAGCATGCGTTTTCGATTAGTGATGCATATACATGTCAATTTAGTAGCCAAAAATTCGTGCAAGGATTCACGGCGTACGCGCCTAATTATCTAAGGCACGGCAAGATTAATTAGCTAGAAATATTCGTACATGGTAATTAATTAACGACACAAACTAGCTACCGCTCATTGTGTCCAAGCAGATATGGATAGAAACCGCTCTTGCATGCATGGCCACATGGAGCATGGGTTACTGCTGTATGACGATTGTTTGCAATAGAAGGAGATGATCGGATAGAAAAGGTGTTTTAGTAGTTTGGTTAAAATACTGAAAACTATTTTGAAGCAAAACCGTGGCACTTGAGCAGCGCTTGAGAGAGCGGTTTAGGTTAAGGAAAAACTTAGAAGATCAAGTTAGATCAAGGCTAAGTACGTAGAGAATTCGAGTTTCCTCTATTGAGGTAAGTGGATAGTATCTACCAAGGGTTAGATATGGCTAGCTAGCCCATTTATTTAACGGGTTGGAATGAAAACTTGTAGTTAACAATCCAACCATTTTCTCTTGAGACCTGAGGTTCACATATATTAGTGTTAGGGTTTGAAAGGAGTTGAGTATTGTGATGTGCTTTATTATCCTTCAGGTGAAGTGGCTATAAAATCTTCATCTCTAAGTAGTAATACATCAATTTTTGTTCATCTTTATGAGTCTTTCTTGTATTTATTGATTTGCTCTTGATTTGGTTGTTTTTCCCACCTCTCCCCCCTTCTTGATCTTACTATTCCAAGGATATGTAAGAGATAGAGATAACCCTAGAAATCAATCCCATCCATCTAGGTACCTAATTGGCAAGTTCTTGAAATTGCCTAATTTTGCTTAATTTTGGCCTCAACGAGTATTTTCGTGTTTTGGCTGAATTTCTTAGGTGTTCTTGCTTGGTGTAATGTGTGGAAACATATCTAGAATCATCTTAGCCATCATATGCTTACGAGTAAGTCATATTCACCGTTTCGTATTTTGCCCATTTTGGTGCAATCTTATTTTAATCTCAAAAGATCAGAACTTTGTCATATATTTCTTTGATCCATGGATGGAATAGGTTTTTGAGACCTTAACCAAGGTGTGTGTAAAGTTTCATAGCATTTAGACTTGTATTTCATAAGTTACACTATTTCTTGGATCTTCTTAGGCTGTTTTCACAGCAGGCTGTTCAACAGCATCAGGGCTAGTCATACCAGCAGTGTTGTGGCGGTCTGACCATCAGGAGGTCATACCAGCCACTGGTTGGAGGTCAGACCTCTAGAGTTTGGATTTTTCTCGGAGCTTGATTTGTTGACTTATTTGTTTTATGATTTTGATTGAGAATTCTATTTTCTGTAACTCTATAATTATTTAAAAATTGAATCAAGAATAATTAGAAATTTTTTGATGGCACTATTCACTCTACTCTATTGTCTATTAGTCCCATGGCTCTAGAGTTGCAGTTGTACTATTTTAGACATGGTAGAGCTAGCAGAGTCACAAGTGCATAATAGATGAAGTCGAAAAAATGCGTAACAGACGACGAGGTGGCAGCCTGAAGTAAGCCCTAGCAACTGAAGCCCAATCTAGCCCACCCCGATGGACCGGATCAGTAGAGGCTGTACGACGTTAGACTTAACATACCTTGATTGGTCAAATTAATTCGACTGCAAAAAGACAGGGCTCGTAGAAGAAGAGGAGGAGGAAGAATATCTAACATATATATGTGGGTCTGTTTTTTTTTTGTTTAATTTATAGCTGTGGTTTATAGTTGAAAATTTTGAATTTTAGACTGTTCACGACAGAGATTACGGAAAGAGATACTTACTTGTGATTTTGATGGATATAGATATTAGGTTTTTAACGTATACTACAATTAACTTATAGATCCTGTTTTAAAAAAATAATACCTTTAAAAGTTAAGTACTATAGTAAAATTCAAAAGGCGTTTTAAGATACCGCAAAGTACAGGCTCCGTATCATTTTCTTCCCCTTTCATCAACTGCATCGATCTTTTCTTGCCGTTGGTTCTTACGCTTTTGTCCTAAACAGATGATGGATTGAGCTTGAGCGGATGATCACGAGCTTGGAGCTTTTGACCCATCCTATCGTTCCATATGGCTGTTCGAGCGTAACAATACTACTGCCATTGCAACTTTCTATAGCATCGATTGTTCCTCTCTGTCAGAATTGCATGCACGGTCCCTGTAGCTAACCCTAAAACAACAGCTAATTGCTACGGGCTTACTTATGTAGGAGACTGCTACCAAACAGGGGCGGATCCAGCGGGGGGCTCGAGCCCCCCTATCGCTACCGGACCCTTGGAGCCCCCCTTAAATTTTTAGCCATGGATGTATAATGTAGAAGGGGCTGAGGTCGAGCTGAAGGTACTTCAGCCCCTCCAAAAAAATTTTCCTGGATCCGCCACTGCTACCAAAGGTTTACGTGGCTCTTCAGAAGTATTTAAGGGTCACGTGGCAGCATTTAGGAAAGGGTCTAAGTACAATTTGTTTCCTTGGCACTGAAGCTAGCCACCCATGCCATGCAACGTGAGCACTGGGCAGCACTAGCCGTGCATAACCGCATGCACGTACGTGGATCGTATATATTACGGTTTACGAGGCATTCACTGTAACCAAATCCGTATAGACGTACGTAGTAAATTGGACCATGGGATCCCCAATACATAACAGGGCTCGTATCTGGCACGAATGCGCCTTTTCTTAACTGAGAATGCAAACTCTCATCAGTCCTACATATATACATAGCTGATTAGAAGTTCTGCGTCAATTTCATCGATGTGTCTAATTGCCTATAACCATCAGCTCAGCGCTAAAATGAACAGTCTTAATTACTTGGTTAGCAAATAGATCATAGTTATTGTCACTCTCACTCCGATCGAGTACGAGTCGCATTCTCCGATGTTAAGTACGGCTGTGATCGTTTTGGCTTCAGTTTTTAGCTTCCAACTTATTTTTCACTATTAATAAATTTCGTCTTTTTCTGAACTTTTGGCTTTTTATTGAGCTTTTTGCCGGTTTTTTCCCGTATTTGTTTGTATTATACGTAATGGGCTAACATATTTTTTTATTTTTTTAATTTTTTAAATTTAATTATACTAAATAAGTTTCTGTCAGCTACAGTGTTTTTTCAGTCAGCTACAGTGCTTTTCAACCATAAGCTACAAAAAAGCCCAAATGATCACCACCACGTTGCCCTAACAAACCAGCCTTCTAGCTAGGACCATTTCTGTCATTTATTTAAGCAAAAAAAAAGAGGTTGGGAATTTAGGACCAGTTGGTTACTGCATGTGTTGTCCTAGGCATATATAAAAGTATTGATAATTGCTGTTTATAATATTATTTATATCATCTATAAATAACACTAAAAACAGATGTTATAATAGATTATTTTTTTATATATATTTGTATACACCGCTCATTCATGTACAATATGTCTTTACTTCTTGTGTTACAGTCGGCTACTACATAAGAGATGTCTCAATTCTCTATGTCCTCTATCTCTTCTCTACATCTCATATCCTACGTGATAAGACTTATACACATCTTAACATCACTGTTACCGAAAGCTTCGTTCAGGCTGCAGTGTTGTTCTGTACGGTTGATTAATGCAATAGTTAAAGATTGTTTGTTTGGGACCGGAGCTATACATGATCGATGGCTGTTATGCCAGAGAAGGGGTAGTACACATCATTATAAGCCGATCGATGTTAATTCGCAGGTGCAGACATGTTCCCTTTCTCTCATGCACAGGCACCTGAGCACATGGATGATTTGATCCATCTCGATTCCTCATCTAACTTGTTCCAGAAATCATTGTTCCAACGGATCTAGATCGACCGCATGCCATTAGTTCAAACCGCACGAAGATCTGGTAAAGAAAAAAAAACGGACATTACGATTAGAACAATATGCTCTTTCTTTTTAATGCAAATTAAAGGCACGCGCTGCATGCATGCGTGTTCTTGAAAAAAGAAAAATATATGAGAACCATATGTAATGTCTGAAAAAAGATATACGATGAAATGCATCATATAGCTAGAATTATGTCTGAAAAATTGCGAAAAGTAACATCAGAAAGCACCACTCATCACTCACTTAGCTTGTTCGTCCATGGGTCATGATCGAGGGCTGTATATGATCGATGCTGCTGAACGATCAAACTGAAGCGCGGTACATTCTGAATCCTGAAGGCCATCAATCGAAGCTAAAGACGACAGCCATGTTCCGAACCGGGACCAAGCTCGAAGGATTCTGCGAAGAAACAAACTTCTCAGGCTCATCAGACCACCGGACAGACTGCTCCTAGCTAAAGCAAATGCATCGTACGTACTGCTGCTGTGGCAGCCAACTCAGCAGCTACAGAAAGGGACATACATTTCTGCACTGCATTGCGTTCATCAAACCCTACGCATGTGAGCTCTGAGCATCCTCACGTTGCATGCGAGCCGAATTGGGGGACCATGCCGTGTTTGATCCACCGCTCAATTGATCAAAGTTTACTGCACCTGGGCGAGATTCATCATTCTTGGAGAAATCTCACAGGGCACACTGTTAGATCTTTATCTCAAGCCAAAGACAGACAGTACCTGTTACCTTGTCAACTGTTCTCCGGTCTTCACGCACAGAATCATAAAATAGAAATTAGGATTTAGATGGTCTCGTGGGTATTCCAATCTTCTGTTATCTACACTAGATCAAGGATTAGTATACAAGTCGTTTTATACTCATCTTTGAGCATTATATCAGATAACCCATCAATTAATGTATCATTAAGGCTGTGTAGCCATGTAGGTTGTAGCCGTGCAGTACAACACCTTTGGATGCATCTACTAACCTGGTTATGAAAGAAGCGCTTCTCCATCGGTGTCTTCATCAAAATTATAAATTTTACATCAGTAGATTTTGGTAAGGATGGAACATCCTATGCTCCTACTAGGTGGATTTATAAAGTTTGAGTTACGTTATTAATATACAAAATGGGCAATAAACCAAGGAGTGATGTCAACAGGCGTATATATTACAAAAAAAAAAGAAAAGAAAGAAGAGAAAAGGTTAAAAATACAGCAGGCATTAATCTCACTAACAAGAAGTGATGCATTATGTAGCATTGACGAACAGGCCACTACAGCAGTAATTCTGTCTTGGCCACTGGAGCTAGGAGGCTTGCCTCGAATTGCCAAGCATTAGGGCCTGTTCTTTTTGGTTGTGACTTGTGGCTTTTGGCTACAGCTTGTGATTTTTGGGCTGTTTATACGAGAGATTACAGAGTAACAGAAACTCACGTGCGGTTTTTGCTGATATAAATAAAGTCAGTAAATTATATACTATAATTAACTGACCCTATCTTAAAAAAGTATTCCGTTCAAAAGTTAGTTACTGTAGAAAAGTTGAAAAGCAGATTTTAAAAGCTGAAAAAAACAGAGCCATTGTGTCGGTTTGGCTACAGCCAAGTCAATTGTGTATTTCCTTTGTTGGGCTGTTCTGGGCTGTTCCGCGCCATGAAAATAGGCATGTCCCTGCCTGGTTGAATGGGTAAATAAATAAGTGCAATAGATGGTGCCACTACTGCAGAATGATGGTTTGGAACATTTGGTACTCAGCTTCTCCAATATGAATTAGAAAAGTTTTGACGACCCGTCGAAAACCCATGCCCATCAACATCCTCATTCTTATTGCCCTCTTGATCCTCTTCATCAGATTTCGAAGGCAGTGTTTTTGGTTGGATGCTTTGAACAGCACATTTTTCCCCACCAATATCTTCAGATGCTCCGCGGCTCTTCAGCTTCTCATAAATGTATTCAATGTTGTAATATTTGCGGTATAAGCAAAGATATAAATATAATTCCAATATAATCATATAAGCACATCAAAGACATCAATTCATATATACAGGACATAACAAGTATATAATCATATGAATTGAACATTTCATTCATGGTATATGACATATTCAGTAATAGAGACAAATCTACTCTAATCATGAATATGTATGTCAAAGTATAAAGCATGTATCAATTAAGACTAGCAATAAGCTCAAGTTTAATTGATAATTTGTGCTCTCAAATGTAGGGTTGCACAAGTTTAAACTTGGCCGTCCCGCTACTAAATCATATAATTTTCACAGATTGGTTATACCAAATTAGCATTCAATCCTTGAGCTCTTAAAACTATACAATCTCAAGATTCAGATTATATCTAACACATGTGAGCATTCGGCCAGCAGCCAAGGTTCTGCTAAAGCAAGAGTTCAAACACATATAAAATGTCCTTTTGCAGTAACTGAACCAAACTTATTTAGCAAAATAAGACTTTTAACAGATCTGCAATAGATATGAGAATTTTCTACAGGCTAAGGAGAGCTCCAACCAAGCCACACATGTACAATATGTCTTTGTCTAGAAGATATCAGTTAAGCTCACAATTAACAATAACCACAGACAATAAGCGACAGTAAGAAGAGCTCAAAGATAGAATCTACCAATCTCAATATATGATTTCATTTATCATTGAGCAACAATCCAATCCCACTGCAATCTAAGTCTCCCAGTACTAGATATCAAATAGAGATTATGAATCTAGCACAGCACACAAAGATTGCAAATATAAGTGACTGTTTTACTCACAAGACCGGCAATACTCGAAATTGCCGAGAAGATCAGGGCTAGGCACGCTTTGGCGCTGTCCCAGAAAACCTATTGCCCCCCCCACACCACCGTGAGAGAGGTCAGTAGGCACGGAGATACAAAGCCCTCTCGCCGGAGTGAAGCACACGCCGGCCGAGTCGAGGTAGAGGTACGCCGCACAAGCACAGGGGAGGAGCCGGCCAAGCACCTCGCCGGAGAACACCAGGAACCGAAGTCACCACACACCACAGGCAAAAATCAAAGAGAGGGAGAGAGCACTTTCCTTCGGATACCTCAACCAAAAGAGCCGGCCGCCATTTATAGCCAAGAGAGGGAGAGGGGATGAGCACTCAGCGGCGCCATCAACCGCCGAGACCGAGTCTCACGCATCACCACCGCACCTCACCAACCGGATCTGGGAGCCGAGTCAGCCGGGAAGAGGAGGAGCTCCGAACCCAACGGGAGAGAGAGAGAAGCGCGAGTCGCACGGGAGAGCGGGTCGCGGGGAAGACTGGGCCGCCGAAGAGCCGAGTCACCGGGCCCGCCGAGCCTGCCTCTCTCCGCCGCGCCGCCCTCCGGAGTCGCCGCCGCCTTCTCCGCCTCATGCACCCGCCCGCTCGGTCTGGGTCACGGGGAGGCCGAAGCCTCCCCCCTTTTGCCTCTCTACGGCCCACCGACAGGTGGGCCCCTCTTTCTCTTTTTCTTTTCTTTTCCTTTTATCAAATGGGAAATTACCCTTTTGCCCTTGGTATATACAACAGTCCCCACCATTGGTGATTTCTTCCATTCATTGACGAAAGTCCGTCCCAATATCCCATGTCAACGATGAACTGGAGCATGGACTACAAACTTGCGGATCATCATGCTTCTCTTGTCACCCGGGCCAACATTGTGGTTCACCTGATCAGCACCAAAGAATATCGTTCTGAAGAACCAATCAAACCAAGTCTCTCCAGCATAAGAAACACCTGCGTAAGAGATCAGTTGTCAGCACAGAGAAAAGGAGGAGCATTTACATGGAAATAACCCAAGTTGGCAATGATAATAATGCGCCTAAAGTGTTAGATTTCAAATGCCTACCTTCTTCCAGATGAAATGAGAGCAAACTTCGTGGAAGGACATGTAGGAAACTGACTGAAATGCACTGTGGAAAGAAGTACCATACTGCCGGTCAGTCGAAGCCTACCTTCATGTCAAGAAAAGCTCTGTGAATGTGATCGTGTAGGGTTGGCACTCCTAGATCTGGCATCAATCAGTGCTTTTGCTTCATCATCTGAGAATCCTCTTTGCATAATCTCTTTTAGTCTACAGATTTTCTTTCAAAGGACCCATGAGGCATATCTATATAAATAAAAATAATCGGTGATATTGAAGGTATCTCCTTCATTTTGAGGGCAAGAAAATCCCTCAATAATCTAAAAAAGAAAAAACTTAGAAAATCTCACATTAATAAAAAAAAAGATAAGAATCTTCACCACTTATTTTGGTGGGACCAGATTATAACGGTGCAGATTAATCATATATAGATATTATAGTTATATAATAAATACAATTGTATTTCAATTATAGGAATTAAAATTGTATATCAAAGACAACTGTATCATAGTATTTAGCTGTGCAACTACGTGGGTAAATCTACTAGTTTATTGAAATATGAAACTCACTACAATCATGCTTCTTTGGAAGTAGTCTTGACAAAGGAATTTGCAATTTCAATATATTATTCAAGGTACAATTTGTAGACATGAATATAAGAGCTTAAAAGTGACAAAAGAACTACATGAAATTGTTTATCTCATTATCTGCATAATTGTTTACATTGTCTATTATGTAGCATATAAGGATACTGTGCCGGTGCTTCATCCAACAATACCTTTTCTTTTTGTTCCTTTCCGGTTCTGATTATGTTGTTAGCACTCTAAATAGATAAGACATGCTTCCTCCTCAGCACAACCAATCTGACTCCCAATAGATTAGATATGCTTCTCCCCTAACTTAGCCAATCTGGCACTAAGATACCACTTGGCTAAAAGCCTAAACCTTCAAACCAAGAATCTAGGGCATTGTGTTAGCTTGCAAGTATCTGGTTGTCAGGCACAGATAAGCATAGTGTGATAATGTTGGGACATGTTAATGTTAGAATATGCATATTCTTAATTCTTTCCTTCTATGTGTAGGACATATTTTCTTATAATATTTCTTTGCATTCTCTATATATATACTGTTCATTGGGCTTAATAGATATACACATAATATTCATAGCATGGTATCAGAGCTGGGGCACTAACCTAGCTCCTTCCACTGCCATCCACCAGCTGCCCAAGGACACCGCTGCAAGGAGGAGGCCGCCGCCACCTCTGCCACTACCACTCCGATCGTCGCCACTCCGACCGTTGCCGATGCTCACTCGCAAGGAGAAGGCCACCGCCACCACTCTGGTTGCCACCGACGCCAGAGGCCCTCCTGTGCCTGGCCGGATTGACCACGTTCTGCTTTAGAAACCAATTGAGGTTTCTATAAGAAGAGCCAGTTTAAAAAAAACTTCCTTAACATTGATCTAACCACCGCACTGTCCAGCACCGCCTGTTAGACTTCGTTGTCTTGGTCACTGCGTCGTCCAGTGACGCATACCGATAGCTTTCATTCCATTAACCGCGATCCTATTCCCAGGGGTAAAGCTCTATAGGACAAACTACAGGTTCTGGTCTTTACTTACGGAGATCACGCTCAATGAACTTTGCCTCTTGGGATATGTCACTGGTGTGCGACCTTGTCCGCTATCACCGGTTCAGCCTTCTCCCAGGCAGCTTACTTCTGCACCTCTGGTAGAAGATAAGGCTGCCAAGAAGGAAGTGGAGGCTACTGCTACTGACACTGTTGATAAGGCTTTTCAGTATGCCATTGACGCTTTTGAGTGCTGATGTGCTAATGAGGCCCCATGTTCGAGTCATCCTGGTGGTCAGCGTCGACAACTCCATCTAGTCTGAAATTGTTGATCTATGTTCTACTCATAAGATTTGAGAGTACTTTCACAAGCGATACCAGCAGAGCAACGATGCTCAGTTCTTTTTGCTTCAGTGTGAGTTGAAGACACTTCGTTAGGAGGACTCCTCCGCCGATGACTTCTACCAAGCCCTAGTCAGTCTTTCGTACCAGCTGGATGGGTTGGCCTCTCCACTTTACTAGGAGTGTCATAAGGTGCAGAAAGTGGATCGTAATCACCTTTGCTTTTATGACTTCGTCTGCCATCTTCTCCTAGAGTTTGAGCCTGTTAGGGGTCAACTGTTGAGCCACTCGCCACGACCGACCATCACCGAGGCCCTTTCGATGCTTCGTATTGAGAAGCTTTGTTGTTGGTTAGCAGCATAGCTATGCTTACCACCCCTTCTGTTTCGACTACTGTCCCTCCCCAGGCATCTGTTTCCACTCCTGTTTTCGCACCAACTGGAGTTCAGTGTAATTTTTGTAAGAACTTTGGGTATGTCTACTAGAGTTGTGCGGTGCAGAAAAAGCGGAATAAGGCACGTGAAGGCGGATAATCCAGGGCCAGGTAGGCCCTTCCTCTACAAGAGGACAGATCAACACACCAGGTTCTCAGTGAGGTGACTCTGTTCAGCAGCTCTATCAGGCTTTTCTTCAGTAGCTTTCCCACAGCTAAGTAGGTTCTGGTAGTCTAGCTCAGATGTCTTCTTCAAATATCTCTTGGGTTCTAGATCCTGGTGCCTCTTTTCACTTAACACTGGACTCCACATCTCTCACTTTAGTAGGACCTCCTATTTTTTCTATCTCTGTTTAGATAACTGACGGTACTCCTCTGTCTGTCAGCTGTCAAAGCATACTTTTGTCCACTGACTTTTATATTTCAGCTGTTTCCCATGTTCCCTTGCTTACCATACAGCTTCTCTTGGTGGGTCAGCTCACTGATCTTAGTTGTAGGGTTGGTTTTGACTCTCACTCTTATTTTGTCTAGGATCAACAAACAATGATGGTACTTGGGACTGGATGGCGTCATAGGGATCGTCAGGGTCTCTACATCTTTGACCGCTTCTACCTTACGTCCACTTCAATTGCTCCTATCACCTCTATATCCACCTTTACCGCTTCTACGGCTACCTCCACCACCACTGTTGCCACCACATTTGGAGTTCTTGCGTAGTTGCATCACCGTTTAGGTCACTTGTGTCAGTCCTGCCATTCTTCGTTAGTTCGTCAGGATATTTTTGGATGTGTTACTGTTGATACAACCATGTTTTATCAGGGTTGTAATTTGAGCAAGCAGCTATAACTTTCTTATCACTCTAGTGAGTTCTTATCTTCTCATCCTTTTGATTTAATTCATTCAGATATACGGGGACCTACGCTTATTATCTCTCAAGGCGGGCATAAATTCTATTTGATTTTAATTGATGATTATTCTCGTTTTACATGGTATTTTCCTAGGTCTAATCGTGGTCAGTTTCTTGCAATCTATCATAGCTTTGCAATGATGGTTTGTACTCAGTTCGAGTCTTCTATTCATATTTTTCACTATGATTCTGCTGGCGAGTATTGTTCTGGCATTTTTAGATAATTTTTTTTTCCTGAGCATAGCACTTTTTACTAGTCTTTTTGTCTTGGTGCCCATGTTTAGAATGGGGTTGTTGAGCACAAACATCATCATTTGATTGAGACTGCACACACTCTTCTCCTTGCCTCTCATGTTCCACCACAGTTCTGGGCTAAGGTTGTCTCTTCGACTGCATATTTCATCAATGTACAGTCTTCCACTACTCTTAAGGATGTCAGTCCTATAGATCGTCTCTACTCGTGAGCCCCCAGTGTACTCATCTTCGTGTTTTTTGCTGCACCTGCTTTACTCTGTTGTAGCCTTGTGAGTGTACCAAATTATTGGTGATACCGGGTCACCCGATTTTCTCGACGTAGGATTAAGATACTCATGTGGAACTTGGTGAATCGTAATGATCTCCCATTGCCAATGCAAGATCTAGCACTCTTTAATTCGCCAAATCACACATGTGGTGATTTTTACCGACCACCAAAGTGAAGATCTTCCACATTCCTAATTTCTAGTGGAAAGGTTGAACGATTTTAATTCAACACTCCCAATCCCCCCTTCAAATTAGTTCGGCCAACATTGGAAGAGCAAGAGCAATCTACTTTTAATATATTATTTCTGATATAAGTGGTCTAGAGATTACAATGGGGGTGCTGGTGTATTTGAGGGCAACCCCCAACTCTCACACACGCAGCTATGGGCCTAATCCCGACTTGGACTTACGTTTGGCCAAAGCAATTGAAGGAATTCCCTATTCGGTCAAGAGACCGACTCTAACTCTTCTTCATCTATTCAGACTATGTAAACCTAAGTATGGTTCGGACTCAATGTTTAAAACTAGATACATGATCAACTATCATCTGATTTTGGCCGTCCAATGTGGCACGCTGGCCGTGGAGATCCCCTCACACATTGCTCTTGGTTTTGTGGAGGTTCTCTAGAAAACCAATCTAGTTCTTGAGAGAACTCCCAAAACCGGAGCTCTTTCTTGATGAGCACGTCAAACTTGATGTGGATTGCCTCCTGGTGCCATGGCTTTCTCCAAGTACTTGGGCTTCCCTTTGCATGCAGTTGGGCCTCTCCACTTGGGTCATGTGGCTTGGGCTTCCTAGCGGCATGGGCTGCTTGGTGATCTTTCCTCCACCGCATAGGCCTTTTCATGGGTGTTGGCCCACATGAACCTCGTCCCCAAATGAGCCGCATGAACCATGGTGGGCATATGGGCTTGAAACATGTTAGACCATGTAGCTAGGTTTAGGATATTTTGGTGATGAATAATCGATAATGGTTAATTTATGATGAAGAATATTTGATAATATTGCTTATCGATGTTATGCGAGATGTGTGGCGTGTGTGGACTGATGTTGGTCAAGTTGAGATGAAGTTGTGCTGGAAAAATATTCTTTGGTCTTTGTATGTGTAGGTTGAGCATGGAGGCGATCATGGTCGGTGACGAGGTGGACCGAGATTAGGATGGGGAGATCTGAGGTTCGGACGGTCAAGGATGTCGCGAGATAGTCGGGCTCATGCTTGGGGCGCATAGAGATCAGAGGTGGATGGTGCGTGGAGAAGCTACGGGAGGTATGGTTCTGGAAGCTTCGACACGTGATGAGTTGAAAAGTTGGAATTTTAGAAAACCCGTGTTAGGAAGGGTTTCGGGTCCCTTTGCTATTGGAATTGAACTAGAACTCATGGGCTTAGGCTCAGCCTATGTTTTTGGCCCTAGACTATAAATAGAGATGGGAATAGGGGCTAACCCTGTGGTTTTTGGAGATACTAATTTCGTACTAGGGTTTAGGGGTGTTAGAAAGGCACTTTGTAGCCAATATGATTCAGGAATAAAGATGGGATCTGCTCCGAGAAAAAGAAAATCGGTGACGCGTTTCCATCGTCGGCGTTGTCGCATCCTCGGTTGACGTGAAGCCATCGCCAGCGCGTTCGCTTTTATTCCTCAGCTCGCGCATCGCATCTCACGGACATCTTCGGCGAGCCGTTGTCCCGATTAAGTGAGCCCCGTCTTTGTCTCGATTGACACGCGAAGAAACTGCACCAACGTATCACGATATCGAGAACCACGTGCCAAGCCAGACGAACTCACGCTCAACGAAAAGTGAAGTCCAGTGCATTGCGCTGTAGACCTGTATGCACATTAGAGCAACAACACCTTTTTCTCTTAATCCAAGTGACGAACAGTAGCAGAGCATTATTTTAATAGTAACAAAGAACCTGAGAATTCATATCCTACAAACCTGAGAATGCACAAAATATTTGCATAAAGTAGGATGCTATTCTCATCAAAAGCAAAAGGAAACTCATGAAGAAACAAAAGCACATGTTAGTTTAGAAGCTTGACTCTTGCTCTGGTCATTGGACCTTTAGGTGCATCATGAACAACACCTTGAATATCCTCATGCACACTTAGAGAGTTGAAAGATGTGGTGGTAGTAGTGATGTCCTCATCACCCCCTCTTAAAAAGGAGTCATTCTTGACTCTGTATCGTCTTGCCCAAATAATGGTGACAAATAAACAATATTGAAAGTAGTACTTACCCCATAAACGTCTTCCAGAAGCTCAATCTTGTTTGTATTACCATTGATCTTGGCAAATGCTTTAAAAGGACCACCACTATGGGGCATCAACTTTGGTTCACGCTTCTCCAGAAAGCGATCTTTTTAAAGATAAACCCACACTAAATCACCTAGTTCAAACACCATCTTCTTTCTTTTCTTACTAGATTTGGAAGCATAAAAACATATCTTCTTTTCAATCATCTCTTTAGTCTTTTATGGAGTTTTTTTTCACAAAATCAGTACGCTTGGAGGCATCCATATTTGCACATTCTTGTAATAGAAGTGGTAGCAAATCAAATGGTATGATTGGTTTGAAGTCATACACCACCTCGAATGGACACAATTTAGTAGTAGAGTGCACTGTCCTATGCAAATTCCACACGCGGTAGACAATCTTTTCACTCTTTTAAGTTTTTTTACCATGGTATGTAGCATCATTGAAAGTGTTCTATTCACCACCATTTATCCATCGGTTTGTGGGTGACAAGCTTGACCCACAAATTCTTCCAAAAGTAGCTCATAAACTTGATGTCGCGATTTGAAATAATGGTTCTGGCATTTCATGCAATCTCATAATTTTCCTAAAAAACATGTCAGCTACATACGATGCATCGTTGCTCTTATGACAAGAAATAAAGTGTACCATCTTTATAAATCTATCGACTATAACAAAAACAGAATCCCTCTTCCTCTTAGTCTTAAGCAATCCTAAAATAAATTATATGCTAATATCTTTTTAAGGTGCACTAGGAACTGAAAATGAAGTATACAAACCATGTGGATTAAGTTTTGATTTAGCTATATAGCAGGTGATACATTGCTGAACAAACCTTTTGACATCACATCTTATCCTTGGCCAATAGAAGTGATTAGCAAATATCATGTAGCTTTTCTCTCTTCTAAAGTGTCCCATCAACCCCCTGCATGAAATTCCTGCAATAATAACAAACGCACGAACGAATATGGAACACATAGCTTGTTAGCATGAAATAGAAACTTATCATGTATATGATACTTGTTTCATCCTTTCCCATCTTTGTATTTAGAATATGGTTTTGAAAATTTATGATCGTAAGCACGTAATTCTTTGAAACTTCCTAAACCAGGAGCCTTTACTTAAACAATGTATCAGCTACACTATTTTCTTTGCCTGTGTCATCGAAAACCAACGTGGTCGAAAACCTATGTGGTCGAAAATCGACGTGGTCGAAGAGTGACGTAGTTGTCGGAGACCTATGTGGTCGAAAATTGATGTGGTCGAAACTAATATAGTCGAAACCAACATGATCGAAATCAACATGGTCGGAGACCTGTGTGGTCGAACTAGACAACGTGGTCGGAGACCTATGTGATCGAACCAGACAACGTGGTCGAAGACCATTGTGGTCAATGATCGGTAGTACCGGCTTTGTGTGAGCGGTCCGACATGCCAGTGATACTACCGGCTCTGTGTGAGTGGTACGACTGCTTGTGTAGCCGTACGTATTTTCCAGAGAGACATTTTTGGGAGTTTTCTCCTCCCCAGGAAAACAGTAGTTCTGCATGTGTAGAGCGGTAGTACCGACCGCGGGGGTCGGGTGTCGTGCACCATCGCAGTGCCACAGGGTCAGCCGCCATCGAAGGGCCGCATGGGCGAGCGCTGTCACGAGGCCGCTCCATCATCGCCATCGCCATCGCCTGAAAGAGGATTGGATTTTAGGGTTGTGATTGTGGACTGGATTGCTCAGTGACGGGAGGGCCGGGGGGGGGGGGGGGAGGGGGTAATGCAAAATTGCCTAGGGTGGCTACCTGCTTCGATCCGGGCTGTTCTTTCGCGATCAGATGCGCATGACTCGCTTGAGTGCATGAGTGCACAGTATATGTTCCCTGTTAAATAGCAAAGCAAGAAACTGACCTATTTTGCTCAGTTTCTAGCGAAAACAGGGAGAAATAGTGAGTTAAAGTTAAGCCCCTAATTATTATATAAACAAATCCATGTGATTAAAATTTTGAAATCCTACCAGAATACAAACAATTGACAAAATAGTGTGACATTTTGGCAAATTGACATAATTATGCCCACTATCTGCTTCTTGAATATGGGTTTCAATAGCTGTTGCTGTGCATGATATTATTCCAGCGCTATCATAATTTTTTTTGTTCTTTTAATTGCATTTGATTTTTAGAAATGGTTTATGTTGCTACTTTTGAGTAGCAGAATACTTGTCATTTACTCCAAGCCTGCTAACATCATTTGTTGAACCTAAAATCTTTCAGAAACAGAAGTTCATTTAGAATATTTATATAGTCCCTCTCTTCTTTTTTGTTCATGTGACCTAGTGATTTGTTATGTGTTGAGTTAGGGTGACTCATATATAATCTTTTAGGATTTGGAAAGGTGTGCTATAAAAAATTTTAGATAAATCCTACTAGGATTAGGACTCTTGCTCCTATTTAGATAAGGATTCCTACTCTAAATTAGAGAAGGGCTAGGTGGGACTATATAAACCATGGGGGTGACTATGGAAGCAACCAAGCAATCAAGTCTACTCATCTAAAGCAGAGAACACACAAGAGGATTAGAGACTAGGTTATTATTTAGCACTAGATTCTTGTATAGGGTAAGATCCGAGGGCCCTAAAATATTCAAAAGGGTTGTGAGTGAGTGACAATCCTTTATACTTTTTTGATGTTGTGCTTAAAGAAGTTGTGGTCAGCTTTGCCAAATTTTTTCTCTCTTGTCGTAGTTACTTCAATGTTGTTATTTTGATTCTCTCTACAAGATTCATTTTCTTCGTTTTTGATACCGTACACATTTATGCCGTATCTCACACACTTTGATTCGATCTGGAGACTGCTGCGCATAAGAAATGTATCAGAGTGTAACATTATGTATGGCAAACATTTGCAAGTTAAACTAGCTGATTTCAATACTAAAATTGAGGCAACAAAAGGAACCAATAAGTTCTGAGAAGATGGAGCTCTTTTTCACTTATGGCTTGTGGCTTATGCTATAGTATCTGAGAAGATGTGGCTTATGCTACAGGAAGATTGTAGTAAAAAGTGTACTAAGTTCAGTTGTACCCGCCAAAATCGCATGTGACTATTTTTATCTGCATATTACCTCTTGCAAACAGCCAGAATTCAAAATTTTAAGCCATAAGCCACAGTCCAAAATAACCCACCCGGAGTATTGGAGTGAGGCTAAACTACTGTTGGTGGCACCATAACATCTTCGTGCTCTAAATGAGGATAATGTTTAGCGTTAACAGTAGTACTACAATAAAAAAAATCACCAAAGTATCACGGATCTCCACTTAACCCTCTAAAGTTAAAAATTTCTAATTCTGGATGTAAACTTTTAATACTAGACCAATTCACCCCTTGAGGCTGGTTTTGGGAGTGGTTTTACCATCATGGCCACCATACTGTTCAATATAAAGTATAGGGCCTGTTCTTTAAGTCAAACTGTTATAGGCGTGGACCTTGGGCCCAGCCGGGTTATTATTAGGAATTAGAGATTGGTTTCTATTTGAGTTAGAGATTAGTTTCCATTGTTAGAGATATAATTAGAGATATGATATGGGTTTCCATATTATTAGAGATAGGATTGGAATTAGATTCGATCTGTTAGGAGGAGCCATCTATATAAAGGGGCTACCGCATGCTATTGTCATCAAGCAGAATAATAACAATAGTCTTCCTAGTCTATAGTCTCTCCTCTCTCCCTACGCCGACGCCATCCGGCCATCTTCTTGGTGGTGTTTACCCGTTATGAACTAAGGTTCATAACACAAACGCTGGTGGCTTTTGGCTTTTGCTACAGTATCTAACTTTCAAACGGAGTATTTTCTCAAGACGGGGTCTACAAGTTAAATAATCTACACGTTATAAGCCCAACATCTGTACCAGCCAAAATCGCAAGTGAGTATCTGTCTCTCCGTAATCTGTACCGTAAACAGCCAAAAACCATAAGCCGCAGCCGAAAAGAACAGACCCATATACTTTTTTGAACATTTGGACTAAAACTTGTATCTACACTTTGGTAGTAGGCCGCCCGCTTGTGTTTTGGTGGCATGCGGCCCTCATAGTCGAGGAGAGCGAGAGGACGAAGAGGGAGAGATGATGACATGAGGGGCCACCATGGCAAAAGCGAGCGACATGGTGGTCATGGTGGCAAAACCACTCCCAGAACCGGCATGGGGGTGAAGTGATCCAGTATTAGAAGTTTTGGGGTAGTATAGGATGTTTAAAACTTAGGGGGTTAAAGGGACACATACATGATATTTCAGGGCAGTAAGTGGACATTTGTCCTTACTTGAAATAGGAAAGGATAGACGAGAGGTTTCTAGGACAATCTCATAAGATGAAGAAGCAATCTAGTGATAAATCAGATTGGAGCTTTTAAGTAGATGGTGATTCTCTGCCATCAGTTGATCTGCCGAATGTGATATGCTTGTGTAGCACAGAGCACTGCTACCAATCAAACAAAGTACATCCTTTTGGAGCCTCCTTTTGCAGAGCACAATACCTTAGGTGTGTAGATGTGTTAACTCATCAGGATTCACCCTCCGAAGCTCCTGGATTGCCTTACGAACTTATCCTCTGAGCTTATATTCTGTGCAGCAAATGCTTCTGAATACTGAACGGTGGCTTGTGGCAACCAAACAGCATCTCAGTTTTTTTGCATCCGCTCATGCAACATCACCAAACATCTTCTTTTTCTGAAATACGATTCCACTCAGCCTGCATCCACTCAGTCAGGATATACGATACAACCTCCATCCACGAACCAAACACACCCTAAATGGATACTCCTGTACCGTCAACTACATACACGTACCTGAAATGTCATATGATAGTCAGCATTCATATCATCTGAGAGCATGTTTGATTAGCACAAACTTTTTTAGCTAAATGATCTTCTCTATATATGTGAGGCACATGCAACGAATTAATTACTGTTCTTCTATATGTACTTACCCGCAATCTGGGCATTGCTGGAGAACAATAATTCCCCTTTGATTGAACCAGCGCCATGCAATTTACAAGTGTAATTGCCAACACAAAAAGCCTGACCAAAAGTCACACTCAACTAATCACACTATACTTCACAATATTGCGCAACAAAGCACGAGAATGCATCAGGAAAACTTGCAAAGCCGAACTCCTATAAATATAGATACCACCACCTATCCTTAAAAGCAAAGGGTCCAATGTAAAGCCCGCTAAGTGTCCATATTGTCTTTTGAGTAGATAAGAACATCTGAATATTTATCATCTCCTACAGCAAACCAAGAGGAAGTGCGATGGTACTCCAAAACCTTCAAGGGCTGAGACTGAACAAAGAACCCCCGGGGGGGGGGGGGGGGGGGATGCCTACTAGGCTCCTTCCTAGGGTTGTGGTATTGGTCAAAGAAGACCTGGTGCTGGGTAGTGTCTACTCCATGGATTTCCTCAAGGTAGAGGTAGAAGCAGGAGCGATTTGACCCCGCTAGCGAGCTTCGATGACTGAACGCAAAGAACCAAATGAGAGATTGGTCTATTTGATTGTTATGGTTTATGGATGACCGGTTTCAGATGGACAATTCCTTCCATTTCCGTAGGATGGTCCGGCCTACTGGCTATACTAGCCAATTGTATTTCTACCGAAAATACTGATAAGGGCATTCATAGTGTATATAACTCAAGAGGTCTTAAGGTGGGTTCCATCTAAACCTTAAGATCGACTCCATAGTGTATATAACCTAAAGGGTCTTAAGACGGTCCCACTCGACAGATAAAGAAAAATTATATTTTAATGCTTGTGGCCAGGTCTTTAGCTTGAGGACCAGCCTTAAGTATTTTTTGCTTATAGTCTGCTTAAGGTCACTCCTGTAATGTATAAGGTTGACCTTAAGGTGGTTTAAGACCTTCTATTTTCATACACTACAGATGCCCTAAAGGCAGTAGGAGGTGTTGTCTGGGGGAACTAATGCGCGATCGAGCAGAGCTCAGCCCAAGTACCTTCAAGCCGGCCGGGATCACCACATCCGCGAGCGACACCGGAGACGGACTCGCGATCTCAGCCAGGGACGGCACCAAGCGTGACGCGGCGCAGGAGAGAATCCACGACACCCCCCCCCCCCCCACCTCACGGCGCCGCGCTCATTCCCCCATTCGCGGCCACCGCGCCGGGTGCCGCCGCCGTCGAGGGAAGGGGGCGACGACGGGTCGGAGTGGCGCGAGGGAGCCACGAGTGAGTGACGTCACGTAACTGGTAAGCGGCTAACGGGCTGGGTCCGTTTCTATCGGGTTAAGTCACCGTTTACTTCTTTTATTATTATTTTTCCGCCTCCGAATTAAGACAAGCCATTCTCTTTTCTTTTTATTTCTTTTCTTTTTCTCCTTCCTTCGTCTCGGTCTCTCCTCCCAAATCGAGCCACCACTCCTCGCCTCCTCCCTCCTCGCCGCCTCGATTCGCCTCCGCCTCTCCAAAGCCCTAGCCGCGCTCCCCGCTCCACGGACTGGCGGCGGCGTCGGCGGCGGCGGGGGTACGAACAACCGAGCAGCTGTCTAAGCGGCGGGGGGCAGGTGGTGGTAGCTTAGCATTGCGGGAGGCGATCGCGGGCGGAGTTAGCGGGCGGTGGTGGCGCCGGGCATGGCGGCGACGTCTTCGTCGGCGTCGGCTGCGGCGGCGGCGGCGGGGGCCGGAGGCGGCGCCGCGGCGGCCGGGCTCAAGACCTACTTCAAGACGCCCGAGGGGAGGTACAAGCTGCAGTACGAGAAGACGCACTCCGCCGCCGTCCTGCATTACAACCACGGCGTGAAGACCGTCTCGCAGGTACCGTATCGCCGCTCGCGCTGTGGTTTGCGGTCGGGGGTGGACAAAACTGTGGGGATCTAGGTGTGCTTCGGTGGGTGGCATGGGGGATTGGGTTGCTTTCGTCGAGGATTTCGGCGGTTTTGTAGTGTTGGTGGGATTTAAATTGGCTTTAAGGTGGTCTTTAGAGGAAATTTTAGGTGAAGTTTGCTCTTTTGATACTTGTGCTGGGTACTCCAAAGTAAGTTGCGGAAATGCATATCTGAACTTAGGTTCACATGCACCCACTATTTAGTTTGCTTGTTAGGCTATTTAGGTTTGCTGTTGGTCTTGCATAGACGTTATTCGAGCTCTAAGTGCTTCATCAGTAAAGTTGGAATTTCGATTAGTTTTTAGTGTGGGCTGCAGCTAACAACACTCTAGTAAAGTAGCAGTATTTAAGACTTTGGTTTATTGGTCAATTTTGTGGTAACAGCTTGCGTCTTGATTAAGTGCACTTTGTTGCTTATCGTGCAGTTCTGGATATAGTGCTGTCTTGGTTATTCATTGGTTTTGATTGTCACAGTTGACGGTGGCGTACCTGAAGGAGAAGCCTGCTGGCCAGGGATCCACGCCGTCAACACCAAGCTCCAGCAGTGGGATGCGATCGGCAGCAGCAAGGCTGCTGGGCACCGGGAATGGCAGCCGGGCACTTAGCTTTGCTGGGGGAAATGGTGCAAGCCGGACCGTAGCTGGAAGCAGCCGTATGGCAGGAGGCCCTGGTACATCTACAAGCCTTGGTGGATCACAAGATGTAGCAAACTATGATGGCAAGGGTGCATACATCATCTTCAATGCCGCCGATACACTATTCATCAGTGACCTCAATTCCCAGGACAAGGTATTTATTCTTATTATTATATGCTTGCTAAATGTAGTTATTAGTGTCTTGGTGTTTTCTGATCAGCTGGTTAATTGCACTAGGATCCAATAAAGTCCATCCATGTCAGCAACTCAAACCCACTGTGCCACGCATTTGACCCAGAGGCCAAGGAGGGGCATGACTTGATCATCGGGGTGGGATCAGGGGATGGTTAGTTGGAATAGATGTTAGCTTGAATTGCTTTATGATTCAAAGTGAACTATATATCAATACAAGCGCTTTTTTGTTTGTGTCCGTCATGCAGTCTATTCGATGTCGCTGAGGCAACAGTTAAAAGATCCTGGAAGGAAGCCTGTTGCAGCCCAACATTATAATAAGGGTGATAAAGATGGCACAAATAGTGGCAGGCATGTTATAATTTTCATTATTCATTCAATTTTCATATATGATACATCGAGTTTATTTGCACTTGTCGGATTTGTATCAGGCTATCAGCATTGCCTGTAAATATTGAATATTGTGCTTGTTTATTTTTTTATTATCTGGTAATTTAGATTTTAGCATACAAGGTTTTTAATGAACTTTGCACAGAACAAATACAGCACACTGGTATGATATAGACACAAGAACCCATCATTTTCCCCGATACGGTCACAGCAGATTTGGGTATCAGAATAGCCAGTAGCGAAGCTATTTGCCCTCACAACGATTCTCAGCATTAAAAAAAATAACTTGGGGTTTTTATTTGGAACATTGAAATTAATCAACGGTTGAGTAATACTTTGAATCTAATTCTACCGGAACTAATCCTTTGAGTTCACCAGTTTATGGTAAAGCAATGAACTTTATGTCTGTCAACTATGTTTTCAGGTAGTGCCTCAGAGCGCGAGCTTGCTTTGTTGTAAGAACAACCTGGTTTCCTTGTGTGCTCTCGTCATCTGGTGCTGCATGGCACCTTTTGCATGCCTATGAAAATCCTTTTAGTTTGTAGAAGTGAAAGATAAAGGAGAGTAAATCTTGTACTGGGCTACTGGGCTGCTCTCGAACAGTGTTTTTTTAAAAGAATAAGAACATTGTTTTTTAGGGTGTAACATCTGCCTTTTGTTTGACATTGCTGCATTATATGCAGAACACAGTTTGGGTAGTGAACCTTGCAGATGTTTATCTTCCTATGATTATTTAACTTAATTCTCTAACTGGCTTATGGACACTAATGTTTTGCAGCCGATGTACCTGTGTTGCATGGGTGCCAGAGCATGAAGGCATTTTCGTTGTGAGCTATTCTGATGGAAATTTGTATGTTTATGATAAAGTGAGCAGATGTTGGTCATGGAATTTGGTATCTTTAATTCTTAATTTTGTTTGGCTGATGTTTGACTGATGTATTTTCTTTATATTTAGTGCAAAGATGGAAACATTGAGTGTTCATTTCCAGCTATAAAGGATCCAGCTCAGTTGATGGTTTCGCATGCGAAGTCGAGTAAGGTATTTTAAGCACTCCATTATTGTTTACTTAAACTGCATTATTTTGGTGAAGTTAGGATGCTTTGATTTAAAATTGCCTTTTTTACCCTCTGTTGGCATGAATCTGTGGTCTATCCATCTGTTCGGCTATTCTACAGTGTATAACGTTGATAACTCTGAGGTCTGAACTTTCTTAAAGGCTTAAAGCAATGAACATCCTTATTCCTCCTTTTACATAAAGCATGGAAGTAGCAATGTAAGTTACTAAATAATGACAACTACCGAATATAAATTTCCCATTATTTAAAAATTCTAGGTAAGCACACACAAATCCAAGTCCTTAAGAGAGCGTACTGTTTAAAATGTCTTCTAAGATTCAGATTACTCATGCATTCTTAAGTGCAAAGATTAAACATGCTAAATTAGTCCTTCAAAAGCACTAGTTTTGCTTTATACTTGCATTTCAGAGTTTGGTTGTGGAGTAATAAAGAAAATGGTAGCATGCTAGGCTCAAACACGATGCACTTGTACTGGTCTCCACCTGCATATAGTATTATTGTTTTTATCACTAAAATTTACTTTTGCAACAAGAACTTCACTGGTATATGCGAGCCACCAGGTACAGTCATACCAGCAAGCTCAGTACATCATGTACAGTGAATCTTGGTAATTAGCCCCATTATCCAATGCTTTTTAGTATCCTACAAATAATTCTTGCTGTATAACATTTGATTAGAAGAGTTTATATCATGGTCTTAAACATGTTTGGCCTTAAAAAATGTGGTACCATGATTAACTTTGGATTTCTCTCAATAATATTACAGAGCAACCCAATTGCTAGATGGCATATTTGTCAAGGTTCAATCAACGCGATTTCCTTTTCTCCAGATGGAGCATACATGGCAACTGTTGGGCGAGATGGTACTTGCTTTGTCCTAGACCATGACTAGAGAGTTTTTACTCATCCTAAAATCCACTGATTTTATATTGCTATTGAACTAACATTAATCAATCATATGTAGGTTATTTGAGAGTATTTGATTTTTCAAAGGAACAACTAATATTTGGTGGAAAAAGTTATTATGGTGCGCTCTTGTGTTGCACCTGGAGGTAATTGTATTGCCGTGTTTTTTCCCAGTTAGTTCTATGATTTACATTCTGATTATTCCCTACTGTTTGGCTGCCTTAGTAGTTATTTATCTAAGCCATTTTTATGCATTTTGGCCTTTGAAACTTTTTATGCTGAGGTCTTCCTGAAATGTGTTTCTGTTTGTTACTCTTAGTTTGAACTCTAAAACCAGCCTGGGTTGACTAGTAAGTGAAACTGTTGTAGTTTCCTTAGTGCAGACTAGCGTATCAAATAGAAGTTAGCTATCTGATAATTGGATATGTTCTGGTACTTGCTACTTATGCCTGTTCTGCTCAGCAACCATTTCTGCTGTGTGCTGCTGCTTATCTTCTATCCTGACCTGTTGAATTTATTTTACTGTTTGGCTGCCTGTGCTGTTGGTCATTTTTTTTGGCATATATGAGGTATTTTGTTTGTTTTGCATAACATTACATACAGTATCCGGTTTTCTATTTCTATGTGTTTGGAGTAATAACACAAAATTTTTCTTGCAACATTATTTTCCAGCATGGTTTGCCAATTATGACTTATGAGATTTTAGTCAGGTGGACCAATGGAGTAATATACAAATGAGTATGGCTCAGTTTCTTACCTAATTCGATTTTGTTCTGTTTTTACAGCTCGGATGGCAAATATCTATTGACAGGTGGCGAAGATGATCTTGTGCAGCTATGGAGCATGGACGACAGAAAGATAGTTGCATGGGGCGAAGGGCATAATTCCTGGGTAATAGTTTAATTTGTGCTGAACTTTTTCAACGCCTTAAATGTTTCCTGTTAAAACTTGCAATTTGAGGACAACGCTAATTTTCTGTTGACAGGTTAGTGGTGTTGCTTTTGATTCATATTGGTCGCCACCAAATTCTGATGGAACTGGGGAAAATGTTGTTTATCGTTTTGGTTCTGTTGGTCAGGTATGTATAGGTGGAATTATAGTTCAAAATTTTATGGCATATAGTTTATATTGAAATCATGCAGTAGTCAATGTTGTTTATTGTTTTAGTTCTGTTGGTCAGGTATGTATAGGTGGAATTATAGTTCAAAATTTTATGGCATATATTTATATTGAAATCATGTAGTAGTCATCGTAAATAAACAACACTGTTGCATGCCTGTTTGATACTCAGATTCGGTAACTTCTAAATACAAATAAAAGTGAAGCCTGGGAGTACCTGAAATACCTATTGTTTTATTTTCTTCGTTGCTTGCTGGATTGTTGGGAGACCTTAGATTAATGAACTGTTGGCATTTTCCTGCTGTCCTCTGTTATGCTTGTTGCAGGGCATTAAACTGATCACACTACCTATGTAGTAAGATATGGCTATGCTATTTTGTCCCAATCATCACCATGCTCATTCTGCTTTTTTCTGACGGTATGACATATGTTAATGTTTTCTGGGCATGTTGATGAACTTCTAAAGATTATTTTGTTAAGGGTATTAGAGATAGAATAGGAATCGGCATATTCCCCTGTAATATCCCTTTGTACTTCCTATATATATTACCCATTGGGCCTCTTCAATATATACACAATATTCATAACATGGTATCAGAGCAAAGATTAGGGTTAGGGTTTACTGTAGCCGCCACCGCTGCCTTCTAGCTCTTGATCCTCTTCCGCTGCTGCTGCCCCGGGAGGCGCGATCTTCACTCCCGAGGCGGCCACCTCTTTTCGGTCGCGCTAGATCCCGCCGTCGCCGCGCCCACCCCGAGCTCGATCCGGCCGCCGCGCCCTAGATCTGGCCGCGCCCCACTCGGATCCGGCGTCGTCCCGGCCGCCGCGCCGCCCCGAGCTCAATCCGGTCGCCGCTCAGATCCGGCGTCGTCCTGGCCGCCTCGGCCACCGCGTCGCCCCGAGCTCGATCCGGCCGCCGCTCAGACCCGGCGTCGTCCCGGCCGCCGCGTCCGCCCCCAGATCAATTCGGTCACCTCTTCTGGATCCGGCCGGATCCACCGTCGCCCGCGCCCGGATCACGCCAGCCGGATCCAACCGTCTTCGCCGCCGTCGAGCTCGGATCTGGCCTTGCCCCGCCTAGATCTGGCCGCCGCCGCGCCGCTCGGCTCGGATCCGTCGCTCTCTAGCCACCTCCGTCCACTGCCGCCTTGGATCCTTGCCGCCACCGCCCGTCGACAACTCGCCGCGCCAGCCTCAGCACCGGTCACGCCGACCGCCGCCTCCTTCAGCCGCTGTGCCCGGGCCTCCGCGCCCGCGCCGCCCCTTTCGGACGCCGCTGCCTCCTGGCCGCTGTGCCCACGCCTCCGCCTTTGGACGCCGCCTCCCGTGCCTCCGTGCCCGCGCCGCCGCCTCCCGCGCCTCCACGCCCGGGCCGCCGCCTTCGGCCGCCGCGCTCGCGCCTCATGTCGCCGTCTCCCGGCTGCCGTGGATGCGCCTTCTTCCATCACGAGATGGGAGGGAGTGAGAGGAAGCAGGATGCGTGAGTGAGGAAGGGAGGTGACGAGAGAGAGGTGAGGGGTTTTTTGAGGGAGTCGGAGAGAGAGAGAGAGAGAGGTGAGGGGTTTTGAGGGAGTGGGATATTTTGTTTTCTACTGCTAATTTCTTTTAGTCAGTCCAGTTATTTTTTCTTTTGAGTCTTTCATTTGCGTCTATCTAAGTCCGTAGTTTCAAATTTTTTAGTTCGTCCAAGCCGTGCCGCAGCTCTACTCTCTGAGTCGCGTGCAGATCGTAGAAGTCGTTATGATGCCGCCGCTTCTCTAGCCGCAGCCCCGAGCTTTTAAGGCCGCCGTGCGTCTTCCGCACCTTGTGCATTGCGCCGCCGCCGTCTTGGGCTTCGATCTGCGCCGTCATACTTCTATCTATTCCTCTTCGGCTTGATTTGACAGTTTATTCAAAAACTGCACGCAACGACGACATTATCAAGACTTGGACGTCAGATATTTCTTGTTTTAGTATTAACCCTTTTTCAAATGCAATGCTATTGCATATGCCTTGCATTTGAGGGGGCGTTAAGGGTATTAGAGATAGAATAGGAATCGGCATATTCCCCTGTAATATCTCTTTGTACTTCCTATATATATTGCCCATTGGGCCTCTTCAATATATACACAATATTCATAACATATTTTACCTCTTCATATTCTTGTTTAGAAATTAGAAGATCAAGCTGTTTTGCTTAATTAAAGGTTATTTTACCTCGTCATATTCCTGTTTATAAATTAGAAGATCAAGGTTTTGCTTAAAACTTGTTGATTTGATATCATTTCTTGAGCATATGATTACTTATAGCTATCAGATAAATTTTGGCCAGTCGTTTGGCATTTTGCTTTTCCAACCTGGTTTATTGCTGGCATAAAATTTTCACTGTTACATACTCTTAGGACACCCAACTGCTTCTGTGGGACCTGGCAATGGATGAGATTGTTGTTCCACTACGTCATCCTTCCAGTGGCTCACCAACATTTAGCAGTGGGAGCCCTTCTGCACACTGGGACAATGCATGCCCTCCAACAGGTGTTCTTCAACCTTCTCCAAGAATGCGAGATGTGCCAAAGCTCTCACCCCTTGTCGCACACCGAGTACATGTGGATTCCCTGTCCGGTCTGGTGTTCACAAATGACTCAATCCTCACCATTTGCCGTGAGGGACTAATCAAAATCTGGGTCAGACCTGGCCACGATGAAAACAATCAACAGTCAAATTCTTCTGAGTTAGTTTTAGGCAGTGCTGTTTCAAAGGACAGGGCGATCACTTCTTCGAATAAAGCAAGCAGTTCCAGCTTCAAGCAACCTTAATCTGTTCTTTTCACATGACCGAGTGTTTTCTTTGTGGGTCCTTTACTCTGCTTACCAGGTCATTGGTGGCCATGTTTCTTACTAACAGCATGATTTATGGGGTGGATCTCTCAAAGGAGGCTGCTGGTGATGGAGGCGCACATTTGTTTGTAGATGTTCCTGTGTTACAGCAATGCCAGTGTTGCCATTTGTGCGGCACAAAGTAATGGAATATGCTCCTGTACAGATACATATATTTCTCCCAAGATAAATAGTACAAGTTCACTGTTTGTGTTTCATGTTATTCGATGAACCAACAGGTGATGGGAGGATAGTCGATGCCACTTAGCTAGTATCTTTCTTATGCTTTGTAACCTTTGTTAGTCTATAAATTATGATTTTTGCAGAGCATCTCAAATTCTCACCTGTTGTAAACTGATTTCTCGTTTCTTCAGCTATTCTGGCACCGAGTCATGGCATGCTGCGTTTGCTTGATATCACTGATTTCGTTAGGCCGAATGCGCAAATTTTACTCGCTCGTTGAGTGTAATGTAAATTCTGTGGGCATATGAAGATTCTTGCCAATCTGGATTGTAGGATGACTAGATCAGCATGTTGGCCAATAACAAAGAGCTCTTGGTAGCCCATTCGTTTCACTCTCTTTGAAAGTTAGCTAGCCGACTGCCTTTAAGAAACAACCAGCATCTGGCTTCGACGCGGGTTAGAATGACTCGGCTTGTGCCGTAGTTGCTGAGAAGCCGTTTGATCGAAACCAGCAAGACCCAAGCGAATGGGTAAGGGGAGCACGGACACTTTGCTCCCGCACGCTTTCTCTCGCCACCTTTCTCCACTCCTGTCTCGCTCACTCGCCTGCACTGTCCATTGCTCCCTCTGACCTTGCCGCCTCCACCAGATCTGGTGAGGTAGCTGACTTCCATGCCCTCCGGCTCCACGCCCGGGTCTGCATCCCCATCTCCGGCTCCTCCATCATAGTATATGGCTCCTCGGTGGCCTCCATCCCCGCCTTCGGCTCCCCCGTCACAGTGAGGTTCGTCGATGTTGCTTTTGAGTTCCTGATTTCGATTTGCTGGGCATGTTGTTTATTACCTCCGATTTGTTACTTCTTCATGTAGATATGGGTTGTTGCTTCCGATTTGTTGCTTGGTACCGTCGACAATGGCATTACTCGGTCTGATTTGTTGAGAACCCATTTTGTTGCTTAGCTTTGTTCTACATGGCATGTCATCTCGGTTAGAACAGCTTCTTCTGTATCGGCATAGATGGACAAGGCCATGGCTATGTAGAGCATGGACTGCATATGCATTTTCTTAAAGATATGTGTGGAGGAGGTTGCCATCCCTTCGGATGTCTCAACACGAATGGTTACCACAACATTTGCCAAAAATTCGTCTAGCGCACCGGCCGTACACACCTTCGGAAGCAAATGAAGAACAAATGGGATAGCCTCAAACAAGATTATGTTGCATGGAAGACCTTGAGGCAGTGCGACACCGGTCTTGGGGTTTATCCGAATATTAGCTCCATTGTCGCAAATGACCGGTGGTGGGCGCAAGCAGCCGCAGTGCATGCCCTTAGTAACCTTTATTTATTCTTACTTTTATTTTCTCAGCACTACAATCCAGCTTTCATTTGGTGCATGCCAAATTTTATGGTTTTTGTAGGGAAAACCCTCCGTGTTCATATTCAAAAAAAGGCCCCTTGAAAATGAAGACCTCATGAAAGTCATGTACGGCACCGCGACATGTACAAGCGAGCACACGTTGGAAGTCATGTTCACGTTCAAGAAAGGACCCCTCGACAATAAAGACCTCCTGGAAGTCGTATTCGGCACCATGACGTGTACAAGTGAGCACACGTTGGTGCCGGACGTCAATGCACTACCATTGGAGAACTAGGAGGATGTCCTCAGGACCGCTCTGCAAGGTGGCAGCGCAGGGCCGTCCCGAGGCAAGTGCTCGTGAGTGTCCTCACCCCTATGCAACGATAGCAAAAAGGGCACAACAATTAACTGTGACACTGAGCTTAAGCACCTCGTCGACTTGTATGAGAAGAAGCACACCACAACGCTCATGTGTTTGATATGTGCATGACTTCCCCTATGCGTGACCTGGAGAGAGAGGAGTTGTGACAGCTGATGGCAATCATTGAGGAGGCCAGGGCTGTAGAGGACACATACGAGCATTACTACGCTAGCCAACTGTTCATGGATAAAGAATGCCGCGACAGCTTCCTCTCCATGAAAATAGATGAGGGACGGCTCTGTTGGATCCGGAGGACATAGGACCGTATGAAGAACATGCCTCAAGAAATCCATGTTGCTCATTCCATTTTTGATCATTAACTTGCATTTTTTTTGTTGTTTCTCACACTACATAAACTATTGTTTTGGACTTGAGTTGTTTTCTCAGAATTTCATGCTATCATTCAATCCAAAGTTCGTATTATTTCTTTCATTACTCAGATACTGTTATGTTTCGGATATTCATTTTGCCGGCCATTGAACATCCATCTGTTAATCATTTTGTGCAGATATGAGCGTGACAAGGCCGATCGGTAGATGCAATGATGACAAAAATGTCTCCACTGGCTCCTTCGCACTATTGGCCTATGCCGCCTTCTCATGCGCAGACAACGACGCAAGCTCATTGAGTAGGCCCCCACCGAGAATTTCATTCATGACTGGGATTCAATTGGTAGAATAACAACTCACCGATAATCAGTGATGCTATGATATATTCAAGATGCAAAGGTCAGTGTTTGATAGGCTGCATAACACACTGGTTGCCACATACGACGTGTAATCTACTATTCAAGTTTGCTCCAGAGAAGCACTTACTTTGGTTCTATGGACATGTAGCGCGCCTCAATCCAACCGGCAGGGTGTCAACCGGTTCGAGCACTTTGTAGAAACTATCAACAAAAAGTTTATACATGTGGTCAAGTGCGTGAACAGATTGGTTGCTGCAAAATATTGCACCTGCTGATCTAACTTTTCAAACTATGCAGCCAAGGCTACTGCAGCAGAGGTTCTATCCGCACTTCTATAATTGCACCGGGGCAATCAATGGGACCCATGTGCAAGCTACGATCTCATTTGGGGAGCGTGCTAGGCATTTCAACATGCACATGTACACCAATTAGAATGTGCTCACGGTATACAACTTCGATGCCTGCTTTACTTTTTATGTGTGCCTGATAGCCCGAATATATGCACGATACACATGTCCTGTAGGAAACACTCACGAAATATGGAGACTGATTCCCTATTCCACCTGCAGGTACGGTCCTGCAATGCGTAAGCTTTCATGTCCTTTTTTTATGAAACAATATAATTTGACATCTCTCACATGGTTCATGCAGAGAAGTTTTACGTCATGGACTCTAGCTAGCCAAACAGACTAGGGTACCTAGCTCCTTATCGAAACCAAATGTACCACATTTTAGAGTTGCAAAATAGCAGTTAGCCCGAGGGGATGCAGGAGGTATTCAACTTCCATCATTGCCCCTGCGCAACATCATTGACCAGGCATTTAGCATGTGTAAGATGAAGTGGCGTATTCTGGATAATATTCCTAGCTATGACGCACAAAAACTGAAGGTTGTAATTGTTGCAATGATGGTGTTACACAACTTCATTCTAGACTACAAATTACAGGCAGCTGACCTACCAAGGTAGCATGGAGAGGGAGCAAGTCTAGCATAAGGCCCTACAAACCACGTTGCACATGGTGAGAAGAGATGGATATAGACATAACATGTGACGAGATTACAACATCATTGGTGACGTGATGTATGTGCCACACTTGTTATGCTTCTATGTACATTAGAAAGTGCATTTGCCATGTGCGTTTTTTGTAAGTCTATACATGAACATGGGCACAGTGTTCTTCAATAATTTTGTTACATGCAACCTCCTTACGCATCCAATACAACAATTCAAAAATCAGCTCAGCAAAAAGTCAAAAGCCAACAACCCAATTAAATACCTTCAGCTTTAGCCGTGGCTTCTTGTAGCTGTTACAGTACTATTTTTGCCAAAAACTAAAACCCATAGCCGAATTGAACATAGCCAAATCATTATTTTTGGCTCTTCCAAGTCCGTGCTTTTGTGGCATTAGTAACCTACTCTTGGTGGCTAAATTTCAGCATGAACATGATGTTGATTAATGTTTTTTATAGAAATTCGCTCGAATTTAAAACTACAATTAAATATCGTTAGTTTTCTTCCTCAGCATAGAAAATCGATGGATTTATTTTGCGTACAAATTATTTTGTCCTAGTACGGTTTTTTAGAAAAAAAATCTCTAACATGAAAACTTTGGATCAATTTTGCAACGAAAACTTATACTTGTACCAATTTTTTTGTGCAATACGCGCTATCTGTATCTGAAGCATATTGCTCACTTTGAATGTGCAATTATCCAATGTTCGAATCATTTCATCTAAGTAATTGAATGCGAAGACATGCATGTCACGAAGTATTTTGTAAAATGTGCCCTATATATGGTATCAACTATGTACAGTCTAACTTCCACACTCCATTTTAGGGGTGCAGACAAAGGCAGAGAGCACGACTTCGGGCAACGACGAGGTAAGGAAGAGAGGAGGGAATCACATGTGGCCCATGTGTCACTTGCTTTTTATTAAAGAGAGGAGGGGAGGGGGATGAACATACCACTCATCAACTCCCTCCTTTAAGTAGTAGAGATTGCACATTTAGGCCCCGTTTGGCACAGCTCCACCACCAGCTCCTTGGAGCTGTTTGGAGCTGTTTTGTGCCAAACGGGGTAAAACAAAATAGCTCCACCCAAGGAGTTCCTTAAAACCTGCTGAGACAAAAGTAGCTCCACCCAAGGAGCTGAAAAAAGTAGCTTCACCTGGCTCCACTTGTGAAGTCAAAAAAAACAGCTCCACTTGTAAAGTGGAGCCGTGCCAAACGGGGCCTCAGATATACCTTTATTCTTTTATTTAGGGTTACGATGTGAGTTAAGATATTAACCTGCTAAATACTTGGGTTAAGAAGGATTAACTTAACACAGTTAAAGCCTTTTAAGTTTTAACCCTTTAACCTATGATTAAGTTGACAAAAAAAGACGGAATACTAACCATTAGTTTTTGTTTTTATATTGCTAACCTAATACCTATCTAAGATAGCCAAATAATATTATAGAGCCAGGTTAATTACCAAACACAAAAATCGTATTAAGCTAACCTACGAGAGTTAATGGTATTTAAACCCCGAACCAACGCAACCTTAGGTTCATCTTGTGTTGCGGTGTTTTCTTCTGTAATTTTTGGATGAAGTAAAACAACACCGCCCCTATATTTTTAAAGCCAAAACATGAAATATTACTAGCTATATTTGACATGTGCAGGATAACTCTATGTCTAATCATGCAAACTCGTTTTTCTTTTCCTCGCCAAAAGTGGTACATTCCTTTTTGAAAAGGCTCACAATTAGACAAATTTATGTGAAGGTTATTTTTGCCTGTAATTTATGGCTTTTAAATTCTGACTATTCATAAGAAAGAGTATAAAAAAAGAGATAATCGCATATATTTTTAACCGATATAGCTGAAGTCAGTACAACCACTATTATAATTAATTTATAGAGTCTACCATAAAATTATAGATTTTAAAATTAAGGGTGTGTATAGCCATCACCCGGATGTTTTCTTTCTAAGTATCATCCAGTTTTGAGACCGTTGGATTAGAGATCCAATGACCCTTTTTTTAGGGGGAGAAGAAAACATCCGGATGATGTTTATCAATACCCTAAAATTAATTACTATAATAAATATCTAACCCCCCAACTCACACACTCGTCCTTCCCACTCCCCTGCGATCCCGTTGGGCCGCTCGTTCGTCAACATCGTCGCCGGAGCCTCGCCGACAGCTAGTCGCGCCGTCCGCCTCGCCGCCGTGCATGCCAACCTGCCGCTCCAGGTTTCCCCTAGCCTCCCTGTCCGCGTAACCGCTACCTTCTCCTTACGAATCCCTCCGTTCCCACTCCTAAGCTTCCCCGCCGCCCTAGCCTCTCGCCGGCGAACGCCTCCGCTCCGCCGTGGGCGTCACCGCCGCCGGCCCTCCTCGTCGCGCCCCAGATCAGTCCGTCACCACCGGATGCTTCAATGCACTCACGCCGTGCTCATGCGCCGTCCATCCAGGCCGGTATGACTCTCAGGGTCAGTTCGACGGGAGTGGGAAGGAAGGACTAGCGCACTGTACCTGGACCGTAGCCCGTAGGTCGCCACCATCACCACCACCGGTGGTTGCACCGCCTCCTAGGGCACTGTACCCCTCCGTGCCACCTACAGAGACTGGATACCTGACAGGCGGGTCCTCCATGAAGGCCGGGGAGAGCTTTGGCGCTGTAAGGACCTGGTTGCTGCATGACAACAGTTTCAGTATCACGATCGTTTGCGTAACCCGGATGTTGGGAGGAGTAGAGAAATCGAGAGGTTTTACCCTGGCAGGGATCTGCTTGTTGACAGGGATGGAGAAATGGATAGGTTTTACTCTAGCAGGGGCGTGCTTGGTTCTGACATTGTGCCATCTACATACAGTTGAAGGTGTATGCTGGTTCTTCCTCATCCGTGCTCGCTAAGGGCCGCCCTTACGGGGTGCACTTTCAATCTGGTTATGAGCCAAGCAATGGATACGTCATGGATAGCCTTGGCAGGCCATCTCATGGCTCGTTAGGACATGGGAGTGATCATGCTCTCAGTTTCTCAGAAAGTTACATTCGAGCATGGCTCTGATCGTGATGACAATATATTACTGTACATTACAGGACAGACACGCTCTAAGCATCCACCAAGAGCTGCTGCATCCATGGAATATGATGCACATGAATATGGCAGAAGGGATCCAGAAAATGTCACATGTCTTGCATTGGGCTCATCACCTTTGACAGGCCTCAAGGATGAAAGGATTAACCGCCAAGTGAGGCTACCCTGCAGGATGGCAGAGGGTGAGGATGGCTTCCAAGGCGTGCTTCATGACATGGAACACAATATGCAGCATTCTTATCATGGAGATGCACCCACATGTTACCGCAAGAGAAGGGATGTTCATGTTACAGCAATTGCAACTTGCAAGGTGGCCAGTTCGTCAACTTGAGCTTGCTTCATTTGAGGATGGTCGTGAGTTAAGTGACCAGGAAGTTTCTCCCATGGCTTATAGAAGTTGATCCCGGAGCGCTGCATATCGTGATCATGAGGTGGATATATACCAAGCTGATGATAGCCCTCCAGGCTGAGAGTATTACGAAGATGATATGGATGCATATGATCCATCCCCTGCGAGAATGTCAAGAAGTTATCATATGGTTGATGAAGATGGATGCGATGCAGGATATGATATGCCAACTAGTCGTAATGTTTTCTCAAGGATTGTTTTGCCAAATAACATCAATGAGGAATGGATTGATGCTGATCAAGGAAACTATCCTCATTCTAACTCGTTGGCCTATGGGCGTTCAAAATGCAAACCTATCTATCAGAGGCTGTCCATACCAATTGCCCAGCCACAATTTGGGGGATCTGTCATGCATGGAAGAGGAAGAGGAGGATGGATAAAATGTGCGAAAAAGAGATTGAGAACTGCTCTTCCTCAATTCCATGGTGGATATACATCAGAGAGAAATGAATTTGTTAGGCCAAATAAATTTTCGAAGTACCAATGTTCATTGCCTTTGTTGTCTTCCTTCTTAGCTCTCACTAATTGGGATTTCTATATTGATCATCATTTTTTTATTGAAATTAAGTGTCTTTGCTACTTAAGTTTTGTTTTAGTTGTTTATTTGTTCCCATGGACAAGAGATTGAATTAAATAACTTATTATCTCGATGAAATATGTCATTCCAGGGATATAGAGTTGTCCTTTAGGAGTGATTTGTTTCAACTTGGTCTTCTGGTTACTAAGTATGCAGATGCCATCTTACCTGCAAATTTGATTAGTCTTCTTTTTCAAACCAGATGTCCCTGATCTTTGCTTTCTTGGAATTTGCCATGTGTCATGCTAATTTTGGTCAAATTTAAGCTTTAGACCTCAATTCAAATGTTTTTTTGCATGAAGCAACAATTGTGCCCACGAAGCAACAATTATGCCTATCATTTATTTCAAAGTTTCCTTAGCTAGTGCAGAGTAGTTTCAGTTATGAGTTTTTTTCCTTTAGCATCTTAGCTTCAAGGATTGGTTGATTTTTCTAGTGTTCCTAAATCCTAAGCATTTTTTTCGAGCGAATACATTAATTTGCAAACCCTATATTCCAACTATTTACATTGCCATAGCTCTTTCTTGTCCACGTGGTTTTTATCTGCTCACAGGCATATAGTTGGTTGTATCATTCTGACTTGTTTCCACTTTGTCATTCATAATAAGGCATTCAGAAGGATAGTGAAAACAAAATTCCTTGTATATATACAATTATGATTTCATTGAACATTTACATGGAATGTCTAGCCTGAAGAAATGCTTCGTTTATTTGCTTTTTGATCACTTCTTTCTTACAACAGTGTCGCAAGGAAGTTTCCAGACATCGATGCCTTAATGTCACATGCATCTTATACATGCATAGTGGGTTTAAAGACAAAACATTTAGGTCTTCACAAAGCACTGTGTTCTGATGGGGTAGAGTTGGCATGTTGCTCCAGACACTTCTAAATCCTGTCACTCCATTCCAGCTGAGGAAGTAAATGCAATGAAGGGAGATCTCATGTTGTGGCAGTGGCGGACTCAGGATTTTACCAAAGGGTATGCCGCACCATTGTTTAAATCACTACAATGATTGCAAGTGGTTTATGAATATTGTATGTTGATATGAGACCCAATGGGCCATATATATAGGAGAGTACAAGAGATATAAGGAAACAAATAAGAGTCCTATTCTATCTCTAATACCTTATCTCTAATACCCTTAACACCCCCCCACAAATGCAAGGCGTATGCAATAGCATTGCATTTGAAAAAGGGTTAATACTAAAACAAAAAATATCCAACATCCGAGTCGTGATAAAGTCGTCGTTGCGTGCAGTCGTCGAATAAACTGTCAAATCAAGCCGAAGAGGAATAGATAGAAGCATGACGGCACAGATCGAAGCCTGAGACGGCAGCGGCGCAGTGCACAAGAAGCGCAACGGAGGCGCAGTGCAGAAGAAGCGCGGCGGCACAATGCACAAGAAGCGCAACGGAGGCGCGGTGCAAAAGAAACGCGGCGATGCAATGCACAATAAGCGCAACGGAGGCGCGGTGCAGAAGAAGCGCGGCGGCCTCATAGAGACTTCTACAATCTACAGCGGCTCAAGGAAAAGAGCAGCGGCTGCTGCCATGCAAAAGAGAATTCCTACACTTCTATGACCGACAATAAATTTGTGGACTCACACGGCTTTGACGAACTAAAAATCAAAGACTATGGACTTAGGTGGACGCAACGGAAGACTCACAAAAAAATAGTAGAAGCTAACAGCAAAGAACTTAATACTAATAGTGGCTAACTCCTCAAAACCCCCTCTCCCTCTCTCTGCACACCCTCCCTCACTCCCGCCCGCCCGCTCTGGCGCTCTCTTCACCCCCCTTTCTCTCTCTCTCCTCACGCCCGCGCGAGACACGAGAGGAGCGGAAGATGGAGGCGGCGCAAAAGGCGTCGGAGCGGCAGATGGAGGCGGCGCGGAGGGCCGGGAGGAGGAGGCGGTGCGGCCCGTCATCTGGCGGCGGCGGCGTCCGAAGGCGGCGGCGCGGGCGCGGCGACCGGGAGGCGGCGGCCGGGAGGCGCTCGGATGACGGCACGGCAAGATCCGGGCGGGGCGAGGCGGCGTCCCGGCGCGGAGGCGGCCGGATCTGGCGGGGACGGACGGATCCGGTTGTGAGGCGGCCGGATCCAGCCGGGCCGCGGAGAGCGGAGGCGGTCGGATCTGGCGGCGACGGCGGTCCGGCGGGACCCAGCGCCGGCGATGGCGTCACCTCCGCGCAGCGATCTGGAGGAGGAGCGGCTCGTCCAGGTCGGCGGCGTCTTCGTCGGTCAGCGACCCGAGGACAGCGGCGGTCGGCGACGGCGGCGAGGAGATGACCGCCCACCAACGGCGACGACTCGAGCGCGGCCGTGACGGCGCGGCGCAGTGTCGGGGAGACCGGGCTGGCCAAGAGAAGCGGCGACGGCGTCCTCAGCGCCGGCGTCACCAATGCGAGGCGGCCGTCGACGAGAACCGTACGGCCGGCGAAAAGAGGTGGCCGCCCCGGGAGTGAAGATCGTGCCTCCCGGGGCAGCGGCAGCGGAAGAGGAACGAAGGCTAGATTGAGGTTAGGGTTTCAACCTAAGCTCTGATACCATGTTATGAATATTGTATGTTGATATGAGACCCAATGGGCCATATATATAGGAGAGTACAAGAGATATAAGGAAACAAATAAGAGTCCTATTCTATCTAAGCATACATGCTATGATTCTAGGTGGTGGAAACGCTGCAACATAACAACCAATGACATGCTTTGATATGCAAAACAGAACACCATGGCATGTTCACAGTTCACACATACCTCTGTTGGCCCACCGAATTGTTGTGGCCTCCAGTTGTCATAATACATAACAGCTCCATCGCGAACAAGGCAAAGGCTACTGAAGCAAAGATCGTGTCAATAGAAGAAATTAAGGTGTACCTACAGATTAGTCCGCATTAAGCACCAAAAGAATTTATATGCTAGCAGTCTGCCACTTATTTTGTTTATCCCTGTAGACATGCGACCTAGGGATCATGCTTTCTTGATCTATCATTTTTTTTTGTCACATGCTTTCTTGAGAGTCTTCTTTTTTTCCTTTGTAGCTATAGTCTGATAGCACTTTTGAGCAAAACGAATCCTTGGTCTACTAATTCTACTGGTGGATTCTTTTTTGCTGTGGTTTATAGCTTATGATTTTTGGGCCTAACACGAGCGTTTGTATGAACGAATTAAATGCCGATAAGTTACTTTAAAAAGACTGTTCCGATAATCCACTTTGAAACGTCGACGGAGAAGACGTCCTATTTGTTTGTTTGGGGAAATTATAAGCTATAAATCATAAATTGAAAAGAACTGGATCTACAGCTTCTAACACAAAATACAATGTTTAGTTCTGAAAAAAAAACCTTATGCTATGTTTTGTTTGTGGTGTTTCTTCTCTTGGGATTTTTCAAAGTTGTTTACATTATTGCCTTGTGTACGCAGATATTGGATATTGGGGTTGCATGTGAAAGGCGAAGGTTAGCCATGGAAGGCCAGCCAATCAGAGCGTGTTCCTAGTGAAGTTCCTGCCAGCAATATCTGGATTTGAAGAAGCAATTAGAATCCATGAGCATTTCACCCCCAATTAACCACGGCAGGGAAGAATTCCAGCAGATCAAAGGTGGCAAAGGTAAAAGGGCTGATCCTGTCGACAAACTTGAAGAGCTGCTGTATGCGCATTGCTGGACCGAAATGGCGACAGAGGGTGGGTGAATATCGTCTTTTAAAAATCGCCCCCAAGAATTCACACGAACTTTCTTCTCCGTTAGCTAAAGAGCTAGGAAGAGAGAAAGGACTGCTCACTGAAAAACCACAACAGGAGTTCTTCGCTTAAAGGAAATGCAAATGGAAGCTCTCAAGAACAGTAAAGAAGCATGCATGCAGACCAACCAAAAAGACAGCCGAGATAACATTAAACACAAGAACTAGCAGCCGGCCAAAGAACCAAAATCAAAGACATGCTGGCCAAAAGAATTCTTGCTGCCACGAAATTGTTTTTGCTTCTTTCGTGAGCCCCTATTGCTGCCGAACATCACAGAGATGGGCTAAAGAAAGCTGCAGCCGAATGGCACTGCATACGGTTTTGACTGCTGTGAATGCTTTTCCTTTTTCCAGCCGAGTACACAGAAAAAGAAAGATTGAATGCTGTCCTTTTAACCAAGAAAGCAGAACTTCAATCATACGAAGAAAATGCTCATCACGGCCAAGCAATCAAAGGGCTGCACTAGAAGCTTTTGGCTGAATGATACAACTTTTGTCAAGAATTACTGTAGGCCGGAACAACCAAAAGAGATGGAAATTCGGACTGCATGCGACATGGTTACAATCACCCTAGACCAGCAAGTAAACAGAAAAAATTTCATCTGAAAACAAGGCCATCTGGATTGCATGCAACAAGGTTGAAAAATAGCAAAAAAGAGGTTTTCTTGCCATTCAACCAAAGAAGGAACATGCAGGATTGATTCGGCCAAGCATTGAAGTATTGATTCAATTGAGAACGTCAACACTTATGCTAATTAATGCAGACCGATCACAAGGAAAACCGAAATGAAGACAAGCTAAGCAATAACTGCCGAAGAAACTTCCAACAGCAAGGAAATAGAGCAGATGACTAAATCGGCAGAAGGAATAAAACGAGCTGCACAGAGAAGAATCAAAGCAGAGAAATAAAAGGAACACTAGAGCAACTCCAGTAAAAATCTCTCATATTGAAATTGATACGGAGACATACATGATTAGAATAGGGTTTACATCTGAGCTCATCTCTCTCAATCTCACACCAAGTCCCCATACATGCTTAGGAGATCAAGAACACAACCCTATCTCATATACCCACTCTCTCCACCACTAAAGCACAAAGCAAAAACCCTAAAACCCCTCTCCAAGTCATGCTAACAACCAGGAAACACACTCCTATTTATAGCATTCCTTGATGGGTTTACACTTTGCTTTGCCCATTTTACCCCTCCATGCTTTGCCCGCTAACTCGCTTCTTTTTGCAGCCTCGCGCTTTTACCGAAACGCCCCTGCTGCACCTTCCGGGAAGCTTCCGCGTTCCTTGTCTTGCACGGCTCGCAACCACCTCGAGTCCACGTCGTCTTCGACACATCCCGACTGTTCTGACCTCAGCGCCACCTGCGCCTAGTCCAGTCCTCTGTGTCTCGCCACGACTCCACTCGACGTCCTGCAGCCATCACAGACAAAAACCACATCGCATAGCAGGGCACAAAGCATATAAACATGATTAGTACCAACAAATCCTACTCAAGCGAGAAATGGCCCAAATGACCAACCGGGAAGACGACCACGCGTCAAATCTGTCTAATCATAACCCGACCTCGCCAAATGCCAAAATGGCACGAATCACTCAAACCAAACTCACTCTAACCAAACCACGTGTCAATTACTCATCACCAACTTGGGATTTAGACCACATGGTCTCTCGCGCGTATTGCGGTTGCTGAAGACCTTGGCTACTAGGAGATGCGTGGTCAGGAGCAAGAACGACATCGAGGCCAAGGAAGACGCCACACTCAACTTAGACTCGTGAAAGACAAATAAATAAGATTAGGTTAGATCCATGTTAGATCCATGATATGGACAGTAAAGCTGTCTTCCTTTTGCTTAGTCTTTATGGCTGTTTGTCCACGTGGCTGTAATCTGAAGAACATTTCTACTGTTATGGATGGAAGCTTTATATCATGATCCAAACTAATTACTTCTATGTTCCAGTTATCTGTGTCGTTTTTAATCTTTCCCCCTATAAATTGGATTGATTCATTGAGTTGATGTCATTGTCCACGAACGTATGTAAATTCTCAAACCATCTCAAGGTTATCTGTCCCGAAAACGGACAGAAAATGGTGCAGCTTTCGGAGCATCGAGCTTTGCTGTGCAGAAAAAACCTGTAGAGCCATATCACCATTGGAGGGAGATGTGATATATAGTTGGAGTTACTGTTAATGTAGACATTTTCCTTACCTATATAAAGTTTCTAAATAACTGTCATTCATGTGGCAGTGTTGCTCTTTCAGCAGATCACTGCCGAGGCAGAATCGGCACTTCTGCGACTAGTCTTGCAGTTGACACCGGAGCGGTTGAGTTCATTTCCAGTAGAGCGGCGGCGGCGGCGGCAGGTGGTTCAGCTCCAAAAAATGATGGGTCTGTTCTTTTTTGCTGTAGCTTGTGGCTTTTGGTTACGACTTGTGACTTTTAGGCTATTTGTATGAGAGATTACAGAGTAATAAAAACTCATATGCAGTTTTTGGCAATATAAATGAAGTCAGTAAAGCATGTACTACAATTAACTAGTAGACCCTATCTTGAAAAAATACTCCGTTTAAAAGCTAATTACTATAGAAAAACCGAAAATCAATTTTTAGAAGCTGAAAAGAACTGGGCCGATATCAGCCAGTAGATAGCACCAACCAAATCAACACTGCAATACTTCTTGTTAAATTATATGGGTGACAAAACAAGAAACTGGACACAAAATCAGCCAGGCAAGCAATCAATCATCCTGTTATTTCACCAAACGTTTGGCATGCCTAAGCCATTAGTTTTGCAGAAGATTATTTATATGGCATTCTTTGGTTGTACAAATGTGATGGAATAGGACGCGACGAAAGCCAGTAGCCCAGTAGTTGTCCATCACCTCTGCTCGCAATTATATCAGTATTAAGTTTACAAAATAATTGTGTCAGTATAGAATAATCAGTTCTTGACGAGACAGTTATTAAGCTTTAGATGTTTCTACTCAATCTGAATTTCTTCTCCTGAAGCTTTGTAGAAGTCAACAGACATAGGGCCGTTTGAAACGGCTTTGGCTTACGGTATCTTCAGAAGCTGAATCAAACACTTAGCTTCTCAAAGCCACTTCAAGCGACTTCGACCCCACACCCGGTTTCCTGTCTCACCTGCCCATTCCCCACCTGAACGTGTGGCCGTCTCCCCCATGCCCGTGCGCTGCCTCCCACCTCCGGGCCGCCGCCTCCCCCCGCCCCCTCGGTGCGTGCAAGAGCAAGCCCGAGGGCACATTGTGCTTCGTCTCCTCGGCTCGTGGCGTGGGAAAAATAGGGGTGGCTACAACTATGGGGCGACGACAAGCTATGACAACACGGTTATGAAGTGAGGGTGAGCACGGTGCGTTCTTGTTCTTTGAGAACCAAATTTTTTTCTTTTGTTTTGGGGCGAGGGGAAAGAGGGCTTTGGCTGGAACGGGACGGTTAGGGGCGACGGAAGCGGAAGAGAGAAGTTAACAAGCAGAGACTTTGGCACGTCCTCTGCCCTGGATGGAGGGAGCATGAGCACGACTTGAGTGCGTTTAAGCATCTAGTGGTGATGGATTGATCAGAGATGCGACAAGGAGGGCTGGCAGTGGTGACGCCATGGCGAAGTGGAGGCATTCTGGCGAGAGGCTGGGGTCGCGAGGAGGCTTAGGAGTGGGCACGGGGGAACGGTAACGAGGAGGCGGTCGCGGTGACACGGGCAGGGAGGCTCGGGGAAACAAGGAGCAGCAAGTCGGCATGCATGGCAATGAGGCAGACGGTGCGATTAGCTGTCGACGAGGCGCTAGCGACGATGTTGATGAATGAGTGGCCTAATGGGATCGTAGGGGAGTGAGGAGGATGAGAGGAAAACCAATTTCTAGGAAGAGGCAAAGTGGACAACGAATTGTGGCAGATGGGAGCGACAGTTTGAAAAATAGGAGGGGCACTCACTGCCTTTTAGGACGATGATGGGGCTAAGGCAGCGACGCGTGCTGGGGCAAGGTGATTGGAGAGGTTGCTACGGTGTTGTTGCTACTTCCACCTCTGCTGGGAAGGGTGATTGGAGAAGGGATGAGGTGGCAATGGCCTGGTTGCTTGACTAGATTGTATCCCATATTTGAATCAGTTTTGCCAAATCAGCTCAGTTAGAAACTCAAACTGGATTAAACGTCTTCTACTTTTAGCCGCTTTTACTTCTATCCACTACTATTCTAAAGCCAAATACTCCAAAAGATAGAAGTTCTAATCATTTTAGGTGGTGATCATTTGGGCTTTTTTTGGTGGTTTATGGCTGAAAACACAGTAGCTGGCTGAAAAAAACACTGTAACTGACAGAGACTTATTTAGCATAATTAAATTTAAAAAAATTAAAAATATAAAAAATATGTTAGCCCATTACGTATAATACAAACACATACGGGAAAAAAAGAACCGGCAAAAAAGCTCAACAAAAAGCCAAAAGTTCAGAAAAAGTCAAAATTAATGAATAGTGAAAAATAAGCCGGAAACCAGAAGCTGAAGCCTAACTGATCGGGGCCACTCCATAGACACGCTATGCAATTCATAGCTGGTCATAGCTGGTCCTAACATTCTGTTAAGTGTGCTCACTGCTCAATCGATTGTTCTCCAATTTTGTAGGTGAACTCTGAAGAAGACTTCTCTGGATTGTGACTTTAAAGTTAAGTAGTCCTGAGCTCCCTTCGAAAAAGAAAAAAAGTAGTCTACTCTCTGCGTCCATCTCGGTTCTCACGCGCTGCTGCCTCTGGCATTGTCATTGTGTAGAGTATAGACCAGCCAAAGCTTCGATCGAATTCGACCAGGCTTTTCAGGCAACGGTAGGCACTTCACCCAAGAGGAGGACAAAAGCAGCAGGGTCGAGCCCTCTTTGAAGCGACGGGCCACGCCTGTTCATATTAATATTCAGTTTAACAAAACGATTTCTTTATTTCTCTCAGGTGTTCGTTTCTCTTGGTTCTGTCCTTTTTAGACAACAGTGGACACTTCACCCAAGAGGACAAAAGGCGCAGGGCAAGCCTTCTTTGAAGCAAGGGCGAGCCAGGCCCGTTATGAACATCTTAGCTTTCTATGACGGTCTATCCACTCTTATTTTGCTACGAAGATAAAAAAGAAGTTACAGATATATTACGTATCTTATTTCTTTTATCCTTATCTCGTACACATATCTCTCTCTTACTTTTTCCATTACTCATATCCTTTTTCTAAAAACCAATTCTTTTAGCTACTTATTTTTAATAAAAAATCATCAACTACAGCCAAAAGCTATTAGCTGCAGCTAATATAAACATACATAATTAAGAAGTTCTAACTTATAGTATTAAGCAAGTGATCATATGTTTGAAATGTATGAATTTGTTTAGATTTCTATAGGAGTAAAACTGCTCTCAATGAAATTTATGTCTCAGTAATTTTGGCTTGACCTTTTGGCTTCCAGTTTATTTTTCACTATTCAAAAATTTCGTCTTTTCTGAACTTTTGGCTTTTTTGAGCTTTTTTGCCGGTTCTTTTTTCTCGTATTCGTTTACGCTGTCCGTGATAAGTTAACATATTTTTTATTTTTTTTTAAAATTTAATTATGTTAAATAAGCTATTTTCAGTTACAATATAATTTTAATCATAAACCACTATTTTTTAACCCAACCCGACGGGCTTATACGAAATTCCCCTTAAAACCACTCGTACCGTGCTATCAAAAGTTTCCCACGTTCCAGATAGGCCAAATAAGTTGCATACATCCACGTGCCAAAATAGCATGCCGCAGTTGCAATTGCCATGGATATTAGGCAGTGATCGCCATTTGATTTTGACAAGATGGGTATAGGGATAAGTGCTGCTTTCCCTTCTTCCTACGATTTTAGGCTGTGGTTTATAATTTTTAGTTTAAAATTTTTAATTATATTTATTTATGAGAGAGTACAAAACGAAGTATTTATATATGATTTTAGCTGATATAATTAAAATCTACAATTAACTTATAATTATTTTAAAAATATATTATTTAAAACTAATTATTATAAATAAACTAAAATCTACGGGGCACAAGCCAAATAAAGGGCCTGTTCGGCTGGCCTCCAGCCGGCCGGCTTTTCGCAGCCGCTACAGTACCTAACTTTTAAACGGAGTATTTTCTCAAGACGGGGTCTACAAGTTAAACGTAGTACACGTTAAAAGCCCAACATCTGTACCAACCAAAATTGCAAGTGAGTATCGATCTCTCCGTAATCTGTACCGTAAACAGCTAAAATTCAAAAATTTTAGCCAAAAACCATAAGCCGCAGCCAAAAAGAACAGGCCCAAAAAGAGCCAACGGGATTTGATGGTTTGAGGGCTAAACACCGCACAAGTCCACCATCACCAACGACCTTTGAAAGTCGTATCATCCGTAAGTCCAAAAGAGTCCAAAAAGAGATTCCTCCTCCGGAGCTCCGTACAAAATCTAGATTTCCTGTGCCACTGATCTTTTAGATGTTGGTGTGTGCTCAGGCTTCAAACTTCAAACATTATCCAAGTACTAGTGGTGGTTCCAGAATAAAAGCGCCTCATGCTATATATATATATATATATATACTTATTAATATATCCATCAATAATATAGTAGATAGTAATATATTCTAAAATTTTTAATATCAACTAATTTCAAGACAAAATTCAATAGCCAATAACTATAACTATTTATTAGATAACTTACTAAAATCAAGAAACGCATTGTTAGTCAAGAACCTAGAGTGAATCTGATAATAAAAGATTGTTAGCATTGTAAAAACAACAACATTTGGCCCCATTACATACAAAATAGATAACAAAACACTAAGTGAGTAAAATTTTAAGTAAAAGAATTATAGAATAATCCAATAAAGTGGAGCATATTATATTTTTAGTTGTTTTTGACAACTTCTCAAGTTCTAGAAGTGATCTATTAAAGAATTATTGGAGAACAAAGCCTAGGAGGCAGGAGCCCAGGACAAATTGTTGTCGGCCCGTTGCCCACTACAGAGGAATGGAGATTGCGTAGGGAACGAAGCATGGAAAGGTAAGGCATCTGGGACTCTGAGGGCATTGGCGAACAAAAGTCATGAAGAGAGACTCGTTGGCAGTTGGGCCGTGCCTGCACGTGGCTATGTCCTCGTCTGGGTGCCCGTTGGCCTAGGCACGAACATGGACGATTGGGTCGCATGCTAGCCTGGGCTAGGTGGGGCGTGGGAGAAGGCCCATAGGAGAAGTTCTGTCCCACGTGTTGACCTAGACTGCTTGGCTGCAAGTTGTAGGGCATTAGTTTTAGTCATGTGAGGATGTGTTGTGTAAACTTAGACCTTGAGTAAGAAAAATTGAAAAAAATTAAAATCGGTCCGAAGACCTGTGCCCCACATAACTCTTAATGCAACTGCCCCATGCAAGTACACTAATGCTGTCTTTGCAAAGTGCCAGATGGCTACAGTTTGCAATAAAGTTGTGAAGGTTGGAGCTCACCTATCCGAAGCGGGAAAGAGCTACCACTAGTGGATTGAGATGTTTCGGCTTAATTCGTGGAGCTGGTCCAATTTATTTGGGCTAATCTCAATGTGGACTAGGGAAGACCGGTAAGTCTCCGATCACCACAGTAAAAAGCAACCGTGTCAATTATGGTTTGTTTTCTTATGCTCAATTTACATTCATAGAATTAAATTGATTGCTTGTCACTAAAGGATTGCAAACCTTAACATAGATTAAGCTTGTTGGGTACTTAGGTGAATCCAGTTAATTTAGGAGATATTTGTGCTAAACTTTTTTGAGTTAAGCTTCCGCATTATTTACTTAGTTTAGCCAAATAGAAATTGATAATTAATTATAGAAGATTTTTTAGACCAGCTATTCACCCCTCTAGTTGACCTCCTCGATCTAACAGACGGCGCCGCTGGCCGCAGGTGGGGGGGGGGGTGGAGGGTGGCGGAGAAGGCGCGCGAAGCTGCTCTGGAGCAAATAAAGAGAAGGGGAGGCGACGGGAGCGGCGGCGCTTCGAGAGAAGAGAGAGAGAGGAGAGCGATGTAAGGGAGAAAGTATACCGTCGGGAGACATCCGACATATACCGTAGGGTAGTACTTCTCTTTTGGTAAGCACGATGAATATTCACTAAAAACATAGACAGGAAGCTTATGCAATGACACCCCAAACAATCAAGGCGCCTAGCACAACAATCCTTCCTTATCACACCTTACCATTTTCCACCCGTACACACACGGCACCACTCGGCCCGCGTTACCGCACACGTTTTATCTCGTCCACTTCGTGCTGCCGTTGTTGGCTTCCATCCTCTCTCTCGTCTTCCTCCTCCTCTCTCACCACAGTTCCCCGAGCTCACATGATCCCACGAGAGCGCCGCCGCTGACCGATGTCCGTGGTGCCGTCAATGCGCGGCGGTGGCGGCGCCAAGGCCACGCGGCGCCCGGAGCGCGGCGGGCGGCGGCGTGCCGCGGTCGTCCTGCTCCTCGTGCTGGCCTACGCGGTGGGGCTGCTCATGTTCGTGCTCGGCGGGGGCGGGGGTTCAGTGCGCGGCGGCCGAGCAGGCGTGACGGTGGCCGCGCTCCGGCGGCGTGGGCGCCCCGCGCAGCCGGCGCCGCCTCCTGGGTCGGTGTACCGCAGCCACCTCGTGTTCGAGCGGCTCTGGCCGGCCATGCGCGACGACGCCACACCCGCCTCGACCACCACCTCCACCTCCGCCCTCTCCTCCGCTTCATGGCGTCGCAGCATGGTGGGTGCTCTAGTTCTTGCGATTAGCGTGTTTCTTGGTTCTTTTTGCGGGAAAGGTCAGTTCTTCGCCGCTTCTTGGGGGAGATTTTGGGTTCTTGTGTGGTTCTTGGTTGCTTCTTCCGTTGCCTTTTCTGGTTCTTTAGGCCTTGCAATGCACTTGTATACTGGATTAGGCGAAATATTCGGGGGAGTTGCGGGATCCTTTTGGTGTTTTTGCTCTGATTTATCACGGGAGGGATGAGCAGTGTGTTCTTGTTTCGTGAGCTAGTGTTCTTGATGTGAGTTTTAGCACAAAAAAGTTTGGTTCTTGATTCCTAGTTTTTCCTCCTTTCGGTCACAGACGATGCGTTCCAGTCAGCTGCCTTGCGGCATTTCCTTCTGCTATGCTCGTGATTAGATTTACTCCTGTCTACTAATTTGTTGGCCGTCTTTTAAGCAACAAACTGTTACATACCTCTGCTTTGCCAAACAAAGAACGTATTGTTTGTAAGTAAATCTCTTTGAGATTCCAAAGGAAGAAGAAAACTAGCTTTTGGATGACAAATCTTATGTTTGATGAGGGCTGCCTTCGATTGTAAATTCAGTCAGTAAATATCTGTTTTTCAATTTCACTGTTAAATCAGTCTGAGAATGCTCCAAAAAATTAGAATACTTGTGGTAGGGAAACATGTTCGACAGGAGGAACCAACTTGTTAGATCAGTCCTGAGGACTTTCCCCTGCAACATGTTCACATCTAGATTAGCTTACTTTACTATCTTGCCTATTTATGCTTTTACCAGATTTTACTTATCTGCTCTTATCAACAATCATGTTAAAATAATATTTTTGTCTTGGTATTGTGTAGTTAATGACATCACATTATCAAAATTCTGGGGAGCTATGGATGCCTTGTGTCAACAAGAGGCTGATTCAATCAGGTTCCACTTTGAAACCTTTGTTATGATTTCATAAGCCAAATGTGTCCGCTGGAAGGCTACTCTTTGGTACTTTTGTGTAAGCACTGGAAGATGAGATTTAAGCTAACATTGATGGCCTGAATTACGCTTTGGTTCTTTGCAGAGTTGCCGCCTTCGAATGGTTACCTCATAATTGAAGCAAATGGTGGTTTGAATCAACAGCGTCTTTCTGTAAGTTTCAGGATCATTCTTTTTAATGAAGTTACGGTCATGTTCTGAGTACATATACCATTGCTAATATCTTATTGTAAAGTCCAGTGCCATATGCATCGTATGGTGCACCACTAAAATAACTTGGAGAGACATGTTAGTGTCACACTGTCACTCAATTGAGATAGATTTATTCAACAACTTTGTGTTGGAAAATATGGGGTTGGCACTAGACTAGAGTTCGGCGTGAAAAAATGATTTCATTTGAAATGCAGAACCACAATGTTTGTATATTTCAAATTAGTTTCAGATATTATTTATGTAAAGCCCCTGCTGTCTAGAGCCTGGCCAAACAAGTCTGAAGTACTATCTTGGTAGACCCGTAGTTGTTTGTCCATCCAAGATATCATAAATGGTTTCTTTTTTCTTTCATCAGCATGCATATATGCTACTTTAGGGGTGCAAATGGAGCGGATATTTCCGGACCGACCGTCCGTCCGTTTTAATTCGGATGCAATTCGGAACAAATTTTCGGATATCCGAAGGTTTTGTCGGATACGGAAACGGATTCGGATATTTTTGTCGGATACGGAACGGATTCGGAACAAGCATTATCCGACGGATATGGAACTATCCGGATATTTTTCGGATAGTTACCGGATAGCTACCGGATAGTTACCGGATACGGAAACGGAGTTGGATACCTGTCCTCTTAGCCGGCCAGGTGGGATCTCTGACTCTTCTTAAAATGTAGCATCATTTATTTATATAAGATTACTTGTTTCGGTGACTGTTGCAACGTCAGTACACTCGTATTAGATCTCAGTTTGCTTAATTTGTCTCTGTCACCATGTGAAATTTGCTTCGCGCATTATCCGATTAAATATTCGTGACCGAAACTAACCGTATTCGGAGCGGCATGTATTCGCTCCGTATTCGTGACCAAGAATATCCGCATTCGTATTCTTATCCGGCACTATCCGTGTCCGACTCCGACTCTGACAAAAAATATGGAAAGGATAGGGGATGAGCAATATCCGTCCGTATCCGCTCCGTTTGCACCCCTATGCTACTTGATGTTTGTTGCAAATATATTTCTTCTCACCTGAAAGTTTCTGAATGATGCTGTGGTAACATTAGCTGTGTCACAAATCTATTATATTTGTAAAGTTCTTGTAATCTTCACGCTATGCCGAGTAATTATTAACACAGGTTTTTCAATGCAGATCTGCGACGCAGTTGCTGTGGCCAGCTTGCTTAATGCAACTCTTGTGATCCCAATATTTCATTTGAATAGCGTTTGGCGTGATCCTAGGTAACTATTTTGTTTGCTCATTGCTTTGTTTGCTTGCAATAAATAATGCCATTTTTTTTCTGCATCTGCCTGGCTGGAGCAGTTGTCACATGGAATTGCAATTACTTTTAGCTGTCTATTCTTGGGAAATACTTGCTCTAGTGTCCAGCTCATTTAAGTTCTAAAGTTCAGTGTTGTTAACAGTAAACCACAAAATTTTATTTTTGACATTCTACTTCGAGAAGCGATCATTGGTATAGGTTCTGTACTTCCTTTACAGATCCGTCGAGATGACATTTTTCTCTTCCAACAATTGCTATTAACTTTTTCAATGCAAGATTGAAGCAGGTGTAATTTTACCGGTCACATCACATTAAAGTTACACTTCTTGATTGTATGCAAAGTTGTCATCTGGTTGTAGTAGCATTTGGTGTTCTCATCTATATTATTTTACTTTCCATTTATGCTGTGCATATATTAACGTCTTCGTGATCAGGTGCACAGGATAACATGTTTACCTGGTGTTTTGTTTTTCAGCAAATTTGGTGATATTTTTGACGTAGATCATTTTATTGAGACACTCAGAGAACATGTAAGAGTTGTGAAGGAACTACCAGAAGATGTTTTACTTCGCTTCAATCATAATATCAGCAGCATACCAAATATGAGAACTAAAGCTTACTCATCTCCAAACCACTATGAGCAGAAGGTGCTGCCGAAACTGCTGGAGTTAGGGTATGGTAAAGTCTCCCCACCCCACAAAAAAAGAGAGAGAACTTGATTGAACTGTGAAAAAGCCAAGGCATGTGCTTCATTTTATTTTTCTATTCTGTGCAGGGTTGTGCGCATCGCCCCATTCTCAAACAGATTAGCTCAGTCAGTTCCTTCGAATATCCAAACCTTGAGGTGTTTGGTAAACTACCAGGCATTGAGATTTGCAGAGCCAATAAGAACTCTTGCAGAGGATATGGTTAACCGAATGATCAAAAAGAGCACTTTGACTGGTGGGAAGTATGTCTCGGTGCATCTTCGTTTTGAAGAGGTTTTAATGCACTTACTCTTGCAATTTAACAATTACAATGTTTGCTTCTATCCTACTGAGATACAAATATACAATGTTTTCTTCCATTCTACTAATATTTTGTGCACACTGTTTAGGATATGGTAGCTTTTTCATGCTGTACGTATGATGGTGGCTGGAAGGAGAAAATTGAAATGGAAAATGCTCGTGAAAGGAGCTGGAGAGGGAAGTTTCGTCGACCTGGTCGAGTGATAAATCCTGAGGCAAACAGAAGGGATGGAAAATGTCCTCTTACTCCTCTAGAGGTTTGGATCTCTCTTTTCCTTTTTGTCTCTTGTGTTTGTTTGTCTACTGTAAAAATTGATGAGTCTAGGCTTGCTTTAACCTTTTAGGAGATTAATCTCATGCGATTCAAGCATTCTTGTGTTGGACAGACAGCTGCACATGTGCACTGGAACATGCATTCACTATTTCGGGTTGTTACTTCAGAAAACGTTTGGCTTGTTTTATCTTATTTCTACTTGCTTTTTATATTTGATTACAGTGTGTGCTTAGTTGGTGAAGCTTCAGGTTGTTACTACCAACCTGTAATTTCAGTGGCATTTATTAAGTTTACTTTTTAAATGCATTTAAGTATGTAAAAAATTTTACTGAGAAAAGGTGCTCACTGAATGAATTTTTTGGCAGGTTGGTATGATGCTACGGGGTATGGGATTTGAGAATACCACCTCCCTCTATGTTGCTTCTGGTAAAATATACAATGCTGCAAAATACATGGCTCCTCTTCGCCAGATGTTCCCTCTTTTAGTGACAAAGGACACTCTTGCTTTGCCTGAAGAGCTTGCTGAGTTTGAGGTATTGTTTACCCCAGACATTGCAATGTTCTTCTAACTGTTGAATGAATATGCATGCATAAAACTGTTCACCATTTTCACATTGGATTTGACGTTGTTTATATTTAAGTTGAGGACGTTTATATTTAAGTTGAGGACAGAGGTTGGATTAAAAATATTGTTCTACATGATGTATTATCTCCCACTTACCAACCTTTTATCTGTAGGGTCACTCGTCTCGACTAGCAGCGTTAGATTACTCCGTCTGTGTTCAGAGTGCAGTGTTTGTGACAACTCAAGGGGGAAACTTCCCTCACTTTCTGATGGGTCACAGGCGTTACCTGTTTGGAGGGAATGCAAAGACAATAAAACCAGACAAACGGAAGCTTGTATTATCTTTTGACTATCCAAATATCAGGTCAGTTTTGAGCTGCCATCACACATTGACTAAGTGTGCACATGTGTAAGTGGTCAATGAACCTAAGGTCTCAGTTAAAAAATAATGAACCTAGGAAGGACCTGATTTGTCATTGACAGTCATTCCATGACAAATCGCACTGAACCAGTTTCCATTTTGATTGTCTGCTGGAATTTTTTACCAAATCGAACTGCTTTAAACAATATGTTTTGACCCAAGACTGGTCCATTTTGGCTATAGTTGCCCTTGTTATTCTTTCAGCAACCTATATTTGAATTTATCTGCATGCACTCGTTGCCCTCTGGCAGTTACCTACTTTTCTCAATACATTAGTGCTTTTGTAACACACCTCTGAGTTGACCTTCACACATGATCTGATCTTGCCATCTTTTGTTAATGAATAAGTTGCTTCAGGACTATATTAAACTCTTCTTTTTCACTGCAGATGGGATCGATTCAAGAACCATATGCAGGAAATACTACACCAGAGTGACCTGAGGGGAACTGCACTCAGGAAACCCAACGATTCCATATACACCTTCCCAATGCCTGATTGCATGTGCCAGCATGATGGAATGATGTAGGCTTAGCATACATACACGTCAGGGAATAGGCATTTTGTACACTTTGTAATCTGTAGGTAGCCCACCATATAGCAATCTCCGTTAGAAATTTGTTAATTTTTGTCTGTAGGTTGTAAAGAGGAGATTTGCGAAATTGGCTTGGTTGTCTATAGCTTGGTTGTCTATAGCAATCTCCGTCGGAAATGTGAACATGTTCCAGAGAGGGCTCGACAAGCGACAACCTGCCTCTTCAGTGTATATGTGAAAAAGAACGATTAACAACCATATAAAGAAAAGAATTTTCAGATATGTCATCAAATTATTTGTTCTTGCATTTCATCTTGCTTTTGGCAATTCGTATTTTGTCTAGATGCTCTTAGGATACAGATCTTGAAATGAGGATGGAAATGCACATCAAGATGCTCTAATAATTGCCTCCTGGTTATGGGCTGGTGCATTTCATTTTACAGGAGTTTGTACCGTTTCTGTGTGTTGACAAGTCGATAGCTTCATTGCCATGGGATTATTTGCGTAGAGTTCACATGGTTTGGTGAGAAGATTAGTTTTTGCAGAAACAAACTATAAATGTTCTTTTAAAATTGAATATATGCGGAAAGAACATAAAAAGGGAAGTTTAGTTGAATAACAATGTAAAGATGTGCAAATTGAAAATTAACATCCGGGATTGACGAGCGCGTGTCTGTGAGAAGACGATGCTAGCCATGTGAAACACGGTAAGTAAAATAGAACACCAAATTTCTTTGGCAAAATTTGATATATGTCACTGAGAAAGTTGGCACTTCAAAATATGCCACTCATTATCACGAAATTAGTATGCCACTCCAGATTCTTGTTCATTTAAAATTTGCCATTTTTTTTACTTTTCTCCTATTTTCCATCAATTCCCCATCTAAATATCCCCTTTTGCCCCTCCTGCACTGCCCTGGTGAACGACGCCGCCTCCCCCGTACTCCCCGTCTGACCTGCCCCTTCCTCACCGGCCGTCGCAACCCAGCCCTGCTCCTCGTTCCTCCTCCAGTAGGCTGTCGCATCTTCGCCTAGCAGACCGCTGCATCCCCCCACATGGCGTGGAATGACCAGCGCGGCTAGGACACGGCAGCCGACAGGGGGCGGGACCGGCAGGATGCTCGCGTAAGGCGGTGCCGGTTGGCTGCTTACGGAAGGCGGCGTCGGCGGGGTGCTCAGGGAGGGAGCAGCCGACTAGGGGGATGTGGCGGCCTGCTGAGGGGAGGAATGAGGAGCAAGACTGGGATGCGGTAGCCTGCTGAGGGGAGGAACGAGGATCAGCGTTGGGATGCGGTGGCCTGCTGAGGTGAGTAACGAGGAGCAGGGCTGGGATGCGGCGGCCGGCAGGGAGAGGGGCAGGTCTGACGGAGAGGCGAGGCCATTCACTAGGGCAGCGCCAGAGGGACGAAAGGGGAAGTTCATATGGGGAATTGATGAAAAATGGGAGAAAAGAAACGAAAATGGCAAATTTCAAATGAACAAGAAACTGAGTGACATATTTCTAATTTTGTGATACTGAGTGGCATATCTTGAAGTACCAACTTACTTTTAGTGACATACATATATAATTTTGCTAATTTCTTTTATATCGTAATGCTGACGATAATTGAATTGGACCTTTTGCCATATATAGCGCCTTTTCAACCATATTTGTAGAAATAGCTGTATACGAGCGATATTGACAAAAATAGTGCTTTTATCGTCCGGTCACCAGACGGCAGTGTCCAACAGTCGACACGTGGCGCCTATTGTCCGGCCAGCAAACGGCAGGCGTCTGCCGCTCGGCCGGCAAACGGCAGGTGGTCTGCCGCCTGCCCACAAAACAGTAGGTGATTAAGCTAGTTAATTAGCTGACTTAATTACCTACTTAAATTCGTAATTTTATGTTATAATTTTTGAATTTGTAAATATAGAAAATGAGCTAAAAAAATTACGACATTTTTTATGGAGCTTTTCGAGGCATTGTGGTACGTTGTGTAATTTTTTTTTGTAATTTTTAGAGGCCATTTGTTACTTCTAAAAAGTCTTGGAACAAGCATAATTAACGAGACGATTAAGCAGTTATGGGTCATTCCAAGAATTTTTAGAGATAGCAAATAGTCTTGAACAATTACAAACTTTTTTATGGAGCCTCTTGATACAGTGTGCTACGATATATAATTTTTACGTATTTTTTTGCATCACTTTGCTACCTCTAAATATTATTTGCGCGGCGCGTAATTAAATTGGTGATGGCCGGGGGCTAATGGCTTGTCGCACCGTCTGCTGGCCGGACGGCAGGCACTTGCCGTCTGCTGTTGGACCTGTCTGCTGGTCCGGCGGCAGGCGCTTGTCGTCTGCTGTTGGACGACAATGTCGACTGTTGGGCGTTGCTGTCTGGTGGTCGAATGGTAGAAACGCTATTTTTACCAATATCGTTTATATACGGCTATTTTTGCGTACATATTTTTATCAATATTATTTGTATATAATTATTTCTGTAAATATATGTTAAAAAGACGGTATATATAGCAAAAACTCCGTTGAATTGCTGACTCCGCCGCGTAGTTTTACGGTAGGACACGGTTCAATATTGATGTGATGTAGCACTGGAAAATCTGGGCGTCCGCGTGTGTTGTGCGTCGAATCAAGACATCCACACTGGTGGGTCGGTGCGCGGCGCCTCTTCATTCCTACCCGCCGTCCAACTGGCCTTTGCAGATGCAGAGTGCAGTGCGATCCACGAGGAGATGCAGCGGCGTTCGTACTGGGTATGGCTGCGGGCACTGTAGCTGATTTTTTTGATTAAGAATAAATAGTAGTAACGAAAAGAATTTAAAAAGGAGAACATAAATTATAGAGAAAGTGTGAGAAAGATGTATGTATGTGATGAGAGTGAGATAAGTGTTTATAACCCTTTGCCTTATCTCGAGAGTGAGATAGTAACGACATGAGTGGAGAAGTCGTTTTGAGAAATCAAATATTTATACTAACTTTTAACTTTTTTAAATAGAAGACAGGAGTATAAACTAATACGAACAAGACCCTATATAATATTATGGACTATGAGGTAGAGATAATTAAACACACTTCTACACTAGAATGTATTAGTGGCCATGTTATTTTGTTTCTACGGTTGATAGCTGTTGATTTTAGTGTAGATGTCGATAAATCGTTTTAAAACAATGATAAAGAACTACACTAGAATGTATTAGTGGCCATGTTATTTTGTTTCTACGGTTGATAGCTGTTGATTTTAGTGTAGATGTCGATAAATCGTTTTAAAACAATGATAAAGAACTATCTTATTTATTTATTTAGAAAAAATAATTATTATGAGCTAAAAAGAATAGGCTAGTAAAAACAGCTTAGAATAAATATGAGTTTGTTACGAGTTGGGAGACTTATCGAGCGCACTTGTTTGACTGGCTGACGTTGAGCAAGAGTTTAATGCATTCCCGTTAAGTCACAGGCCAGCTCCAGCGAGCTCAAGCTTTCAACATCTAACTTGTTATTTCGTCTTTTTATGATCTTTTGATTTTCTAAGTTTTTTTTTTGTCTTTTTCTGTTTTCTCTTATTTTTTTGCATTGGCAGTGGTGGCTAACCTTTCTTTTCCTTTTTATTTTTTAAATTTAATTATACCGAAAAAGCTAACAAAGATATAATGCAAAAAGAAGAGACCCAAACAGTGTTGCACACTGCTACACAATGAAATAAGCCACAGCTTTAAGCCCACTTGAGTGGGAATTTGTCGTGTGCTTGGGTTATTACTACTGCTATAATAGAGGGTCATTAGGCCGTTTTCAATGCAAGACATTATCTTGTTATTACTATACTTTTTATATCATTTAGTTACAATTGTAAATATAACTCTTCTAATATATAATACCTACTAGTAAACCCAATCAATAAATTTATACCCTCTCTCACCTCTCTCTCTCTCCCCCCCTTTCTTTCCTCATCCATGCCACAAGTTTATTAGAGGTAGACACAACTCTCCTCTCTAATACATGTTTTAGCTATGTCTTCCTGGTTAATTTGTGTGTTCAAGCAATGTATCATACAAGACATTGCTTTTCTATCTCTCTTCTTTAATTATTTGCACATCATTTCTCATTCTATGTGGATAACTAATTATTAACATAGATATTATACAACATGGAGCATTAGGAGTGCCCTTTAGTTCGTTCGCTATAGTACAACTACTAAATTATCATAGACACTGATATTTTCCAAATGTTGTACCACAAATGCGCTACAGGTTAATTAGCATCACTGGGCGGTGTTGACTCATCACCCAGCAGGGAAAACCATAACCGACGATGCCGGCTGAACGGCTAGTGTTGACTTGATCTGACAATTAGAAGAAATGAATGATACCTTTAAATTTAACCTCTCGAAAAGGTATTTAAAACTTTCACTCCACTAATAACTGAAAACTAAAAGATCAAATTTGCTCACCAATAAAGAAAACACAAAAGCGCTACAAGGGAGCGATTGGACCAGCAGAGCGTCTGACCACCAGAGATGATCGGTCTGACCGGCCTCTGGTCAGACCACAACCTGGGGGCAGTTGGACCATACTCTTGTTCACAAAACTAGAAATCAGTCCGAGCCAAAACAAAAAATGATGCAATCTCCAAAATACATATCCTAATGATTTGAAACTTTACACATACCTTGATAAGGATCTCAGAAACATAATTCATCTAAGGATCATATGCATCTTGGCTAAAGTTTCGACATTTACTCAAGACAAGCAAAGTTTCATGAACACCATGAAAAACTCTAGAATTTGAGATATGACTTGTTCGTAGGTTGAAGATGACTGTAAATGAGTGCTCACATGTCACAAAAAGTAAAAGTACCCAAAAATTTGAGGTCAAAATCCTAGAAACAAGATATCATTTGAAGGGCTCCAAATCGAATCAAATCAGATAACTTTCAAGATCTTACTATAGCTGGTCCCTACATGGATAGAATATGATTCTTATAAGACATCTCCATCACTTACACATTCTTGAAAACCTGCAAGATCAAGAGAGAAGAAGAGAGGGCAAAACACTAACAAAAATAAGTACAAAATCAACAGGATTAAGAACACACCATGTAGAATGAATAAGATTGATTTATTATAACTTGTAGATGAAGATTTTATAGCCACCCCACCATGAAGGACGGAGCTCTCATAAAAGTATTTACCCAAAGCTTTCATAATAAGAAAATATCTTTCTCAAATCCTAAATGAATGGATGGTTGGTTCTCTTCACCTTAGCCACATGCCTTCAACCCCTTCCACTCATATAGATGGAGTAGTCAGTCCATATCTAACCTTAATTGATACTATCTATTAGCACAACTGGAGAAACTCGTTAATCTCATACATTCAGTGTTTTATACTCATATATGACTTATGCACACTTCTCAAAACGCATAAGCCCATCCTGCTAAGGAGTAAACTTTTCACCTACTTGGCCTCCTCAGCATCTCCTTGAATTAAACCACTCTCTCAATACCCTCCAAGCACCGTTGTTTTGGTCCTATCATTGTTTTTGGTATTTTGGATTCTCCGTTCAAAGCACTATCGTTTTGACCATAAACCTCACATCTTCCCTGAGCCTGATCCAATGTTATCTTTTCTTTTGCAAGAAATCTTCATGCTTTCAACATATATGTTCATCAATGACTCACATATTGGTAAGTCCCTCTATGTCGGTTCCTTCCACCATACTTTACTTGTACCGATCATACTATTTGATGAATCGTTACTCGAACATTTCTTTTAACATCCTTAGTCTTCCATATGCTTTACTTGAGCTCAACCATCCCGTGCCGACTTTCTTGACCGTACCTTAGCTCATTTGTGAACCTATCGCCAATCCACGTCGTCGACCACGGTTGCCTCCAACCTTCCTACTATCAAAGATCAAGAAATTATTTTTAGGCACAATTTCTTTATAACTTAACCCATGTTAGTCTAAATATGTTTCATACATTATGAATGCAATGACCTAGGACTTCAAAACTCAATCCATAACTATTTCCCACAAATATCCAAAATCTCTCGGATACCTTCAGACAAAACCAGTATGACTGTCATTGAGCGGCCGGTCAAACCGTTGGCGCCAGTTAGACCGCCCCTATGGCCGGTCTAATCGCTTGGGTCAAGCACTTAGAAAACACCTATATAAAAAAAAAACCAGCCGCCAACTAAAAATCGATCACACTTCATCGGCGATCTGACTGCCAACTGAAATCTAGTCACACTAGACCTGCGGTCAGACCTCCCTTAGGTCTGTCAGACCGCTCTAGTATGATAGAACTCACAAACTCTCATAAATTTAAACTTCAACTCAATATGATTGCTAATTCCTTCATACATATAATCCGTAAACATTCCGAACATGGTTACAGGCAGCGTCACCGTGCGTGCAGGGCACAGCATGGATGATGGAATGGAAGCATAAACCCCACATGGCCACTGCTGTTGCCTGGATAGCATATAAGATAGAAGTACTAAATGCAATTAATCAAATTTAGAGCTCGATTCATTATAAACGAATGCAACGCAATGTCCCAAATAATTTTATCAATTAAAAATAACAACGAAAGGAAAGTTGCTTGAAGCAATGATCTTTTGATCTCATCTTGATTAGTTGCAACTTTCATGCAGCTTAAGATCTCATCTTGATTAGTTTCAACTTTTCATGTAGCTTAAGAGACGATATGCGAGCCGTTGAATGCAGACTAATTTGGGCGTCATTAACCAACAAATGGAAAGTAGTAGTCACATTAAAAACAAGAACAGCGAAATCAACAGCAAAAGAAATTGCAAGCCCAACTTTCTTTATTTTCATTTCCTTTTGTTATGGAAAAAAAGTTGTAATTCTTGATGTTTCACCTAGCACAACACACACAAACAAATTCTCCTCTGCTTTCACTCCTACCACATTTACATGCTACAAATTGCAACAAAAAAAAAAGAAACAAAAATATTTTTTTTCCTCGCTACGCTTCTCTTGGCTCGATGAACTCCCCTGCCTCGGCTCCGACGAGCTCCATCTGGTCGTCGAGGTACTTCTGCAGCAGCAGCAGCCGATCGCCGGCGTCACCCTTCTCCGCCGGCCCTCCTCCTCCTCCTCCTCCTCCGGCGCAGCACCTCTGTATCCTCTTCATCCTCACTCGCTGGAACCGGACGGCGGCCACGGCGCAGCAGAGCAGCGGCAGCCAGAGTAGCACCAGCGACACCACCACCGGCAGTAGGCAAAGCGCCGCCGCCGCCGCGGCCACCGCCCGCCACGACACCGGCCTACGAGCGCCGCCGTCCGCGCCCATCCCGGAAGGCTAGCTAGCTCGTGCCGGAGTGAACCGGCGGCGATGACGACGATGAATGATTCTTGCAAGAAACGGCCTGGCCTTGCTTGCTCTGAACGGGGCTTCACTGTCCCCTCTTCCCTGTTCCCTCCCTGTCCCCTTCAATCTGAGCCATTCAAAGTTGATCCAACGGGTAGGTTTTTATATTTTCATTTTTATCTGAAATTCAAAAATAAAAATATGTTAATCCATAATAAAAAAATAAAAAATACATAAAAAATAAAAATTTATTTTTTATGTATTAATAAAAAATACAGGAAAAAATAAATTTTATTTTTTATGTATTTTTATTATTTATTATGGATTAACATATTTTTGTTTTTAAATTTCAGATAAAAATAAAAATATAAAAACTTAACCGTTGGATCAACTTTGAATGGCTCAGATTGAAGGGGACAGGGAGGGAACAGGGAGCAGGGGGACAGTGAAGCCCCGTTCGCTTGCTCTGCCTTTGCTCGTTCTTGGTCGTAAAGTTTCCTGTTTTACGTGTGTTGCTTCTACCAAAAGCTTTGGCTTCTCTGACATAGGCCCTTTTCTTTCTTTTTGTTTTTTAACGACTTTTAGCTCTCTTAATAATTACTGTTTATTAGAATTTTTTGTACAGATAATCCATTTTTTATTCGAAATTACATAAATATACCCGCGGGAAATTTTTTTGCAAAAATAGGCTCCAGTCACCTAATGGTTGGGCGACTGGAGACTTTCGCCCAACCAGACCGCGACACAATATATCTCGCTGCACAGTGGAGCGACTGCATTAAGTCGCTTTTCCGTTCGGCGACTTAACGGTAGTCGCCATCCCGTTAGGCGACTAGAATGCAGTCGCCATCCCGTTAGGCGACTGCATGTAGCCCCCGTGATTGTTTTAAATTTTGTGAATTTTGTAACGTTGAACCGGTAAAAAATACGGTGAAGTTGTAATAAAATTTTATGTTCATTGTATATTGTAGGTATGTAAAAAGTTTTTAAATTTTTTTTATGAAAGATTGAGTAGAAAACGATCGATACATGCACTGTTAAGTGAGATAGTTTATGTGCGGAGATAGATGATAGACTATGTAAATTTAAATAAACTTCATAATATAACTGAGAGTAACATGCCGCATGTTTTTTCATTACATGCATAACATATATAGCATCTGCAACACGCCTCACTGGTCACCCTGGTGTGCCCCGTCACCGCGCCCGCGTCCTCCCATACGGCCTCGCTTGGCCCTCCTCCGGTGCAACGGGTTAGGACGATCCGAAAAAGTAAAACGAGCAGAAGGGTGTCTATCCCGCCCCTGCGCTGGTGGAGTCAGCTGCACCTCTGGCTGTGTGCCCTCCGGTGCACTGGGGAGGGCACTGACAGAGAGAACCTCCGGTGCTGCGTCGGAGAACTGCCCGGGCCACTCCGCGAAAAACTGGTCCACATCTTCCGGGCCTGGGGAGACGCCATGCTGCTGGTAACTACCTGCAATATTAATATCGTTAGTTCGTTGCATGTCATCTTTGGATAAACACGCTATAAGACCCTCTGCGTACCCGTAGCTGGCGCCATCGAGGGGGGAAAGACAGGGGTGTGCGTAGGAGGCGTGAAGTGAACGGGTGTAGGAGGCCCTGCCCAGGCTGAACCCCCTGGCTGCTCCGGGTGAGGCGGTGGAGGACGTGTCCACGTCGGTGCACCAGAGTAGTGCCACGCTGGTCGGGGTGGCACTGGTGGACGAGCAGGCGGAGCGGTGGGCGTGGAGACCGCCGGTAGCCTCGTGCAGGACAGTAGGCTAACAATACGTCTACACCCCTCGTGCATCCGACGCGCAAAGCTGACGCCCTCGTCATGGGTCAGCTGCCCACCACTGGTGAGCCTCTCAAGTACTGTGCCGGAGTCGGCACATAGGACAGAACCGACGTCAGCCTGAACACAAAGACATGAAATGAAATGGTCGATTATCGAAACGACATTACCATTCGGGAATCTTTGAAATGACATTTAACGTACCGCGAGGTGAGCGTCGCGCGCGGGGTACGTGTCCGTCGGAGCGGCGACGTGTGTGGCAGACGGGTCTACCACATATACGAGCCTGGTACGGGTCTGTGGCTGGTACCAGCGAAGGTACTCCGCGTACTCCATGCTGTCGTACGGGCGGTCCTCCTCCACGCGGTCGTCGAGCGCACCCTCCCACTGCTCGACCCAGGGATGCATCTTCAACGACCAGTCCGTCCCTCTTTTCACTCCCTTCGCGCTGTGCCTGCGTATAGAACCATTACGTAATGTGAGATACTTGCGAACGCAGTAGTAAGTATGTACATATTTACCACAAACGATCACTCATGCGTGCACGTGCCGCGGAAGCGATGGTCCAACTGGTACAGGAACCGGCTGCCGTAGCCTGAACTGCCGCATCACCCGCTGTGGTGCGTAGTCCTCCACGTAGATGAGGTACACGAGCTTCCGGCGGGTGAGCCAGCGCCAGTGGGCCGGGGCCTCCGGTAGGAAGGCAGCGTCTCCCGCGATCGGAAGCCCAAGGAGCAGGGACACATCCTGCAAGGTCGGCGTTATCTCCCCGAATGGGAGGTGGAAAGTGTGCGTCTCGGGCCGCCAACGGTCCACCAAAGCCGTCACCAGGGAACGGTCGAACGGAAAGCGTCGTGATCGCTCCCCGCCCGCCTCGTCCCCGCCCTCGTCCCCGCCAGCGGCGCCAGTGGCGCCAGCGCCTCCATCCTCGTCCGTGGCCTGCACCATCCGGGCAAGAGGGAGTAGCTCGGCATCCCGCAGCCTGCAAACAAAGTGAAGGTCAGCACGGAACGAACTTACGGTCGCACTAAACGCTGGAGTAGTGCAAACCTGGCGGTCCAACGAGGGTCGAGTCCCCAGGCCACGCGAGGTGTGCGTGTCCGGACCACTCCCAGCTGAGGCGGGTCGTCCGTGCTCCCCGGTGGCGGGACTAGACGGGAAGCGCGATGAGAGCGGTCCACGTGCTCGTCCAACAGCGCGAACCGCCACTCCGAGTCACGTCCAGCACGAGCCATACCTGGAAAATTTGTACAATAATTTCAACATTCAATGTTCTACATCTAAATTTGTATAAGAATTGCAACATTAAATTTTCTACATCTAAATTTCAACACTACATTTTCTATATCTAAATTTGTACAATAATTTCAACATTACATTTTCTACATGTAAATTTCAACACTAAATTTTCTACATCTAAATTTGTACAATAATTGCAACATTAAATTTGGTACATGTACATTTAAATACTATTTTTTGTACAATAATGCATTATAAATGGTATACAAAATTTAGTTTATACAATTTGTAAACTAAATTTCTAAACTATATTTACTAAACAAAATTTGAAAAATAAATTTGTAAACTAAATTTGTAAACTACATTTTCTAAACTATATTTCTAAACTAATTTTCTAGACTACATTTTCTAAACTAATTTTCTAAACTATATTTCTATACTACATTTTGTAAACTAATTTTCTAAACTATATTTTCTATACTACATTTTGTAAACTAATTTTCTAAACTATATTTTCTATACTAATTTTCTAAACTATATTTCTAAACTAATTTTCTACACTACATTTTCTAATCTAATTTTCTAAACTAAGTTTCTAGACTACATTTTCTACACTATATTTCTAAACTAATCTCCTACACTAACAAAAATATATAACACCAAAAACTTACCTGAAAAACGCGCACTCCTTCTCCTCCTCCCCCTTCTCTTCTCCTCTCCCTCTTTCCCCTCTCTTCTCTGCGCTGGCCGAACGGAAGAACAGTGCGGCGCTTCCTCGCCGCCGAGCGCGGGCTTATATCCACCTTCAGTCGCCCAACCGTTGGGCGACTGAATCACAGTCGCCGAACCGTTCGGCGACTGAATCACAGTCGCCGAACCGTTCGGCGACTACATTGAAGGCGCCCAACGGTTCGGCGACTGCAATTAATCGCCCAACCGTTCGTAGATTCTCCAGCTGTCGCGGTCTGGTTGGGCGAAAGTCTCCAGTCGCCCAACCATTAGGCGACTGGAGCCTATTTTTGCAAAAAATTTTCCCGCGGGTATATTTATATAATTTCGAATAAAAAATGGATTATCCGTACAAAAAATTCCTGTTTATTATACTAATAAACCGTGGTAAAAATTATAGACTGCAGAAAAAAAACAGGTTGATAGTAGCACACGATTTCTGTCTCTCGCTCTCTCGCCTTTTTATGCTGCGTCATCCATGGCCTTTCTCTTCTTGGAGATGATCAGAATCAGGCTTGGGCATGACACTTTGAACTTTGTTGCTGATATTTTCTTTCTTGATATTTTTATGTGCCCCACTGTTATAGTGCTATGTGGGAGATTTTTTTAGATTGTTTGTGGGGATATGATAGAGCATTTATTTACTGGAGCTGAAATGATCTCTCAGAAATTAGTGGCCACAATCATTTATTTGACATAGAAGAAATTAAAACCAGTGACGACGCAATGTATGATTCCCGTTTTATTCGCAGTGGGCAGGCGCGCACAGGAGGGGATCGGGGGAGGCTGGCTTGACTGCTGGCATGGAGAGAATTCCTTCTCGAGTGGATGACCGCGATGACGCAATGTATGATTCCCGTTTTATTCGCCCGAGGATTCTGCTATTGTTCGCGCCTGCGTGCACTCGTGTGGGAATGTCATCGCAAACACCTTATTGCGTGCATAAAATGGTCTAGCAAGCTAGGATGGTCCAGGGAGAGGCCACGACGAGTGTACCGGATTTCCACAACACATTTGAGATCTTGCACGAGGGTAGCGTCGTGTGAACGGTGTGGACCGTGGAGTTCATCTCTAAGACAGTGCCTTTCAGATTATTGGAGCAATGTGAGCAGAATAGAGAGTATTGGCTAATGACCTGCCACCTCATCTTGTCCCATATGGTGGAGCCCTACGTCCCATAACGACTAATGAGATAGTTCGAGCTTCACCAATAGGTGCCACTAGCACCATGTCGACCACAACATGGCCACATTCACCTGTAAGTAAATTTATTTGTTACCTCATCTCGTATAGTCTGTTGCGTACCATTTGTGTTCTCTTTATTTTTGCACCGAAATATCAGTTGTGTGCCCCTGCTTTTTTCCGTAGGCCAAAGAAGAAGGGATGGAAGAGCGATGGCTAGAAGAAAACACAGGCACCATGGGTCCCAGGCCTGGGAGTAGTTGACGAGGATGGATGTTGAGTAGGAGCGATGGTCGTACGACCCAGACACGTACCCTACACGCTTGGAGTGGTACGTGGCGCGAACCCGTTGTAGATTGATGCGTATCCCTACGTAACCCCCCATGCAGGCCACGCACACTGATAGGCTGGTACTCGGCCTAGACCGACACCATGCAACATGATATGATGAAGCAGTAAAAGATTTAAAGTTTGTATTTATATCTTACTATTCATGCATACACGCCTAACATGTTTCGCCCATTGTTGCAGGTCGACCTACATCGTGTTTGAGGGTGGAGCCGCACTGCATCACAGATGCTCGAGCACAATCGAATGACTAATGGGGTTCATCGTAACATGTATAAGGATGCCAAGCACGCACTAGGGGCCATCAGCTATGGTTGTGCTAGCGACATGTTTATCCTAGAGGGTAACAAGCCATAACATCGTCTGTCAACGGCATCATCTGCACGTCCTAGATCATCGGCGTAGCACCCTAGCTCGGTCGTTCCTAGTCCTTATAGCGTACTGCTCAGGTTTGAGAATTTCATATTTTACCACAATCCACACAATACCTTTTTTTGTTCTTTATACGTGTCGTCTTCATGCATGATGCTCATGTTGACACTACTCTACTTCTGTTTTCGTCATGAAGGCAACCTGACCTCGGACCTCCCTCACCGGGGGAAGGGGATGATGCACCAATCTACTTCCGTCCTCATCACGGAGATAGCTAGATACACTTCACACCCTAGGAATCAACGTTGACTTGCTTGTCCGAGACTGTGAGGTGCAATCCGACACGTATGCACCCGCATCTCTGGCAGCGTGACGAGTGATAAGATCGGACATATGATAGCCACACTGTCCATTAGTATGACGTGTACTACGCTGCAGTGAGCTACCGTGGACCGAAGTTCCCAGGAGGTTCATTGTCAGCGCAACACGCGACACGATGCTTACAATTACAATTTTTATTGCAGTTCTACCTTCTGTCAGCCTAACAAAATGTGTTTCCCTCTACAGGACACCGACAATTATGTGGAGGACTGAGTGTAGCCAATGTTCAACGCTCGAGAGATTAGGTCTAGTCATTTATTTGGTGCACCGGTTCCCACTCAGCCACAACCTACTACTCGTGTGATATACAACACTCCCTAGATAGGTTGACCTTCCCTCAGGTTCAGCTTCACCACCAAAGGAAGCGGACAGTAGACAACTCTTGACCTGATACTATGTTCAGTGCTAGCGCTTCAGTCTGAGCAAGTCAAAAATATGTTCCACTCACCCTACATTTGCAACCCAAGTGTTGAATTTAAATATGTACTCGTTAATGCTTTGTCCCTGTTGCAGCAGTCTAAACTGGAATTTGTTGATGAGTGTAGTGGAATTCTGCAATGCCAAGGTTCTCTCAATTATTGGTCAACATGTACCAACATTTTCTAGTGATTTGACAACATGTACCAGCTTTTCTCTATGAGTTCACAGTACGCATAAGCTTTCCTCAGTGATTTAACAACACGTACTAAATTTTCTCAGCGAGTTCACAGTTTGCATTAGCTTTTTTCAGTGATTTAAGAACACATAACAGTTTTTCTCAGTGAATTCACAGTATGCACCGGCTTTCTTTAGTGATTTAACAACACGTACCAGCTTTTCTCAACGAGTTCATAGCATGCACCAACTTTTCCTGGTGATTTGACAATACGTACTAGCTTTTCTCAGTAAGTTGACAGTGCCAGCTTTTCTGGCCGAATAGATAGCACATGATAGGTTTTCTCATTAGTCAAACATCAATCACTAGCTTTCCGTAGTGAAATAACAACACGTACAAGCGCCCACAACCGCCTATAAAATCCAACTAGCCCTCATGACCGGATCCAAGACTCCACCCAAGCTGATCTCAAACATAGAGAAAGAGGAGAGGGAGAAGAGAGCACAGGTATAGGATGTCATTGCGCCACTGTTAGGGAAGTCGAAGTATGGAGAGATAATTTGTAAGCGGAAGTGGGTGTTTAAGAAGAAGGGATTGTACTCTGATAATTCTTGCAAGGATGTACATGTGCCGTCAAAGTTTTCGTACCCACAGTGTGACTGCGGCAATCTAGCATGTATCATTCAGTCCACACATCTAACAACCGCCGCTCGGGCACACTACATGTGTGGCAAAGTTCTTGTAAGCACATATTGATATTTCACAACCGCCGCTCGGGCACACTACATGTTTGTAATCACATGTGCTCCTGCACCCGCCCATCCCTGACATGTTCCCTAGGCGTGGCAGATGACAGGTGTAACCTACCGTGCCTTCTGAGTTCAGGGACAGGGCTATTTTTTTTTGCAAAAACAGGTGTTCAAGGACCAAATTTGGAATAAAAAGTGACTATAGTGCCGAATGCATAAACACATGGGATGTATGTAATTACAAGATTTAGTTGTAATAGTAGTTTTTTGACCCGGCATGATGGGTTGTAAATATGCGTAATATTGTAATTCCAAATTTTACTAAGAAACAAATATCATAAATAAATAGTGATGCATAAATCAATACTAATAGCACACAACACATTGCACTTCAAACTATGCTCAAGAATATTATATAACAGAGTTGATCGGTCCCACGAATGGCTTACAGTTGGGCTTGATGAAGAACAGGAAGTAGCATGGGCTCAATGCAGTACAAAACATAGATAAAACAACGAAGTGAGCGGTTGCACAGACGTGTGCTATCTAGAAACCTTATTGCCACTCCGTGCTGGTGTTCTTTATGGCAACAACTCAGAGATACCGCTCGCCCTCCTTCTTGGTGCATGCTGAAGAGGAAGGTCGGTACGGTTTAACTACTGAACACTCCAACACATCTCTTGGTTAGTAAACCTGGACGTCTCTCGGTTCTTTTAAAGACGCACAACAATTGCTCTCCAGTAACTGACACTATTAATCACAAATTAAACTGAATTAATCCAGCCATTTGAAATGCATTCAAACAAAATTAAGAGAGATAATGCATGATTCAATAAAATAAAAGGTGGATTTAATACGCTAGGAGACACACGATTTGTTTATGCGAAAATAAACAAGTACACGTATACACATGTGTGTTTAGCCAAAGTCCTCTTCATACCATCACCGTGCAATGTGTTACATGTTTCAAGGAATGATAAAGACTCCATCTTATAAATTACCTTCTCTTCACTTAGCTAAGCAATATGATACTAAACTATGCATGTTTTGAAATTTGTAAAGAAAATGGGCCTCAATTTATGGGCTGAATCCAACAGAACGGGCACATGGTTCGCAAGAAAAAAATATCTACTCCTCAGTCTGATAAACCCTAATTAAATTACGACCAATCCCTAACCATTGCATGATGTCCATTATTATATATCAATAAGAACGGAGGCAATGTGGAATTTCTCCACAGCCATATAACATATATTTTCTTTTTGAGATGAGCCATATAACAATTGAATTGGCAACGAAACAAAGTATTTTTCGTTCACTTATTTTTTGTACGTACCTCCACGTCGCTTATATCTATACATGTTAATTTCCACGTCACGAATGCTGTGATCGATGGAATTACATGTGCGGGAATTAATGGAGTAGGTCATCGATATCACACTCAAGTCGATAGATACATGGTTGCACATGTTGAAATGAATGAAGCTGAGGGCTACATGGATCCAACCTGATGGAGCTGGATTACCAAACTATCTAGCATGCATCACTACAACAGAAAGGCTAATAGTAGACGGCAAATCACAGACGGTTTTGTGAAACCGTCTGTAATGTAAACTATTACAGACGGTTTTAATTTGAAGGCCGTCTGTGGTATTTGTGGCGGGAAAAAGGAGTATCACAGACGGTTTTTATTAAAAACCGTCTGTGTTGTGTCGACTATCACAGCCGGTTGTTGTTAAGAACCGTCTGGGAATGTTCACAGACGGTTTTTCACAAGAACCGGCTGTGATGTCCCTTTGTCTGTCATAATCTAGATCAGAGGTTAATATATAAGTACACATTGCTTCTAATAACTTAACTACAGAACTACTGAGAGAAGAGGTCACAAATTAAAGGCAAATTTATTAATTTCAATTAGAGGCAAATTTATTACAAAAGTCGCACAGGTAAAGAGTTTCCCAGATTGTATTCTTTTGGGCTTCGTAAGCTTCTTCTTCAACTTGGGGACTTGGAGGATCAACCGCTAAATTCTCGAACGCCGTTAAGATTGCCCTTGTCCTCAGCACTTCCTCGTGCAGCCTGGGCAAATGATCAGCAGCATCCATAATGTCGTACAGGATAGCATGAAAAGATTCCTCAGAATCTGCCGTTTCTGCTTGATCGGCAAGGCTATCCATCAGTCTCTGCAATGCGTGTAGAGGTTCTTCCGCATTGCGCACATTGTGGAGAAGAACCAGGGTGAGGGTTGTTTCCCTTTCTTGAGCGGCAGCGAGACGCCTCCGTCGACGGCGGAGGATCAGGTCAAGCTGCTCCAGATGCAAATTGCTGGCCGCCTGTGTAAGGTTCCGGCCGAACAATTCGTGATGAACAGATGAGAAGAAGGAGATGATCACAAGAACAGTAGTAGAAGCCATGTTGTATTGTATATTGTATTGTACGCACGTAGAAGAGACCTGGATTAGGAGCACATATTTAACCTTTATCACAAACGGTTCGTATACCCAAACATTAATGATATAGACGCTTCGTATAATGATCGAGAGACGTTAATTAGACGATCGAAACACGAAGCGTTCTGGCATCGAACACGCGCGAAGCGTTCTGGTATGAAGCTTATCACAGACGGTTTTTTTTATAAAAAACCGTCTGTGATAATGACTACGGCATTTATTGTGCTGCTCAGACCGCATCGTCTTCATTTCGATCCAGATCTAGCCACTGCTGCGCACTTTTTCACTCGGGAGGAAGCTAGAGCGATTTCAGGCCAGTTAATTTGGTGGGAAGAGGCAGAGATTGAGCTTTGAATTAAGATTCAGACTTTCCTGGTTGCTGTAGATATGGTTAGTAATGAAATTTATTTATTTTTAATTGCATTACAATTTAGGTGTAAGTAATCCATGAGTGGTTATTGAAGATGGTTAATTAATTTGCAAAATTGTTGGTTATATAATAGCTATTGTGTTTGTAATATGAATTGAGCTAGGAAATTAAGTCTCAATATAATAAATGTGGCAGGTATATATGTAGTTATAATTAGTTATTCTAGATTTTAATACTAAGTTGTTATATATGTACGTAACGTAGGACCGAAGTTGGATGTATGCCGCGAGCCGTGTGAGTGAAGAGTACATTAATGGTGTTTCTGCTTTTATAAGTGCCGCCGAGGAGGATATGTTGAATAAGGGGGTGGAATATATGTGCTGTCCATGCACTGACTGTGAGAATTTGAAGATGTTTAAGAACCGAGGGCAAATTGAAGCGCACTTGATTCGGAGGGGTTTCAAAAAGGATTATACGTGTTGGACCAGTCATGGCGAAGTGAATGATCATATGCCGCCGGATGACATCGCCGGTGAAGTGAATGATATGCCCCCGGATGACATCGCAGGTGAAGTGAATGACATGCCGCCGGCTGATGTCGATTGTGGCTCGGATTCGGATAGGTTGCACGATGATAATCTGGATCAGATGCTTCGCGATGTAGAAGAGAACTATGATGAGAGAGAGTATGTTAAATTCCGTGGCTTGATGGAGGACTCAGAGAAACCTTTGTACACGGGCTGCAAGTACATGAGGTTGTCGGGCGTGCTTGAACTGTTGAAATTGAAGGCAAGCAACGGTTGGTCCGACAAGAGTTTCACGGCGCTGCTAGGTCTTTTAGCGGACATGCTTCCGGAGGGAAATGAGTTGCCTAAAACCACGTATAAAGCCAAGAAGGTTCTTTGTCAGTTGGGAATGGAAGTAGAAAGAATACATGCATACCCGAACGACTGTATCCTCTACCGTAAAGAGTATGCAAACATGCATGTATGTCCGGTGTGCAACACATCCCGATACAAACGTAACAATCAATCAGATGATGGCGAGGGAACAGAGGCGAAGAAAGGACCTCCTGCTAAGGTGGCATGGTATTTTCCTATAATTCCCCGTTTGAAAAGGTTTTATGCAAATCCAAAGGAGGCAAAACTGCTGCGTTGGCACTCGGAGGAGCGCAAGAAGGATGGAATGCTAAGACACCTTGCTGATTCCGCGCAGTGGAGAAACATCGATAGGAGTTTTGCAGAGTTCGGTGCAGAACCAAGGAATATAAGGTTTGGACTGAGTACAGATGGAATGAATCCATTCAGTAGCATGAGCAGCCGACATAGCACATGACCCGTGACTCTCTGCATCTATAACCTTCCTCCTTGGTTGTGTATGAAGCGAAAGTACATTTTGCTGTCGATACTTATCCAAGGGCCAAAACAAGCTGGGAATGATATCGATGTGTTCCTAGCACCGTTGGTGGAAGATCTAAAAGTACTGTGGAACGAAGGGGTACAGGTATGGGATGCATACAAACGAGAGAACTTCACTCTGCGCTCCTTATTGTTCTGCACCATAAATGATTATCCTGCCCTTGGTAACCTATCGGGCCATAGTATAAAAGGTGCCAAAGCTTGTACTCACTGTTTAGATGGTACCGAGAGTGTGTGTCTGAGACACTCACGCAAAACCGTCTACATGCGTCACCGCCGGTTCCTTCGGAGGGCTCACCCATACCGCAAGATGAAGAAACAATTTGACGGAGAGAAGGAAGACGGTTCAACTCCAAAGCATTTAAGGGGACGCGAGGTTTATGATATGGTTAAGGATTTAGATGTTGTCCTCGGAAAGGGACGTAAATTGAGGGCTCATGAGAAGAACACCTGGAAGAAGAGATCAATATTTTGGGACTTACCTTATTGGGAGTACCTAGATGTGCGGCACTGCATCGACGTCATGCACGTAGAAAAGAATGTGTGCGACAGCTTGATTGGTCTCTTACTGAACATCCGTGATAAAACAAAGGACGGCGTCAACGCACGGCTTGACTTGGCTGATATGCACATCAGGCCTGAGTTAGCACTGACATGCACTGATAATGCACGAACGTACCTTCCCCCTGCGTGTTACACTCTGTCCAAGGCTGAGAAAACAGAACTGTGCCAGTGCTTGCATGGTGTCAAAGTTCCGTCTGGTTACTCCGGCAACGTGAAGAAACTTGTTTCGATGCAAGATTTGAAGTTAAATGGCATGAAGTCTCATGATTGTCATGTGCTGATGACACAGATGCTCCCTATTGCAATTAGAAATATTTTGCCGATCAAAGTCCGAGAGACAATCATGAGGCTATGTTATTTCTTTAACACAATTGCTCAGAAGGTCATCGATCCCGAAGGACTAGATGCTCTGCAGGACGAGGTGGTGATGACTCTATGTCACCTTGAAATGTATTTCCCTCCTTCGTTTTTCGATATCATGGTCCATCTCATTGTTCACGTTGTGTGCGAGATAAAAATGTGCGGGCCCGTATTCCTACGTAGCATGTACCCATTTGAGAGGTTCATGGGAATTCTCAAGTCCTACGTACGGAATCGTTCTCGGCCGGAGGGCAGCATCGTCGAAGGTTATGCAAGCGAAGAGGTCATTGAGTTTTGTGTCGATTATATGGCTCAGATTCAGCCGATAGGTGTCCCTCAATCTCGTCATGAGGGGAGGCTGAAGGGTCTCGGAACTATCGGAAGGAAAGCAATCACTCCAGATATGGACATGTATACTCAAGCCCATTTCACGGTGTTGCAACACATGACTGAAGTGGCGCCTTATGTGGACCAGCACAAGGGTGTGCTTCGGCAACAGAATCCGGAGCGGCCGGATGTTTGGATCATGAGGCAACACAACCGTCGGTTCAACCAATGGTTGAAGGAGCAAATCGCTAGGAGCTCGCTGAGTGAGACGCTGACATGGTTGGCAAAAGGGCCGACATTTACAGTTGTGACATGGCAAGGATATGACATAAATGGGTACACATTCTATACGCAGTCTCAGGATGTCAAGAGCACTAACCAGAACAGCGGTGTCCGCATAGATGCATTCAGTACCGATGGGTCGAGAAACTCGTACTATGGCTTCATAGAAGAGATTTGGGAGCTCGACTATGTGGTTTTCAAGATCCCCTTATTTCGCTGCCGTTGGGTGCATCTCCCACAGGTGAAGGTTGACAAGTATGGTGTCACGACCGTGGACCTCCAACGTGTCGGGTACAAAGATGAACCATTCGTACTTGCCAATCAAGTTGTTCAAGTTTTCTATGTAACCGACCCGGCAAATAAGAAACGTCATGTAGTTCTTCATGGAAAAAGGAGAATTGTCGGAGTGGAGAATGTAGTGGACGAGGAGGAATACAATCAATTTGACGAGTTACCTCCTTTTGGAAATGGCATAAGGGTCGACGATGAACAACGTGACGAAACTAGTTACGTACGCATTGATCATGATGAAGGGCTAATTTTTAAAGGAAATAAGCAAGTACAATAAGAATGTATATGTGAAAATGTGTGACAATTTTGAGATGTATATGTGAAAATGTGTGATGTAGTCAATTTTGAGATGTATATGTGGAAATGTGTGATGTAGTCAATTTTGAGATGTATATGTGAAAATGTGTGATGTAGTCAATTTTGAGATGTATATGTGGAAATGTGTGATGTAGTCAATTTTGAGATGTATATGTGAAAATGTGTGATGTAGTCAATTTTGAGATGTATATGTGAAAATGTGTGATGTAGTCAATTTTGAGATGTATATGTGAAAATGTGTGATGTATTTGAGAATGACAAAATGTATCAAGAAATACACTGTGTGAATGCAGCTGGTTGGTGTTGTATATGAATGCAGCTGTTTGGTAGTTGATATGAATGCAGCTGTGTAGTTATTGGTGGTCTTAATTGCAACAGCCGGCAAAGGCTTATCACAGACGGTTCTAAACTCAAAAACGTCTGTGATATGTTATCACAGACGGTTCTAAGTTTAGAACCGTCTGTGATAATCTTCCTACATATACCCTCTCGCTAGGGTTTTCCGTGTGTGCTGCAGTTATTCGATTAGATCTAAATCCCGAGCCCGTCGTCGCCGCCGCCTCCCCGAGCCCTCGCCGGCTGCCTCCCCCAGCCCTCACCGGCAGCCTCCCCGGACGAAGACGTCGCCGCAGCCTCCTCCTCCGTCGCCGCCTCCCCGAGCCCGTCGCCTCCTCCTCCTCCGTCGCCGCCGCCTCCTCCTGCGTCGCCGCCTCCTCCTCCTCCGTCGCCTCCCCGAGCCCGTCGCCTCCTCCTCCTCCGTCGTCGTCGCCGCCTCCTCCTCCTCCTCCGTCGCCGCCTCCTCCTCCTCCTGCGTCCCTAAGGTCACCAAAACCGTAAGGTCATCAAATCCCTCCCCGAGCTTCATGCTTACTGTTAGTGTTTAGGGTTGATGCTTCATACTGTTATGGTTAGTTGCTTAGTACATATTTAGGGTTGATGCTTCATGCTTACTGTTAGTGTTTAGGGTTGATGCTTGATGCTTCATACTGTTATGGTTAGTTGCTTAGTACATATTTAGGGTTGATGCTTCATGCTTACTGTTAGTGTTTAGGGTTGATGCTTGGTACATATTACATTGTTACATTGTTTACTGCAGTAGCTTAATTAGTTTGCTATTTGGTACATATTACATTGTTACATTGTTTACTGCAGTAGCTTAATTAGTTTGCTATTTGGTACATACTACATTGGTACATTGTTTACTGCAGTTGCTTAGTTTACATTGGTACATATTGCTTGTTGTGTTAGTATATAGTATATAGTACATAGTATATAGTTTGAAATCATTTGGGTCCCCCTTCCCTCTACTCCTCTCCTGATCTCTTTCTAGTGTATCTGGATAAAGAAATCTTGCGATTATTGCAAAAGATACATTGACCATTTGGGTGGAAAGAAATACATTGTGTCGTCAGGCTCATGACTGCCAATTTGAAGCATAGCGTAGCATCCGAGGCACATCCAAGGCCTGCAGCTGTGTCTTGAGGAATCCCAAGAGCTGGTCTTCAGATGTGGCATTCCTCAAACTATAAATTATGAATCTTATTCTCATAACCCATCTGAATACCAGCTCTTGGCATTCCTCAAGACACAGCAGCAGGCCTCGGATGTGCCTCGGATGCTATGCTATGCTTCGAATTGGCAGTCATGCGCCTGACGAAACAGTTGATCTTTCCACCCAAATGCTCCATGTATCTAGACAAAAAACAGCAAATGAAGCAAGTGACATACTATAGTGTTCCCGTTCAATGAACCGGATACACTAGTTTGTGTCATTTGCTTCATAGACCTTTGTTTAGGGACTTTGCTATTTGGTTTATAGTTTTAGCAACTAAAGTAGGTGCTAGGATAGGCACTTTGTTTAGAGACCTTGTAGTAATAGTATTACAAAATTCAAGGAAATTTTAGTACAGAAGTTCAAAAAAAAAAAACAAATTCCCAGATTCTTCGGTGAGCAGCCGATATAGCCGACTTCTTCAGTGAGCGACTATCCATCTGCTTCTTCCCACTCCTTCTCTTCATCTCTGATCTCTGGATCACGTACGCCAGTAGCGATGATTCAGTTAGATGAATCATCGCTACTGGCGTACGTGATCCGGAGACCAGAGATGAAGAGAAGGAGTGGGAAGAAGCAGATGCATAGTCGCTCACCGAAGAAGTCGGCTATGTCGGCTGCTCACCAAAGAATCTGGAATGTCTTTTTTTTGCACTTTTGTAATAAAATTGACTTGAATTTTGCGGGAAAAAGAAGGACTTGATACATTGGTACATTGGTAAGATAGACACATCACCCCCTCTCTATGTCCATATCACCCCTCCCTTCTCCCCCTCCCCTCTACTCCTCTCTTGTCTTGCAATTCAATATGATTACTTTCTCATCTTATCTTAATAAACCCACAAAATGAGCAACATGTCACCCGCGCATTCTTCAACATCATCGCCGGAGGCGTCCGCTCCAACATCAAGACGCCAAGGAAGAGGGCTATCAAAGAAGCCTGAGGGCCGACAGATCATCACAGCGGTGAATGCATCTGGGGTCCCTATCCTTCCTCAAAAAGCAGTAAACGCATTCCGAACCATGGTCGGAGTAGTTGCACGAGAACGAATTGAGATCACATACAATTCGTGGAAGAACGTGCCTGTCACTCGGAAACGTGAGCTGTGGACCGAAATTTTGGCATCGTTCGAGTTCCCAGAAGAACACCTGGACGCTGTGCAACAACAAACCTACAAAGCGGCGTGCAAAGCATGGAAGAATTTCAAGAGCACGCTTGTCAAGAAATACGTGGAGACGGACGAAACGCCTGTTCATACATACCCATTCCTAGAACCACAATGGGAAGAGTTCAAGGCGATGAAAACGACCGAAGATTTCAAAAGTACAAGTGTGGCGCACAAGGCCCTCCAAGCAAAAAATACACACCCTCACAGACTTGGCACAGCTGGGTATGCGGGTAAAATCGCGCAGTGGATGAAGGAGGATGAGCTGGCAGCTGCACAGGACATCGCCCCGCCGTTTTCCAATATCCCGGACGACCGCGCTCGAAATTGGATTAGAGCAAGGTCATCTGCAACGACATCAGGGGACATCACCTTTCGAAACCCTTCAGACCAGCAAGTGACCGAGCGCCTGGTAAGATATCGATCGAACTACGTAGCTTGTAATTACTCCACAACTTCGTACGAATTGAAATGACATGTCGTGCTCTTGCAGGAAGAGCTGAGTTTTCAATCTACCCTGGGATCATTCCAGGGAACAAGGGAGAATGATATGCTCTCCGTGGCCCTGGGAAACAAGGAGCACCCGGGCCGTACGAGAGGCCTTGGGCTTTACGTTCCTTGGAAACATGGTTGCCAAGATGACTCCGACATGTATCGGCGCAGGAAGAGAAACAAAGCCGAGCGTGACGCACAGCTACGAGAAGAGCTCAAGGCATCTCTTAAAGAGGAGATACTGGGTTCGATGGCTGATATAATCAGAGATGAGGTGCGGAAACAGACAGAAAGTCAGCAGGCCGCCACCGCCGCTCCTGTGCTAGCTAGCCCGCACAACCATCCGAGTAGCTGCGCGTCCAATCCGACGCAAACCCAGTCCAAATTTCCTGTGGACGACATCCTGGTAATAATTATTACCTCTCGAATGCTTGCTCCATTGGTAGGCCTATTCGAGTAGCTAATTTTGTATCGTTATGTAGGAGCCTACGACATGCAGGCTCCAAGTGAGATATGGCTCCATTCCCTTGTACGCTGCTTGGGGCCAGGCATATTCGTCTGGTATCGGGGCCATGGTGCACGGTCAAGCTTTAGCGCCAGGCTTCGCAAAAGTTAATGTGGATGGTGTGTATGCCAATTTTGAGGTGGTCCCGCTACCGAAGCCCCCCAACGACGAGATCGTGAATCTAGGACAGGCCATTGGAACATTCATCCAGTGGCCCAAAACCGACATCTCCCTGGAGGCTTCTTCACCGGTGGCAGGACCAGAAGTGCAGTGCGAACCACAGCAACTTGCACTGGTGCCATCTCCACACGGGCAGTGCGAACCACATCTACCTGCACCGGTGCTATCTCCAGGGGTGCTATTCTCGCCAGAGCAACTTGCACTGGTGCCATCTCCACACGGGCAGTGCGAACCACAGCTACCTGCACCGGTGCTATCTCCACGGGTGCTATTCTCGCCAGAGCAACTTGCACCGTCTATACCATTACAGTCGACTAGCATAAAGTCGACCCACAATCGAGGCAGTGGCTAGGGCAAATCAAAGACGAAGAATGATGACGATTTCCCGTCCATGCCATTGGCCCGCAAATTCGTGCTAGCTCAGCCGATGGTAGTCCAGGAAGAGCTCCAAAAACTAGGACTTGGTTGCCAAAGATTCCACCTTTGGTATATGGAAGAGTCCAATAAGCCAGCGGCAGAACGGCGCTCAGGTATAACTGTCAAATTCAAGCCGGAACATTTCTTGCACGAAGTTCAGGAATGTGTCTTCGCGGTGACCTTTGACGATATATTTGACCTTTTCACGCTCAACGCTCTCGATGCCTCACTCGTTCGATGCTGGACGCTGTAAGTTTGCACAATCACAGTCTCTGTTCACGTAATACCGATATATGTCACAATTTGTTGCTTTCCTATGTTATATATAGATTCATGCTGATCGAAGCTAGATCATCGAAATCACAAATTGGTTTCCTGGACCCACGCTTGGTCGCCATTGATACCATCATCGAGAATGCATCCTTCGTCGAGGACTATATTACAAAAGCACTGCTGGCTCACCAAGATAAGGAATTTGTTCTTATGCCATACAATGAGCAGTTCCATTGGATTTTAACTGTAATTATACCAAAATGGAACAAGGCTATATACCTTGATTCTCTAAGTAAGAACAAATCCAAGTACACAGCTATCGCCCGAATACTCGATAGGTACGTACATTGTACATTGTACTCTTTCTTTCCTTCCGAATAACTAATCTAACTTTTTCGAATAACGAAGGTCGTTCGCCACATACGTTCAACAAACACGTGACTCGACGACAGGGGCCAAGGCCTTGAAACATGATCGCAAGTTTCGGGTATTCGCTAGCTACACATTAATTAATCATATACAACACATAGTAGTAATGCCACTTGATTTGACACATTATATTTTTTGCAGTGCCACCAGCAGGAGCCGGGCAACACATGTGGATACTACGTGTGCCACCATATGAGACTACTCCTCGATTCCACCAAGATCACTAATTCTAAGGTTTGTCAATCTTCCCACATTTATTTCATACATGTCAGTTTTATATATGCGCGCGTTGATATTCCTATCGACAGGGTGCGTCCATCTCTACATCTGCATTGACACAGCCGGATTTTGCAAAAATTCGAGGAGAGCTCATTTGGTTTTTGTGGTCAAAAGTGCAAATACAGTGTAATTCTAAGTGCAAATACAGTGTAGATCTTTTACAATTGTGTATTTGTTAATGGATATTTTATTTCAACTCAATGAATTGATTTGCGAAATGGATGCTTTATGTTTGTGAAATGCAGTGCGTTGTCAATTGGATGTTTTATGTCTGTGAAATGAATTGAGATGTGAAATGTATCTGAAATGAAATGAGATGTGTGAATTGTATATGTTTATGTCTGTGATTATCTGCTTGTTTCAGAGGGCATGGCTAGCATTTCCTGAGGCTAGCTATAAACAGAAATAGATTCTGCTGGGGGGAGGAGTATCACAGACGGTTTTTCATTAAAAACCGTCTGTGATTATGCGATATCACAGATGGTTTTTCATTAAAAACCGTCTGTGATTATCCGATATCACAGACGGTTTTTCATTAAAAACCGTCTGTGATTATCCGATATCACAGACGGTTTTTTCTAAAAACCGTCTGTGATATCGGATAATCACAGACGGTTTTTAGTACAAAACCGTCTGTGATATCGGATAATCACAGACGGTTTTTAATGAAAAACCGTCTGTGATATCGCATAATCACAGACGGTTCAAAAACCGTCTGTGATAACTTGGATTATCACTGACCCATAATTTCAGACGGTTCAGAAAACCGTCTGTGATGACGTTTCTGAACCGTCTGTAATGTGGTTTTCTGTAGTAGTGCATTCAGCTAATTAAGCAGCAGCAGCGACCGCGCATGCTAAGTGTAACAACCCTAATTTGGCTTCAAAATAAAACTGACATAATTTTTATGATTTTCAAAAATTTGTATGCATCACAAAATTTTCCCTAGAAAGCCTTGCTTGAAATTAAAATTTTAAAATAAATTTCCTTGGTTCAAATATTAGATTTGAAAATTTCTAAAAGTTATTTGTGTCCTAATCAAATTTTCCAAGAATCTCTATTTGCAGATACCCTCAAAAGTTCAAATCAAAATCCAAACCTCAAATAAAAATTTAAATATTTTCTTTTCCCTCCCTCGCCTTCAGATCGAAACCCAGCCGCCAGCCCGGCCTTCTCATCCCGCTAGCCCACTTCCCTATCTCTTCCTTTCTCGTAACCCAGCCAGCCCACATGGGCGACATCCTGCTCGCACATGCAACTGAGTGTCGCAGCGCAGCTCTCGTCTCTCTCTTCGTCCCTCATGCTCGCTGATGAACGCGCCCCCGGCCAGTCAGTGCAAAAGCCATGTTCATCTTCCCTAGCAAGTCATCTCTCTCTCACTTGTTTTTGCACTCGTACACGGAAGCACTGTTCGGCTTAGGCGTGGACCTCTGCACCAACCTCTGCAACCTCGAGCCCTGCGCCCTATCTCCCATAGCCGTGACCTTGTCATGTCACCGCGCCAACCAAGCCTCCCTACTCACGCTCCTGCTCACGTTATCTCGCGTCGGACTTGCCCCTATGTCCTAGTTTCCTCTCTACTTCCCTTCTCTATTTAAGATGTGGTCAAGCACGTCAAAATCCTCACCCACATCTCCTCATTAGTTCCCCCCAAGTTTCCCTCTCTTCTCCGCCTTCAGTGGAGGTGAATACAGCCGTCTTACCCAACTCTAGCAGCCGGCTTCATTGTGAAATTCTCGCTGCCCAGTGAGTTTTTCATCGCCATTGTCTTGTGCATTGAGTCGCCTTGTTCCCCTCTTCATGATGCTCACCTTGCCGGTGCTTGTTTCCCCTAGGAAGGTCATCATTGTCCATTGTGCTCGCCTCGTTCTCTTCTTGCTAACACCCCTCTTCTTCTTTCGTGTCGTGAGACAGAGCCATCGGAACACACCGTCTTCTCTGTTGCCGACTTGGAGTGCACACCAACCTCTTGTTGTTGCTAGTGATCTCTCCCTACTCTCTATCTCGCAGCGAGTCCTTCAGTTCCCTTGCATTCCCCTATGCCGTAAACACGGTAGGCTAGTCATTATAGCACCGCCACACCGTCGCCCCTCACCTCGCCATTGTAGGCCGCCATGGATAGCCTTGCCCATCGCCGCATCCTTAGCACCAAGCACTCCCTTAGCTTCATGATGATGCATAGATGCTTGAGTCCACCTTGATTCAAAGCTTTCCCTAGTGTTTTGTAGTTTCCCCTCATGCATAGTAGTACTGTCGCCGTCCTTGCCATCATGCCGCCACCTCAGAGCTTCTCCTGCCACGCCGTCATCACCATTAGGTTTGCCGAGACCGTTGCATTCCATTTTGCTTGGTCTCAGGTGGTAGTCGTGCTTGTCCTCGCTGACGCCAAGCCAAATACCTAAGCTGAGTGAGAAAGAAGATGGCTGTGACACTAACATGTGGAACCCATGCATAGATTTATTAGTTTAAACTAGTAATTAGTTAGTGCTCAATTAGTTAGCTAATGTCGATATGATAGGTAGGCCCGAGGTAGTTAAGAATTCTAGCTAAGCCCTGGTTTAAAGTATGCGTGTATGACATGTGGACCCTACTCCTTAAAATGAACCGCATAGATCTGGTTTGTGGACCTGAGCCACTAACACATGGGTCCCATCTTCTGTAGACCACTGTGTGGACTTAGTCCATATGGATCATGGCACCACTATCATTCTTTGTCGTTTTTCCTAAAAGAAAATAAATAACAAAGAAATTAAAACCCAACTAGACCCCACCTATCAGCCGCTGAGTCTTTTTCTTAATAAAAAATAATTAAAAATAAAATAAATCCTGTTGACCCCACCTGTTAGGATTTTTGAATTTCTAGATTTTTCTCTCGGGTCAACCTTTGAAGAGCTCGTTCTCCCTTGTTTTAATTCCATATGACTCGGTTTTTGTTTTAAAATTTGTCTAAATTTAAAATCTTTCCAAAAGCACCAAAATCATAATTTTTAGAGTTCATTTTAATTTTATTTAAGTCATTTTGAATTTAGGTAATTGTGCATTTATAGAATTTGATGCTTCGGACGCTCTCATCGCTGACGAACAAGACCCTACGCTATCCATAGTTGACTAAGGTAAATCCTTTTGATTAATCATGTTGAACTTAGTTTTCAAATGCAATTACTTTGGTTTCAAATTGCAAATTACATACTTACTATTATTACTCAATTAAAGGTTACGTTAAATGTTGATGCTTAATTATACCTTTCCATTGATGTGTATTATTCTCTTACTTGACTGTTGATATTATCTTTACTATGTCACCCTAGGATAATAATTACTACAATACGCTACCGTTGGTTAATCTTTAATGAGCGATAGTTGTGCTTAGAATTGCAATAGTGGTAAATTTGAATACAACAAAAACATCGCCAACCAAAACTAGATACATTATATAATAATAGGAGTGGTAACGTGGGTAATCATTGGAGATAGGAAAATATGTTGTAAAATGATAGAGACTGGGGCAAGTGGTTGGTATGAGTTCAACATAGAGATTGCATGAGATCTGGGCTTGTTGTTTTGTCTCACCTGAGCCAATTGAGGATCAAATTTTATGCTACTCTTTTCTACGCTCAAATCATGCAACCATAAGTTAAGTATGGGATTGACTTGGCCAACTAATATGCTTAGTTTTGGTATGACTCCTGCACATATATTAGTAGGTGGATTTCTAGATTTCTATTGTGATTATTCTGGGAGTGACCCATGCTAGTCACTGCCCCTGTGTGGATTTATTTTAAACATGAAGGACCGTAGACTCCCTAACAACGGGGTTCCTCATTGAAAACATAGTCCAAGAAGGGAATGTTTTAGGGGTGAGGCGTAACCCAAGAAGGAAGTGGTCACTGTCGCCAGTGTTAAGAAAACATTGGGGTTAAGTATTGTAAAGCTTTGTTATGATTTTCTCAGTCGTACGGCTACGGAATAGTGGCCAACATTGCCCGTGGTAGATCATGGAGACCCTTTTGGTTTATTTCCTCTCCGCTGCTTTACTTAATCAAACTTATTTGGCTTGTTGGCCCATTCAGTGAAACCATTGATCGGAATATCTATTTATGACTACCTATGTATATATTAAGTACTCCTTTCCTTATGCGCATGTATGGATGTGACATTTACCGATATTGTTCTGTGAGAGCTAGATATTGATTTAGATACTAGCTTAGAATACACAGAAGGTCCGGAATGCTAAATCCAGCTGCTACACTAAGTTATTGCATAACTGCACTGTATACTATAATAAAAAGTGATCCAAGGTATGTGTAGATGAGATAACAACAGTAATTGTACTGGCTAGAGCTATAGATCCTTCTCTTCTCTTCTCTTCTCTTCTTTCTTTCATTTTTGCTTTCTTTCTTGCTTCCTTTCTTTCAAAATTGCAATTTCTTGTGTGTCCTTAATCACTTGCTATACGCTGACATATAGATATGGCCTCGGACCTCTTTATGGCTAGTTGTTTTCCAAGGCAGTACTACTAGAAGCAGAGACTACCTCTGGCCTCATTTAGATGCCATTTAACACGGATCCAGGAATGAATAATTCATTTTTTTAAATAACTGGTAAATAACTAACAGGGTATTTGGTCGAAAGGATCATCTCAATTAAAAGCCAAAGAGACAAGGGACTTGACTATAGAACACTTAGGTGTTCTTTAGTCTTATAGACCACATACTTTTTTTCTTTTCTTTTTTAGAATAATCTTAGAAATATTTGATGTTCTATTCATGACATTTACCACTAAATTATATCATGTAACTCAAGAAATTCAAAAATATGACTAAAAAAATAAAAGTTATTATTTAGATTTTTAATAAATTACAAGACGAAAGTTACATAAATTACCATCAATTAGACCCTAAGTTACCACAGATAGCTTAACAGATCAATGACATAAGTTTAAAATTACCATCAGTTTACGAATTTAAGAAAAGTTTAAGAATTACCATCATTTGAACCCTAAGTTATCATTATAGTTTTAAGAAATTATTACCCTAAGTTTAGAATCACCACCATCTCTATAAAGTTTGAAATATTTTAAATTTAACCATCAGTTGCACCTTATGTTATCATATTCATTTCGAATAAATTACCGCCCTATTTTCTAAATTTACCATCATTTTGTGGTATCATCATTTTTAACTTTAAAACTTACCATCAGTCTGGTCCTAAGTTATCAGTTGTAGTTTTAACAAGTTACCACTATAAATTCAGAAATTATCATTATATTTTAATATAAAAGAAATTAAAAAATTACCATGATTTGCACCCTAAGTTACCATCTATATTTTTAACAAATTATTAGCCTAAAATCATTTCTCCATTGTTGGGTTGTGATGGATTGTTTTTTAAAAAGTGAAAAATGCAATTCACTTATCTATATTCATACTTCTTATCATCAGTTGCACTCTAACTTATCATTTGTAATTCAAAAGGCTAACGGCCTCAGCCAAAAACCATCATCAAAAGCCATTTTGAACGGGACCGATTCATCTCTAGTTTTAATAAATTACTAGGGCCCAATGTGAAGGTTACCAATTGGTTTTGTGAATTTGAAATAGTCCATAAATCACCATAAGTTGTTTCCAAAACTACCATAAGAATCTTTAATAAATTACCACGCAAAGGTTCTGCTACTTTTCTTATGTGGCTTTTTATTTACCACGTCATTAGAGTTGTCATACACTCATGGTCATGGATTTGTAAATGTGAGTACTCCTAGCAATACAACTTTGGGAAAAGTGATACTGACTACTGAGACTTGAGGAGGGTGCCGGTCAGAAATCATCTAGCCGCTGTAGACCATCACTTTCTACATTTTTTAGCTTGTGCCTTCCCATTGAATAAACTGGTCAATGGGTCCCACTTGTCATTGGAGTTGTTTCATCCCTGCTGCGTGCGCGATGTGCAGCAACAGCCGACTAGACACTTTAGGCGCATCGGATGGCCGACGAATCGGCGCGTGTGAGAACTATTGTGCGCCTAGTTGCGTGATAGATTTTTCATATATGCAAATAGCCATTTTTGACTCCTTGATACCACGTGTATTGCCTTGTCTGAGAATTAGGCCCACATAAATTGGTCCCACCTATCATGGCACGTGTTTCGTTTCTATGTACGTCATGTGCAGCAACAATTCTAGAGAAAAGACCCTACCTCGATCTGAGGAAACAACCGCGTGACACATCAGAAGGTAACGTAGCTGTATCTCGCCTCGCTCATCCATGCGTTTGTCGCTCATCCAGGACTATGAAATTGACGTGGCGTCAGGCAAACACTCATCTAGGCATGCGTTAGATTTTGTGAAGAGACAAATATTTACAAACAAAAACTAACTATTGCTAAAACGTTATCTAGTTTGGAATTGGGGTTACCCACCACGACTTCAGGATACATACATACATACATACATACATACATACATACATACATACATACATACATACATACATACATACATACACACATACATACATACATACATACATACACACACACACATATACATACATACATATACATATATATACATACATATACATGTATATATGTGTGTATATGTATATGTATGTATACATGTATATACGTATATGTGTGTATATATAGACACACACACATACATACATACAGAACGAACATGCTGTACTCCTTCATCACTTTCAGTATACTTAAAAACTAATTCTAAGATATTCCAATGCGGCTTGGATGAAAACTTTTTATCGGAGTATTTTATTTTTGGTATATACCATTTTTCATATGTAAAAAAGTATATACATAAATTATGCTATAAAAAGTAAATTTTGATTAGTTTTTTAGGGAACTCACTTTGAAGTATCTTATAATCATTATTAGAGTATTGCCTAAATAGATAACTAAGTACAACAATATTATTTAAGCAGTATATAAGAAGTAGGGGCACCTACTCCCAGGAGTATGGAACCATTTGGAAGCCTTTTCTGTACTCCGGGGAGTACATACTCCCGCTTTAAATATATCACTTAAACGAATATATTATCTCTCTCTATCACTTTCAGTATACTTAAAAATTAATTCTAAGATACTCTAATGTGACTTGGATAAAAAAATTTCATCCAAATATTTTATTCTTGTTATATACCCTTTTTCATATGTAAAAGTAGTATATACAAAAATTATGCTATAAAACGTAAAATTTGATTACTTTCTTATGGAACTCACTTTAGAGTATCTTATAATCATCATTAAAGTATGCCAAAATAGATAAAGTGGTACAACAACACTATTTAAGCAGTATATAAGAAGTAGGAGTACCTACTCCTAGGAGTATAGAACCATGTGGAAGCCTTTTCCGTATTCTGAGAAATACATACTCCCGCTTTAAATATACCATTTAAACGAACATGTTATATCACTTTATCACTTTTGGTATACTTAAAAACTAATTCTAAGATACTTCAATGCGATTTAGTTGAAAAATTTTCATCATAATATTTTATTTTTGCTATATACCCTTTTTCATATGTAAACGGAGTACATACACAAATTATGTTATAAAAGTATGATTTCATTAATTTTTATGGAACTCACTTTTGAATATCTTATAATTATTATTAGAGTATGCTAAATAGATAAAGAGGTACAATAACACTATTAAAGCATTGTGTGTGCGTGTGTATATATAGGAAAATTACATAAGGCACCTGGGTGCCTAGGCACCCACATTAAGAACCGTCCGATACACGTGTATGATTAATAATTTTTTTTGAGTTTGGGTATGAAAATGTTTTATACTCTTGATATATTTATGGTAAGTTTTGAACTTAGTTCAAACTAGTTTAAACTACTTTTGAGTTCAATGCGACTATAGTGAGTATATACCATAAAAATAGTTCAAACTAATTAAACTGAAGTTGAATTTAATTTTTTTTAGAGTTTGACATCTCAAATATACTTTTTTATGGGTATATGAAAATACCTGCATCAAACGTTGCGAATCTCAAAGCAAATCAACGGGTATTGATATAGGTGCCTAGACACCTGGGTGCATAAAACACTCGTAACATCGGCAAACCAGACTTGTCGTACCAACCTAACTTTACATAGCTTGTAATTGTGACTCCGAGGCTCCGCTCATTTCAGCTTCAGCTTCTGGTTTTTAGCTTCTAGTTTACTATTCCTTAATTTTGTTTTTCTTCTTCTGATTTTTAGTTTTTTTGCGTTTTTTCATGTATTCTTTTGCATTGTGTGATGGGATAACCTTTTTTATTTTTAAATTTTCTTAAATTTAATTATGCCAAAAGCTGCCATCAGGTACAGTGCAGAATAAGGCAGCTACAGAGGGAAAAAAACATAAGCCACAAAAAAGCTAGTTTTTGGAAGCATGCATAAAGCTACAGAGTATTTTTTTTTCATCAAGACATGCACCTGCAGCTAAAGCTGGTAGTAAACTATGGTAACGTCATAACGTGTATATATACACATTGAATGGTACATACATAGAAAGTTGGTATAGGAGGATGAAGACGAAGCATGCACGAGGAAGAAAAACCGAACCAACGAGCAGACAAGTGCGTGTAGGAACATGCGTGCAAAGGTGATATACTGAAGGGCAGGCACGGAGGCACCACCCCCACACGTACGTAGCAGACCCACCACTAGCTCCACATGCAAGAGATGCAGCAGCAGCAGCAAGTGGCAACAGTAACGCAGCAACTGCTCTCTGCTTATGGCTCGAAATCGTCACCGAAGTATTAGCGGTGGGTTTCCCGGGCGCCGACGCTAGCCACGTCGCCCCTGCGCTCCGTCCGCCCGCCGCGTGGCTCCGGTTTTTGCGTACGGTCGGGGAGGCAAATCTCTCCAGTTTTTCCGAAATTACGTAAAGGTCCTTTTTCCTCGCGAAGAGGTCCCTGCGCCCAGTTTTTTTCGAAAAAAATTTTGGATGGCGACCCGCGGATTTCTAAAATTACGTATAGGTCCTTATTTACTTACGTACAGGTCCTTGCAGGTCCTCAATTTTTTCCAAAAAAGTCCTTTTGTTTTTTCGAAATTACACACGGGTTCTCGATTTTTCTTATGAAACTCCCTGCGAATTGTCGTCTCTTTTGCTTGGATCCACACGGTGGCTGGCGTGGCGTGGCGCCACGCCTACGTGGCTAGTAATAATAATTCCTCCGGGCTGGGCGAGCTAGCTAGGGTGCCTGACACCCTCAATTTTTTTTAAAAAAAATTTATGCATGTACCTTTAGTACTTAATTGCTATATATTTCATTTGAATTTGAACTTATATTCAATTTGATAATACTTTAATAAATTAGATATAAATTTTATTACATACCCTGTTTAGATCTTGTAAACTCTTAACACATTTTTCTCTAGGGTGTGTCTAGTTATCATTCGGATGTTTTCTTTTAAACAATCATCTAAATTTTTGACTCTTAGATTAAGATTCTAAAGCTCTTATCCTTCCCCTCTTTCTTATATAACCCATCTACCCCTAACCCTATCCCTTTAACCCGCCACCTCCCATCCCACGCCCCTGACTCCGTCGCTCCCTCCGCACCGCCACCTCGTTGCCGTCTCCTTCGCGCCACCCCCTCCCACGGTCTTATCCTCCTTTCTCGCCGGAACAGCTTCGCACGCCTCCTACCGCCACCCCATCCCCTTTCTCCACCATCAGCGGCCGGCGGCGTCCCTGCTGCCTCGCCGCGCCGCCCCTTACCCCTCCCCGCCGTGCCACTCCTATCCAACCTAATGCTAGTACCTTTCATCACTGCCACCCTCCGGCATTGCCCACTAAGTTCTTACCCCGCCCGTCGCCTCCACCGCCCCTGGCCTCTCTCTATGCCCAAGGAGAACGGTGAGCCCATCGCCGCGGGGGCGGGATTCTTCCCTTAGGCTCGCCAATGAGAAGGAAGATGGGGTAGCCAAAGAAGAAAGTAGAGGGAGCAACACATGAATTTTTGCGAACATCCGAATGTTAGAAATTTGGATGATTTTTTGGAAGAAAACATCCGAGTGATATTTATCAAAAACCCTTTTCTCTACCTATGTGACACCGTGTGAACTTACGAAAGTACTTTATTCTATCTACTTGTGATGTTGCAACTATCATGATGAGTACAATGATTTAAAACTAATATTGAGTATCTTATATGAGACATTTTACTTACATAATTTTGAAGATATATATGACACAACTAGACTACATTAATATTATCTGATCATGTATGGTTTACTCGGCGCTAATATTTGATCAACCGATAATCACTTAATAGCCATTCTTTTACCCTATTTTTAAATAGGGAGTGTCTATACAACATTCAATTGTTTTTTAGGGCAAAAACAGTCAGATTTTGAGCCGTTAGATGGAGATCCAACGCCCTAGATCATTTTTTTTGAGGTGGTCATTTTTTTGGAGGGGGGCTTGTATGGGTGGATCCGTTGGATGGAGATCTAATGCTCCAGATCAATCTGACTGTTTTTGTCCTAAAAACAGTCGAATGTTGTATAACATTACCCTTTTAAATATCAATCCCCCGCTCAAAACTACAACGAAACACCCTCTCTCTCTCTCTCCCCCCGACACACCATGCGAGCGTCTGCGTCTCAAACCCAGACACTGCAGCCGCTGCCGCTGCCGCTGCCGCCTCCGCCTCTCTCGCTGCCGTCGCCGTCCACCGCCCCTCGCCGCCGCCATCGCACCGCCTCCTCCCCGTCCTCCTCTTCCTCAGTCTCCACCGCCTCCTCCTCCTTCTCCCCGTTGCCGTCCCCTGCCCCGTCCCCCCGCGCCACCACCACCTCCGTCGTCCCCTTCTCGTGGGAGCATCACCCGGGCATCCCCAAGAGCTCCCTCGCTGGCCTCGCCGCCTCCGCCAGCACGCCCCTCCCGCTCCCGCCTCCACTCCGCGCGTCCCCTCGCCGGCGCCAACTCAAACGCCGCCCCGCCGCCAGCGTCCCCGCCTCCTCCGTCCCCGACGCTGACCCCTTCGCCGCCGCCTTCGTGGAGTGCACCAGAGAAGACGGCACGGACGATGCCGACGCCGGAGTCGGGGGCAAGCTCTGGCCGGCGCAGACGTCAACTGTGGTCGGCCGCGCCGAGCGCCGGTGGTGGCTCACCATCTACGGGTGTAAGAACGCCATGGCGGTCGCCGACGGCGCAGTCCTCGCACGCCGGCCCGTCGCAGCACGTCCCGGGCCGGGCCGGGGTACCCGGAGATAAGTAACACAGATAAATTTGATCAAATCTTATTAAGGTGCGTGTAGATATATGAGCTAAGATTTCTAAGAAGGATTGGTTACTCTTCTTAGAAATCTTAGTTCTTATTATTGTCCTCTGTCATGCTGTTTGGATCACCTCGATCTTCTGGTTAGTGTCCTCTGTCATGTTATTTAGAGCGTTGATTTCTAATAAGACGATTGAGGTGTTACAAACAGGATGTGCCATCGCTGTGCTGTTACTGTTGTCTGACAAGTAACTAATAGCCTCTTTTTTCAGCTTCTAAACCCTTGTTCTACCGGATCTAACTTTCGAACAAAGTGTCTTTTAAGACAGGATCTACAAATCAATTATAGTAAACACTGTAGCGATGTCATTTATATCGGCTAAAATTGCACGTGAATCTCTCTCTCCATACTCTCTCTCGCGCTAACAGCAAAAGGCCACAAGCCAAAGTAAAAAAGAACAGGTCTAAGACTAAGAGATACTAGTAAAATTTTGCTCATCTTCAGATTTGTTTGGTTTGGTTGATTTGTTCATTTTGTGGGGGGGCATTGTTTATGAAGTTTGCTGTGGTCTGTGTCACATCCTACGGCCTTTTTGTTGGTGAGACCGCGGAGGCTGCTTCTTAAATTATCACCAACTTCGTCAAGGTCACCATGCACGCATAGCTGGCACCGTAGAAAAGAATGCACGTCGTAATGCCGTCCCTACCTTCGCCACTTAGGTGCTACATGCATGTCACCCATAACTCAGCAAATTGATGTGTAGCACTACGTAGGTACGTTCCATTGGCACAATGTTTCTGCCAGTTGAAACATAATCATGTGTGCATGCCTGTGTATATGTTGCTAATGGATTGCATGCATGATGACTCTTGCCATGTTCCCCGGTCTTGTACAATTGCTCTTAGCATCCTTTGATAGTGCCTAGCTTCGATGAAAATTTTATGATGATGATCACAAGTGGTCAAAGGGACAGCTCGATGAAAGTGTCCTCCAAAAATGTGTTCCATGTGCGCATGATTTCCTCCCACATGGTCGACCAGTACTTGCCAGTGATCAATCACTCTTCAAGAGTGAACTGTCCAAAAACCATGCTGTCCTATATGGATGCGTATCCTCTGCCTTCAACGTCAGGGTCACTGACGCATGGGCCCCACGGCTCGTGGGGCCACGCGTCAGTGACACAACGTCACTGACGTTGAAGGCAGAGGATCTCAATTCGTCCTATATATCGGTCTATTCTTTTTTTGCTGTTGCTTTTAGCTACGGCTTGTGACTTTTGAGCTGTTTATGCGAGAGATTACAGAGTAACAGAAACTCACGTACGGTTTTTTCGATATAAATAAAGTCGGTAAAGCATGTACTACAATTAACTAGTAGACTCTATCTTAAAAACATACTCCGTTTAAAAACTAATTACTGTAGAAAAGTCGAAAAACAGTTTTTAGAAGCTGAAAAGAACATGACCATAGCTACTTGCCGAGTGCTGTTAATACGAGCACGAATGCAAAAAAAAAAATCATATCAAATCTTCCGAGTTCGAACTGCATCTGTGCACGTCACATTCTGCTGCAACTTCCAATACCTCAAGCTGCTCAGCTATAAAGGCACATTGCGCCGCTTGCTGGTTGATTATTGGAGCGCTGTGGTGTGTAACAATGCAGATTAAATAGAAACAGCGCTGGCCTGGTTTATAGTAACAAGGCAGATAAGGGAATAGACACAGGTTTTCAAAAACAACAAAACGTCAAACATTCGAGATCATGCAGCTTAATTCCCTTGTTAAAAGCTGGGTCAATCGCAATGCAAAATGTGAGGACGAGTCACCATCATCGTGATATGAAACAAAAAAAATACACAAACAGTAGCACCACCATGATCACAAGTAGCTGTTAGGCGGACGGCAAACAGAGGCCTAGGTCTAGGCCGTCTAGGCGGGGACTAGGAGACTAACTTTGGCATTGTGTGCTACAGACGAGGTCAAGACACGTGATGTTTAGAGGAAGAACGTTGTTATCTGGACTAACTTGTAATATTGTAAATTTAATAGATGATGATGAACACTTCATCACTTGATGTAAATGCACCATGTAAAGCTGCACATTAATAATTAAACAATGCATGTGACTCTTGGTATGTGGACAATATGATCTAACTATTGTGCTTTAATCTTCTATGTAAAGTATGAAAGAACGAAAAAAAATGACTACAAGATAATAAGACATAGTCACATAGATTAATAAAAGTACAAAACAAGTTGACAACTACACGTAGACATAGTCCACAACTGCTCACAATAAAAGTTCTTAATAAACACATAGCAAATTTCTCACAAGTGACAAGTCACAAGCTAGCAAAATAATTCTTAAAGAAACTTCAACGAGGTAGCAAGTATGAATCAATCTTCGTCCTCTTGTCCTTAATTCTTTGTCGGAATCACTTTATCTTGATCGGATTCGAACTCAACATACTCAAGTTTCTCATTCACCTCCTCTTCCTCTTCGCTTCCAGACTCGAAGTCTTCTTCATGAAGGTTTCTCACCCTTTTGCTCCTATGAGGTTGTGTGGTTTCATTAGCCACACTTACTTCTTCGATGAGTTTTCATAAAAGACCTATTTCAGGATCAACTTTCTCATCCCCACCTTCAATTACCCATCCTTGAATATAAAAAGCGTGCGAAGCTAGAAGGCTATCTATTTTCTTTGATTTGATCCACTTTTTATTGTTCAATAGTCTTGCATTGAATTGAATACAGACAAGATTGTTGAGGCGATAAGTATCTAGCTTATTTTTCTTATTTGTATGCATCTACAAGTCGCAAAATGAAGGTTAGTTAGATACTTAGATTGAAATAATGATATAAGAGATGAGAGTTGAAACTTGTAAGGCTTGAGAGTTAGTGAGTTACCATGTCAAAAGTGATCTAATTCCTTTTACATCCAGATGAACTTAAGGTCAAAGAAATGATTCTTTGTAAGTGAGGAACATGATATCCATATTTAGACCACTAATTGGCAACATAATAGGAAGCAAAAATATTAGCAATCGATAAAAGACAATTTGCATGCATTGGTTTATTCAATTTGAGAAGTGAGAACAAGTTTACTGGGAATAAGATCAACATTTTGACATCCAAATCGTGCAGGAGTTTTTCCAAAGGTCTCCCTTTTTTCCTTGAAAATGTCAAAGCCAACATTGAACACTTAATCTATTGTTTCATCATCACCATAATAAAAGATTTCAACATATTCGATAAACCCATCCTTTACAGTTTGATCCAAAAAGATTGATCGATCACGATAACTATAATATGGATTTAATAGGTATACCGTCAAGTGCAATAGAGAATCAAGTCTTCCCTTCATTTCTCCATCAATTGTTTCGATTATCAACTTGTAGTTACTCTCCGAATTATTCAAGAACACTTTAGTTTATTTCTTGGCTTCTAGAATTTATCAATAATGAAAGGCCATAAATAGATCATCCCCATCTACCATGCGAAAAACTTTGACCAGTGGATCAAAAACTTTCGAGCAAATGAGCAATACAAAATACAAGCATTATCAAATAGTAAACAATAGAAGTATACAAATATGAAATAACAAGGTGACAAAGTAGATTATACCTTCAAAATATTGCTTACACCATTCCAAAATGACCTACTAACGAGTATCCCCTTTGTCGCGATGCTTTGCCTTTTAGTGTAAGCGGATTTTTCCTATTCCTTAGCGCCATCGCTTGGTTCAACTTTTTCTCAATTAAACTTTGCAAAGTAAGAAAAACAGAAGCAAATCTAGTCATCCCCAGGCTTATTATATTTCTATTCTTTGTGTGTTTCCTCAAGGCCAATGTCTTATGGTGTGAATAAATAAAAACGGTCAATGACTTTGCCACGGTACCAATTCCTTGAAGTATCAAGTTTATAACGTGAGTCGCACATAAGCTCCAAAAGATAGTTGGCTTTTTGGCCCTCAACAATCCCTTTGCTCTTGTGTTGTTGGAAGTATTATCCGTCACTATTTGCACAATATTTTGGGAACCTATTTTTCAATAGAAGCATCCACATACTCTAAGATGTACTTAATTGTGTGTGCATCTTTCGAAGGCTCATTTCATTTTAGGAAACTTATCCCCAAGTTGCAATGTACACATAAGTTCATTATGCTTCTACTTTAGTCCATCCAAGTGTCCGTCAAAATAGAGCACACCGTCATGACTCTCTTCTTCATGTGACTTTAACAAACAACTTGTTCTCGCCACCTCCTCCAACAATAGCTCCCGACATTCGTATTGGTAAGGACCTAAGAATCCCAAGCCAAATCAACCAACAACTTCCAACATTTGCTTGAATTCATCATTTATTTATGGTATTGAATGATGCACTTAAAGAGTAAAAATAGAAACATGTACAAGGTTAATATATGAATTGATGACAAATGCATATCGAGATATCAACAAGTTTACTACGTATGTTACAAGCTATACCTGATACGTAAAGCTTTCTAGCCACATATTACGTCACCTTATGAAGCCCCTTTCCAAATTGCCTCTGTAATTTTTGGTTATAGTTTGAGTTCTTGAGTGCTAAAACTACTACGTTGAGGAGCAATTGGATTTACAAACTTATCCACATGCCCTAACTTTCGAGGTGCCGATCCTCCAATCTCTTCGAGCCCTTTGTCATCCTCACTATCACCTCGAATGGTCGATCATCCCTAACTCATCCTCGTGTTCTTTCTTGATCTTCTTGCTCTTTGCCTCCGTAATAGACTTTCGACACTTCTTTTGGTCTTGCCTTATAGATTTGAGGCACTTGGAAACATTTCCACTAATATATGCAATATGTTGCTTGATTCTATAGATCCCATCGGAAACAATTTTATCACATAAAATGCATTTCATCTTATCCAAGTTGTTTGGATTCACCAACACACCAAATTCCCACCCTACGTCACCCGACTTCCTCTTGAGGCTATCTTCGATGGTGCTCACCTTCGGCGCCGAAACAACAGACATCCTACATAGCATAAAGATTTTGTTTCACATGTAACAGAATAACAGATGCAATTAACTTATCAACATAGCAAATTAGCAAGCAAATTAGCAAAGCATAATATTAATAGTAGTGTAGTAGCATCACCAATAGTTACAATTTGCAAAGCATAGTATTATTTGCTATTTAGCAATCTAGATAACAAATAAGCAAGGCATAATATTAATAGCAGGATATTAACATGAGCATCACCAATTGATGCAATTTGCAAAGCATAGCATTAATAGCAAATTATAATTCACTATTATGTCCATTCACTAAAATTAGCATAGCAAGACATATACGCTCTGATGGTTCGGCCACCCTAGTCTGTTGGGTTAATCTTGTTGCATGTGTGTTTTGCTCAAATGTGTTTGAGTACTTCAGTGTGCGGTCGTTACAACCAGTCTGTGTGATCGATACGATCAGTTTGTGTGGTCGATACGACCAGTCTGTGTGTGGTCTTTGTGTTATCATTACGACCAGTACTAAAGCTACACAGAGTATTGTAGCTCCGAGTACTTCGTGGTCGTAACGCCGTAGTTGAAAGTCGATAGTTGTAGTCAATTGTCGCTAGTCATAGTTGAGAGTCGATCGTTGGTAGTCAGATGTCGATACTGAGAGGAGTATTGTGGGCGTCATACTCGGGGGAGTACTGTAGACGTTATACTCGAAGGAGTATTGTGGACATCATACTTGGAGTACTGTGGACATCATACTCGGAAGAGTTTTGTAGACGCCATACTCGTAAGAGTACTGTAGCAGTCAAAAGACTCGAAGCCTATGTGTGGTCGTAGTGCCGTAGTTGTGGCGCCTGTGTGTATGGTCATTGATGTGACGATGGCCCGATCTTCCGAGAGGTACTGATAAGTCGATTGTGGAGATCTCGACGTTGATGATCCAAAGGCTCCGACCAAAACAGATCAAACCCCTCGCAATCACTACACCACTGCTCCGTTGGTTATCAACCGTGCCGAACACGGTTAACCTCTCCAAGAAGGCTATCTCCTGCAAGCGAATCGTGAACACAAGCAAGAGAGTTTAAGATGCAATCTGAAATTACGAATAATGTTTAAGTTCACAAGTTGGGGTTCCTCAACCGAACATGCGGTGAAACTGCTAAACAGAATAATCTCTTAAGAAAAACATGAGGAAAACTAAAGGGGTGCGACCTCCATAAATAGGGGAGGGGGAAGCCACACTTATCTAATGAAAAGGGGTGTGGTACTATTCATGGTTACTATTCACGCAGCCGTGGTATTGTTCACGTGAACAGTACCGGTCCAAATAGCCCAAGTTACAAGGCCCTCGGCCCACTTTAACTCGGACTGGAAAAGTGACGTAATTTGTTTCGCAGTTTCTGATCTGCTCGAGTGGAGTTTGGAGGTGAGACTAGATCCATCTGAAAGTAGACTCCAAGAGTTTTCCAACGAGTACTCACGGGCCCTGAGAAGCCTTCTGGATCAAAAGTTATGGCCATTTGAAGTTGGCTTGTCAAACTGAATCCGAATTGATCTGGAGGCCGAATTAGATTCCAAAACCTGTCCATCTTGAACCCTTGCTTCAATTGGTTCCAAAGTGATGTGGTGCTACAAATATATATATTTTCATTATTAGGTAGCATCATATTCTCATTTAAAATGTGTTGAAGTTGAAGAAACGAATTCAACTTTAATTCAATCTTGATATTGGTCGCTATGGTCGTACGTGTTGGTGGCGTGGTCACATCAGTCATAGCGTCGTGGTCGTGGTGTCTATGTTTGTGGTCATAGCAACCGTGGTCGTAGTCGTAGCTGTCGTGGTCATAGCGCCTATCTCTGTAGTCATAGTGGTCGTGGTCGTAATCGTAGTGGTCGTGGTTGTAGCGCCTATTTGTTTAGTCGTTGCAACCATGGTCGTAGTCATAGTGGCCGCGGTCGTAGCAGCATGGTCATGGTCGTAGCGAACCGGTCGTGGCTACACAGAGTACCGTAGACATCATACTTGAAGGAGAACTGTAGACGTCACACTCGGTAGTAGCCACTGTAGCAATCGTCAGCACTATAGCAGCAGTTGGCTATTGTGGCAATCAGGTATGGGCCAGTCACTGTAGCAGTCATTAGCACGAGTGGTCATGGAATGACGTGGGTCTTCAGTCAGTTGGGGAACTGCTCAGTATGGGCAGGCGTCGTGGTAATTGTTGTCAGAGTCATGTGGAGTGGGTGAGTGGCCTGCTATAAGGCCCGATTGTGTCTATATATACCATGTAAATCTTTTGAGAAAGATGAGCCAGCAATAACAGAGAAAACGCTGAAAAGGTGCAAACGGTCTGCACCACAATCCTGTGCCTTAGCTTCTTGCGTTCAGATTTGTTATTAGCTCCACCTTCTCATTTCCATCTCCGGCAAGCTATCCTGTGCCAAAGCATGCGCTTGGGAGAGCTATTTTCCAACATAGTCGCCTCCCAATCTCCCCCGTGGCTCAGTGGAGTGCGGCACGTAGCGACGCAGGGCATCATGTTTGTCATCGTCATCGTCAGCGCATAGGGCCTCCTCCCCTCCCTACCTCCCATTAGGCTCCCTACCTCCCATTAGGCACAGCACCACCACCGTCGTCGGGAGTCATAACCTTGTCTCCACTATCATCGACAAAGGAGAAGACACAACGGAGGGGGGGGGCAAGGGAGGGAGAAGATAGACATAGCCACGCGTAGGGGAGACGTGGAGGGAGAAGCACGGCAAAGGGGAGCGCTGGACTAGGGACGGGGCGAAGGGGAGGAACGCACCTCAGTTGCGACGTGGCCAAATCCGGCAAGACGAAGGTGAATGGCGGATCAGCGGCGCGTGGGAATTCTTGGAGGCGGATCGGCGGCGCAAAGTGAAAGGCAGCCCAACTCGGTACTCTTTTGCAACCCTAGTGGCTATCTATTATGAATGGGGCTTTTGCTCATTTGCCCCACTCATAAAAATGCACTTTGCTCATTTGCCCCAGTTGTCTCAATGACATGTGGGTCCTGGACCCACATGTCATTAAGACATCACTGGGGCAAATGAGCAAACGCACTCAAGAGTGGGGCAAATGAGCAATTTTTCCATTATGAATAGTGTTTCCCCTTCCCCTTCTTTATGTCGACGCATTCGCGCGACTAGGCGTCCTCGGTGTCCACCTAGGAGCCGTGCCGCCACCTCGAGCACCTACCTGGCTGCCACACTGAGCCCGCCTCAATCCGCCTTTGATTGCCTCCTCTTCGCCTTTGACCGCCCAGGCACCCGCTGAGGACCCAACACCTACGCGTCGCCTCGATGGCCTTGCAGCACGCCAGGCAGTAGCACCAAACTGAAAGAGTGCAAGTAACCATCATGTTATGACCTACACTACCAAAGACTTAATCGTATCAAAATGACAGCCAGATATTCAACATCCTTCAACTGTAAGCAGCTCACTGTTCTTTTAATCCAGGCCCTCCCATTGAAGCTCAGCAGATTTCATCATCTTGAAGTTTCCCTATCAAAGCTAACTGCACAACAACGAAGGAGGGGTAAACCAACAGGCTTCGGATTTCAGAAAGATGGAACGCAAAACATCAGACGGAATAAAAGACAGTTCCTTACCTGCTAGGCGAAGAAGGTGCAGAAGGGTCAATTGAAGTGGTGGGGGGATTGGAGCTCGAAATGGAGGAGTTGGGGTTGGGGTTCTGAAAAAACAAACAAATTGTCATTTTTAGAGAAGTAAGATTGGGACTATGAAAAAAATATTAATTCAGCTTATTACCTTCTTGTCGTTCTCTAGAGCAGCAATTCTACAATCATTTCTCTCCACTGATTCGTGAAGCACTTTCAAAACAACTTCAGCTTTTGTGGCTCTATCTTCACACGCCTCAACCTTCAGAACTTGGTCGTGAGCCTCCTTTCTTGTTTGAAGTGCTGCCAGCAGGGAGGTCAAACTTCATCCTACAACACCCAGGTAGACCCAGAACATTCTTTTCTGTGATTCCTGGTCACCTTCAATTTTTCCAATCGTTCAGAGAAATCAAAGATGACTTCCTTGGAGTTGTACATCTGCAAAGAGAATATTATCTTATCGGTGACGATCCTCATTGTGGATGTTTTTGCTTACATTGGAAACTATCAATAGCATACAATCAACAAAATAATGACTGGTACATCATTATTTTGCAATAGGAATAAGCAAAATGTTAACAAACAGCACACCATTTGTTAAACAGTGGAAATAATTGTTCTTAGTAAGAGTACATAAATAAGGGAACTTCTAAAGCAACTAATTCTAATGAACAAGAATAACAGGAATATATGGTTCAGCAATCAACCGAGTCAAGCAAGTAATAAGAACAATGAAGAAATCCCTAACCTAGTCCACTAAAGGAAACCAGAAAAGATTTATGCTCATTCAAAATTTCTAATTGATATTTACAATTGTAAACTGAATGTTCCGGTTGGTGACAAAAGTTATAATTCAATTACTCATGAAAAACTTGCACGGAAGAATAGCTTGGACAAGGTGTTCTGTGTACAACAACAGTTACTCCAGTACATGAATATTGAAGTGTACATCTGGGCACAGCAAGCCTCAAAGAATGCAACTGTGGCTTAGATAATTCATAACTTGATTCAATTAGATTTTGAAAATTTTCAAATTTAAAATATAGTTTTCAAATCAGATAATCCCTAAACAACAAAAGAGATAGAACAAAGAACCTAGTATATTAGAGGTGTGGCTAATTGTTAACTTCCCTTCATTAGATTTTGAAAAAAAAAAATTAAAATGTAGTTTTCAAGTCGGACATTCCCTACACAACAAAAGGGGGATTAAACAAAGAACCTACCTAATAATTTCCTTTGATTCTGAGATAATTCTGTCAACTCCTTTAAATCAGCAGTCATGCCCTAAGCAAAGAAACAAGAAAGCAATGAGACAACTGACAGCTTTCGGAGAAAATAGAAGCGAGGAAGGAAAAAAAAAAGAGTTGAGGTACCTTCTCAGATTGTTTACCAATGAATTGGCGTATAGAGAAGAAGCACCTTGGGACCAGAACCATTGGAGAGCTAGGCAAAGACAGCCCCTCCTGCAGAAGCTTCAAGTTATTTGACAACCTTGAAGAATGCATAGTAATAAAAACATGAACCCAAGAATGCATGTACTAAAACATGAACCCATGGTCATAGAGGTTGAGCACTTGATCAATTCACTCACTTGCATTGCCACAGTTTGCTAAAGAATTAGTGATGAGTTTTCTCAATTGAAATTGATACTAGAGCAGCAGCATTTGTTGGGACTGAATCACTCAATCCTCTTAGACTCTCTCTTGTCATTCTGGATAAACACACAGAGCGAGACTAATACATCAAGTGTTGAGATTGAATCACACAATCTTCTTTCTTTCTCCAACTCTTACCACTTAACCGGAATTACACGGCTTAAATAAGCCTCATGCACACACACACGTCCTCCACGCACCCACTAACTCCACTAACTTGAGCCTATTCTCATGCCTCCTGAAATCACTCCACGATCCGCACGAGACCGCTTCTCATGGCTACAACCGCTTTACACGGTTATGATCACTTCACACGACCACCCACGTCTTCCGACTTCTCTCGTACCTGGATGCTCCGACTGCTACAATGTTCTTCTGAGTACCGACTACGACCACTACAGCTTCTACGACCTATAACCATGGTGTCCTACGACCATAGTGCCTTACGACCACGGCTGCCTTACGACCATAGAGCCTTATGATCACGGATGCCTTATGACCATGTTGCCATGACCACGTCCAAGCACCAACCGAGTTCTCAAACTTCCGACTGCTGCTTCAACCATAGCGCATCATCTCAATGCTACGACCACGGTATATCAACTCAAAGCTTCGACCACGGCTTCTTGTGTACTCGGAGTCTTCGATTGCCTCGTACTCGGTGTACAATATTCGTAGTACATTACTCGGAGATACAGTGTTCGGAGCCTCTGACTTCGACTTCCGCAGTTTCGACTGCTGCTTCGGGTACAGCTTAAACCACTGCTTCGACTGTGGCTTCGACCACGGCTTCGAGTGTCGCTTCGCCCACAGCTTCTACGACCATTTACAACTCATTAAGATTAAATCTAACAGCATTCATTATGCATAATTACCAGAATCAAAACAGATGGCATTTCCAACGGTTGTGCTAAATTACCATTGTATTATCACAAAACAATCATTCTGTCATGTTTACTTGCTTATTGCAAGATAGCACTGTTGTTCACCAACCCTGCTAGACATGAACATGGAAAGCAAAACATGATATTCCCTGCCATTTTGTACATGCATGAAGAATCCACAATAAATTACCCTTGACTAAATAGGCTAAGCCTAAATCTTCCTCTAAGAGCAAGAATAAGGACAAAAATAAATTGTAGGAATTTTACAAAAATATAATTGACCAATTATTGAGGGGCTGGCAAAAGTTTGCCAGCCAAATAAATTAAGATGAGGGGGAAAACAGAATACAAGATGGCTGAGCGCCGTCAAGTTAGCCATGAAGGCCTACAAGGAAATTACAGCTCGCAGCCCAAACCGAGGCGACACCAGCACGGCTAGAAGACTCGGAGGTCAAGGACCACCAAATCAGAATGAAACGCAACATTCAACCGCTGAGAAGTATGGGCACGGTGGAAGCAGCAGTGGTATAGCTTACAAACCGCAAGTCTGGGAGAAAAGGGGGGCGGAAGGAGGTAGAAGAGAGGTGAGGCCTACCTGGGTGAACATGGTGCCGTTACTGCGGAGGAGACCGATCGCCGCCGACGAACGGCGCGCGACGGCCGCCGTCACCATAGCTCTAACCCTAGCTTTTGGTGCCGCATGAAGGGGGGAAATTTAACTTTTTGCCACTCTTAACATTGCCACCTACTCAAATGCCATCCTCTACATTGCAATTAATATTTTGCCACTCTCCAGCCTCCGTGGCGCCTACGTGGCCGCCATGTCACGCCCGCGCCGGCCGCGCCCGCGCCCGCGCCGCCGCCGGCCGCGCCCGCGCCCGCGCCGCCGCCGGCCTCCCCGCGCCGCCGCCCGGCCTCCCCGCGCCCGCGCCTGCGCCGCCCGGCCGCGCCCGCGCCGCCGCCCGGCCTCCCCGCGCCCGCGCCCGCAGGGGAGGCCGGGCGGCGCAGGCGCGGGCGCGGCCGGGCGGCGCAGGCGCGGGCGCGGGGAGGCCGGCGGCGGCGCGGGCGCGGCCGGCGCGGGCGTGACATGGCGGCCACGGAGGCTGGAGAGTGGCAAAATATTAATTGCAATGTAGAGGATGGCATTGGAGTAGGTGGCAATGTTAAGAGTGGCAAAAAGTTAAATTTCCCCATGAAGGGAGAGAGAGATCCGTGCGGTATACAAAAATCATTTCTTACAGGTGGACCATGCATATTAGCCGGAACCGGATTCTCTACAGTCGCGTACGGCGACTGCAGAGTACAGTCGCATCTGAGCCGTTGGATCGGAAAATTACTGTAGCAACCGATATGGGCCGTTCATTTTCCGATCCAACGGCTCAGATTCGTGACTGTTTTCTGAAGTCGCCGTATGCGACTTCAGAGAATCTCATTTCATATTAGCCTCACAAACTTTAATACACATTTTAACTACAAAATCAACGAGTGGGTCTCACCTGCCATACATACATTAGCCACTAATTAAACCATTAACCGTTAACCAGCTTTTTAAACGGGATTTGGCGCCCTAACAGCTGGGGCCTAGCTGCCAAAGAGAGAGAGGTGTCAAGAAGCACGGCAGAGCAACATCGACACTAGCCGAGCTCGCTGGCGGCGAACGGTGCAGCGGCTCTGCACAGCAACGACCAAGATGGATCACACGGTTGATGGTGAGGCTTCGGGGGGTGGCGGTTGTTGGCCCACACTATAGATCAAAACGCACACACTCGATGGTCACAATACACATGAACACTTTTAATCAAGTCAAGACACATAAGAGTTTTAACGGTGCGTAATAACGTGCAGCTTTTCTTTTTTCTCTTTGTAATTATAGTCTCAGGTTACACACAAAACAGGCTAACAAAATGCCCAACTCTTCCGGCCACGATCCCTATAACTCGCATAATGTGCACTACCAAAAAGACTCGCTCCACTAACCAATTAACACAACTAGTGGGCACGACTGTGTAGACACACTGCTACACGACCAAGTCTACAACCACACACAGACCTAACCATCTTCGAGTCTTTCGACCACGGCGTCTTGACCATAGAGGTCTTCCGAGCACCAACCGGTTACTGTAGCTCCGACTACTGACCAGTTTTTGTAGCTCTAACTATCGACCGGTCCATTTTAGCTACAACCAGTTCACTGTAGCTACGACTCACGACTGCAACTGAGTCTCCAGAGTCTCAGATTGCTCTCCGACTCCAGGGTCTTCAACTCCTAGACGTACTCGGACACACGAGTACTCGACACACAACTATACAGTACTCGAACGCACCGAGTACTCGACACACGACTACACAGTACTAGCACACACCGAGTACTCAACTCACAACTACACAGTACTCAAACACACAGAGTAATCGACACCGACCACTATCAACAACACAATAAGATTAGTTCCAACAATCAACCCCTAATCTTGTTATTATTTTTTGAGTAACTCTTCGCCAAACTTCAGAGTAGCATCAGATGGTCATCGGCATCAGCCATAACAAGATGTGCCTATTCCTTCCTCAGCTTGCGGCACTCACTGGCAAAGTGCCCTCGTATGCCACAGTTGCAGCACTTTACCTTCTTCTTGTTGGATTTCCGCTCACTGGTCTGCGAATTGTTGTCGCCCTCATCGTCATCATCATCATGGTCATCTCTATGACCGCAACCAGCTTTGACTCGACCACTATCACGGTTACAGTTCTTCCTGCCGCTACCTGTCCTTTCTCCATTCTTCTTGTTGAGGGTCTCCCACTGTATGCACGTGAGCAATAGATGCTCGCTTTGTCTTGAGTCGCCGAAACTAATTCGGCCTACGACCTGACGAGATCTTCAACGGAGAGGGTTTTCAAGTTCACGCACTGCTCGATGGAAGTGACGAGCTACATGTAGCGTGCCAGGGCAACATGAAGAAACCTGCGAACAACAACAATTTCATCCACCGTGGTGTCGCCCAATGCACAGATGCTGGTGACGACAAACGTCACCCAATCGGTGAAGTCTTCAATGGTCTCCCCTTCCTCCATCTTCAGCCCCTTGAAATCTCTCTTGAGAGTATGTAGCTTGGCTTCGTGCATGTGCTCATGCCCCATATGCGTCATCTTGATTGCTTCCTATGCTGACTTGATTGTGTCCTTCCCAATGAGGGAAGACATGGCTTCCTCCGACACGACCTAATAGATGGCGTACAAAGCCATTCGATCCTTCAGATACTCTGTGGCACCAGACTCCACTGCTTCTCATATGTTATGAGCCTGAAGAGCGACACTCATCTTCATCGCCCAAATCATATAGTTCGTGTGGGTAAGTTGCGGGTACGATAACGTCACCGCGCTCTCCCTCTTCACGATCACCTACGAGCTAAAGGCGGATGAATCGCCTCATAGCAGGCCTTGTACTGCAGAAGGAGACACACTCCTTCCTTCTCGCGGCATCTTTTCTGACTCACAGGAATTACCACAACTTTGATACCAATTGTTGGTCCAGACCACAGATCAAAATGCACACACTCGGTGGTTGTAACACACACGAACACTTTTAATTAACTTAAGACACATCAGAGTTTTGGCGCTGTGTAATGCTGTGTAGCTTTTCTTTTTTCTCTTCGTATTTATAGACTCATGGTACACACAAAACAGGCTAACAAAATGCCCGATTCTTCCGACCACGATCCCCATGACTCGCACATTGTGCACTACCTGAAAGACTCGCTCCACTAACCAACTAACACAACTAGTGAATACGACTGGTGCAGACACACTACTACCTGACCAAGTCTACGACCACACATAGACCTGACCATCTTCTAGTCTTTCGGCCACAACACTCTGACCACGGCGTCTCGACCACAGAGGTCTTTTGAGCACCAACTGGTTACTGTAGCACTGACTATCGACTGGTCCACTGTAGCTATGATTAGTTCACTATATCTATGACTATTTTACTATACCTACGACTCGTTGCAGCTACGACCACTATGTAGATCGACTCACGACTGCGACTGAGTCTCCAGAGTCTCCGACTGCTCTCTGACTCCGGAATCTTCGACTGTTAGATGTACTCGGACACACGAGTACTTGACACATGACTACATATTACTCGAATACACCAAGTAAACGACACACAACTACATAGTACTCGCACACACCGAGTACTCGACACACGACTATATAGTACTTGCACACATCGAGTTCTTGACACATAACTACATAATACCTGAACAGACCGAGTACGCAACACCGATCACTATCAACAACACAACAAGATTAGTCCTAACAGTGGTGAGGTCGGCGGTGGCCGGAGTCAAGGCGGTAACAAGCAAAGCAACGATGACAGCGAAGGGAATGGCACGGAAAGCTGAAATGAGTGTCGGCTATGGGTTGCAGCAAAAGTGACATTGGTTGAGGGGTCTTGGCCTTGGATGGAAGAGACATAGAAAGACAAGAAAAAGGCAAGCAGTTCTCACCCTAACCAAGCGGCAATGCGGTAGACGCCGTGGATTATGTTGCACGTACAGGGCCTCAACTACCACATCAACAAAGGAAGACGCATCAGGGAGATAAAAGATGAGCTAGGACGCAGATGTCAATGGAAAAGAGGCTCAAGAATTGGGTTCTGACCCAAGAGAGTTGGAGGGAAGGAAATTGATTTGAATTTGAAATAAAATATCAAATCTTTGAGGAATTTTTTATCTATCAAACGAGCTCCAAAAATTATGAAAATTTTTGGAGAGACCCCTAACACTATTTTCATTAAAATAACCTCACTATTTTATCAGCTTTCAGATTTTTTTGAAAATTCATTTTGTTGGTGCTTTAATTAGCAAATACTTTATGCATTTTCCAAACATACAGGAAAAAAATCTTTAAATCATGCTAAATTTTTTTAACACATTTTTAACAGGGGGAAAGAAAAAAAATAAATTTGGGCTGCTATAGTTACCAACTCTTCGTTCGTTATTCGCAGTGGAGTGAGATGACAAGCATGCTCGCAAGTCACGTGCTGGCCGGGAAAATATGTAGCTTGGGTTTGTCTAGCCAAACTTAAATTAACCTATAAAGAACTTTTTCGATGCATGAGATGTGGATAATGAACCTGGCCCTGATCATGAACCATCTATTACAATCAACCAGCTCAGTCTCTTCACAAAATTCTCAGCTACGGTTTAATTGAGCCCGGCCCGGCCCGGCCCATCAGTTACTGTCCATCCTGCTTTCTCCGACTGATGCAGGTAACCTGCTGGGCTATAGTTACAACCTAGAAAAACGGCTGGCTAACTAGACCAGATTAATACATGATCCCTCCGTCCGTTCTTTTTTAATATTGTCTTAAAATATATGCAACCAACCTCTTAAAGTTTTGACCTCTAATATTCATAAAATGATTTGAATTTATTGTGTAAAAATATATTACTAGATATACCAACAAAAATACTTTTATATTATTATATTTTAAATATTTTTTCCTAACATATAGCTATAAAACGTAATAGTTGAAGGTCCATATCGATGTCCAAAGGACGAGTAAAAAACACACTCATTTTGGACAATGGATATTTAGGTTCCATTCATGCCCAATTCTCTGATCTTTTGCGTGCTTTGGGGAATTATTTATGAGCCGTAATGCACACGTGTTAATGCATATATTATTTATTAATTTATGATACAAGTGTATGCCGTGTTGAAATGACAATTAAGGGGCACACTAGATATAGCCCTGATCAACTCGGCTTCGGCTTTTGGCTTCTGGCTTATTTTTCACTATTCATAAGTTTCGTCTTTTTCTGAACTTTTGGCTTTTTGTTGAGCTTTTTTGCCAGTTCTTTTTTTCCCTGTATTTGTTTGTATTATACGTAATGGGCTAACATATTTTTTATATTTTTAAATTTTTTAAATTTAATTATGCTAAATAAGCCTCTGTCAGCTACAGTGCTTTTTTCAGCCAGCTACAGTGTTTTCAGCCATAAGCCATAAGCTTTTCAGCCGAACCGATCACCACCATATACATCAATTGATTTTTTTTTTGTTTGCCGGTCCAATGAAGAAAGCTAGCTAGGCAGATTTTGCCGGGCAGCATCTCTCAAGTCAACACTAGGACGAGAAATCGATCGTAGGTACTTGGACGTGCATGCCAAAGTGGTTAAGACTCTACTCATTTTGCTTAGGTTTCTAGCTTATTTTTCACTATTTTTATTTTTTTTCTTTTTTGGTTTCTTGGTTTTTTTAGCTTTTTTGTCGGTTCTTTTTCCCTGTATTCGTTTGTATTATCTATAATAGGCTAACTTGTTTTTTCTATTTTTATTTTTTTTTAAATTTAGTTACGCCAAATAAGCCACCATTAGCTATAGTGTAATTTCAGTTAGCTACAGTATAATTTTAACCATAAGTCAACTTATTTCAGCCCAACCGAGCGGCACCTAAGTTTGACAGCTGAGACAGTCAAATGCGCATGCAACACGTGTGGGAAATAAAGATCGAAAGAAAGAGAAAACTATAATAGCTAATGGTTCTGTTTTTTTTGTTTTTGATTCTAGACTTTTAATTTCATATTTCTTCGAAAGTCAAAATCAATAAGACAGTTTTCTGAAGTAGATTCTCCAAATAGCTTCTCGAGCTCAAAACCATGTGCGCTGCCTGTGTCGACATTTTCACCATCCGCTGCCGTCTAAAAAAACATAAATAAAAGCCATCGGCCATAACCCAAAAAGAACAAAGCCAATGGTTAGTTTGACTTTTTTACTTAGTGCCATTCATGCACAGTCGAGCCCAATTTTTCCAGCTCTCTTTTCATTTGGGGAGCAACCAAGGACTCCCGACAGTATAGCCTCCCCATCCCCTCCTCTGCCACTCTTCTTTCCCTCCCACTCTCTTATTCAGAGCCGGCGCGCTTTCTCCGCCAACGAGTTCCACCTCTCCTCCCCTGCAGCTCCCCTCCCCTTCCTCTCTCTTTTCTGACGCCACGTAGCTTTGCACCCCTCCTTTGCGTCCCCACGCCCCCTCCACCATTGGCAGCAACCTCGCCACCTCACCACGGTGCCGCCCCCCTCCCCCGCCCCTCCATATCTAACCTAATATTCAGTGCACCGCCTTGTCGTGCCTCTCCCTGCCGCTGTCCACCACCCTCTGTCACCGCCTATCGCCGGACCACCGTCTCCTTGGCCTCTCTCTACAACTGGGACACGTGGTGATCACGTTGGCGATGGCGGCACCCCCTGTCGGTACGAGAGCAAGAGTGAGTGAGAGAGAGAGAGATAGTGCAATGGAGCAGCGGCCGAAAGAGAGAGCGAGAGAGGATGCTATACTATTTGAATAGTATAGCATTTTTTAGTTTTCTCTTTTGTTCGTGCATATCAGAGCCGTGCCGTGTTTTAACCCTAGAGGACCCGAGCATTTCTTCTTTTTTAAGGTTTTTTATCTACTTTTTCATCACGTATAACGTATCCGTGCAACACCTGGACGGTATATTAGCGATAGTATATACGACGCAAATCAAATGCTCGCATGATTACAAAGAGCCACAAAGGATGCATATCGGCTCTCCTTGAAACTGAGAAGGGACCTGGCCGGATGAGTTTAAGGTGATGTAGTGCGAGCATAATTGTGAGGTCTTTGGTTCAAATACCACCCATACGGGGCAAAAACACTACTCTTCCTCAAAAGCAGAAAATACTAAGAGCCTGTTTGGTTGCTTGACATGTTTTACCATAATTTTGTGCAAAAAAATATGGCATGCCATAACTTTGTGGCTAGCAAATAGTTGACCACAGCCCACAAGTATGGTAATATTTGGCAAGAAACTGTGTCTATGATATATATATGATACAGTGCCAAGATAACGTGGCATACCAAAGGTTTGGTAACAGAGCATACACCCCTTACTCTTTCATGCCATTATTGTGAATTATTTTGTAACATGCCCATAATGCCATTGTTTCCTTTTTCTCGTTTCCTTGTTCTAAAGAAACAAGAGACATAGAGAGGCCGTCGCCGACCGTAGGGAAGGAGCTCGCAAGCTTAGGCGTGGATCTCCCTAGCTTTTTGTCTTATCTTTAAAGGTCGTATTAGTGGTCATTTGTACTTGGTAAAACACTGTGACTCTAGTTACAGTGGGAAAAGGCCCGGATATGCCCAGGGGCGGACCCAGGACAAAATCTGAGAGGGGGCACAACAATACACATAGTATGCTGAATTGTTCTCATTCATAATTTTAGCATGAGTGAGGGCCTTTTAGTTGGGCTGAGTGGGGGCACTAGCATTAAATCTTGGGCTATATACCTGAGTTCCTGCGAATTGAGTGGCGGCCTGGGCCCTCACTCCCCCCTCTTTGGGTCCGCCCCTGGATATGCCACCAGAGTGTCACTTCTTTCGTATATCGTTTTAGAATAGGTAAGGTCATACATTTACCACTTTGATCATTAACATACATAAAACAATTTAGATTTGTCACAAAAAAATAGTATTTGTAGATTTATCAAAAAAATACCTCCATCCCTGCATAGAAGAGAACCGCTAATTAGGTTCTTGTTTATTGTAGAGCATGCCGCACGTTCTTCAAGTGAACAATCTTTTCTGAAGTAAACTTCAAATTCATCGTGCCAACATCAAGAATAGAAACATACTACCTGTTTTCCATTAGGACGAAGGAAGACCCTACGGCCAACACCAACAAATATGCTACCTAGAAACCTTATTGCCACACCGTACAGGTAGTCTTTGCAGCAATGGTCTAGAGATAGCCGCTCTCCCTCCTTCCAGGTGCACATCGAGAAAAAAAGGCCCGCGAGGTTCATCACATGGTTCAGTAAAAATAAGTTGGACTTGGTCTACCAAGTGGCACACCACGTCACGGAACGGTCGTATGTCGCAAGTCACAAGTCACGTGAAAATACATGAATACACGCACGTATATGTTTAGTCAAAGCTCTCCTCATGCCATTCCCATCCATGTATCACATGTTCAAGAAGTGGCAATGACTCTGCCTTATAAATTGGTCTCATCTACTTTGTCTTAGCAATATGGCACTAAATTATGCATGCTTTGCAATTATAGGAAATGAGGCTCACCTATGTGGGCCTATTCTAAAAATTCCCCACTAATTCCAAAGCAAGTAGCAAAAAGATGTCCAATATATTATGCTGAAGTACTGTTAATATACTAGTCTTTTAGTGTAAGCCCCGTACGGGTTGAACTTGCATCTAGAATGACAATATTCACCCTCTCACAGCTGATAAATAGACTATACCTTGAATTCACATATTTTCATGAACAAACTTCACTTGAAATCTCAACTGATACTAGACTGCTAATGAACCATGCCTAAATGGACCGTTATATGGTCATGCTCCCTGATCTGCTCATAAGCTTTCTAGAGAATACCTTGTTCTCGTGAACTGAGACCACATAGTTAGACTCAAGTAGGTGTATTCTTTCTAGTATCCTTCAAGCCAATACCTTTTCCTCATTTGGACAACAGAATACATTAAGGCTTTATGCCAACCTTCCATATAGTTAAGAGTACTTTGTCTATTAGGATATAGATACAATAAATATGTACTCTCTTGTTACAACATCAACTTGTTCTTCCCATTTCCTAAATCACAGGATCTCCAAAAGGTATATGTTATCATTGTAATGTAACTCAAATGGGCTTCACTCTCATGTCCATAGATGCAGCGGAAATCACTTTTCGTGCTAACCTCTTTGTAAAAGGGTCTGCTAGATTTTTCTTAGTGCAAATATAATTCACAGCAATCACTCTGGAGTTCCTCAATTTTCTGATATATTTAAGAATGCGCATCACATGTCTGAAGGACTTTATATTATCCTTAGTACTTGTAATTTTAGCCAATACTGTTTGATTATCATAGTACATAAGGATAGCCAGTATTGGTTTCTCAACCAATGGCAAGTCCAACAGAATCTCTCTTAGCTATTCAACCTCAACAGTGGTTTTTTCAAGTGCCACAAGTTCTACTTTCATGGTTGACCTTGTCAAAATGGTCTACTTGCAAGACCTTCATGAAACCGCGGCACCAATTAAAGTAAGCACATAGCCATTGTAGCTTTCATTTCATCCGTATCAGAGATCCAATTGGAGTCATTGTATCCTTCAAACACAGAAGGGTATCCAGTATAATGAATTCCAAAAAATATTATGCCTCTCAAGTAGCTCAACATTCTTTCAAGTGCCTCGTAGTGATCATCTTTTAGGTTAGACGTAAACCGACTTAATTTGCTCACAACAAATAAAATGCTATGTATTGTGGCATCACCTAAATACATGAGTGATCCAATAATTTGTGAATATCTTAATTGATCTTTTTCTAATCTTTGGTTCTTTCAAAGCTTAATGCTCGTATCATAGGGTGTTGGAGAAATTTTACAACTCTCAAAGACAAAGCGGATTAAGATTTTTTCAGCTTAATAGGATTGGTTCAAAGTAATTTTATCCTCATTCTTGATCAATTTAATATTCAAAATGACATCTAGCTCTCCCAAGTCTTTCATATCAAAGCATTAGGATAAGAAAGATTTGACTTCATTAATTATGGTAATGTTTATTCCAAATATAAGTATATCATTCACATACAAACATAAGATCACTCCTTGACCTCTACCATAATGGTAATAGGCACATTTATCAGCTTTGTTTACGGTAAAGCTGGTGGAGTCAAAGTTTTGTCAAACTTCTCGTGCTATTTATTAGTTGCTTGCTTTAGACCATATAAGAATTTCCATAATCTGCATATCTTATTTTTCTGTTAAGAAATCACAAAATCATCTGGATGATCGATATAGATTTCTTCCTTCAACTCTCCATTAAGAAAAATTGTCTTCATGTCCATCTGATAGACATGTAGACCATAGGAAGATGCTAACGTAAGGGGCACTCTGATGGTAGTTAGTCTCCCTCTTTCTAGGTGTAACCATTAGCCACAAGTCTTGTCTTATACTTCTCAATAGTACAATCATACGGTAGTTTCTTTTTAAAGACCCACTTACATCCTACAGGTTTACACTTGATAGGACGATCGGCGATCTCACAAGTCCCATTAGCCATGATAGAGTCTATCTCACTACGGATTGTCTCTTTCCAATACTCGGTGCACCTAGCTCCTTTCTTGAAGCCAAACGAAGAGAGCACTGGCAACCCAAATTTCTAATAGCTAGTAGCATTCCACAAGGAGCCTTTATTTCCCTCAGCCATAAGGCAACTACAGCAAGTCAGGCTAGCCCTTGAGCCACCCCAAGAGAGAGTACCACAACAGGGCATGCTGTCCATTTGATCGATCCCAAATCGTGTCACGTTGCAACAACCCTTGATGCCTGTTCTTCTCACATGGTCGGTCAGGAGATGAGCATTACGTCCACCGCATAGCCGCACCCAACTAGGTAGCAACTGGTCGCCGGAGAATGGGAGAAATTGGTGCCACTGCCCACCCTCGCTTGTCATCTTGCTATGGTGCCGCTAGGTCCCTATTGCCTTACACCCTCACCGGCCGAAGGAATCTTAAGTACACCTAATTAGTATATTACTTTGCTATAAATTTCTCTCAATTTTTCTAATTTGTTTCAAGAATATGGGCTAAATTTGTAAGTTAGGGTTTCAATTAATATGATGATTGTTGATTGATTTGTGTTGGATTGTGGGGTTAAGACTTATGGTTACAATTTTGATTTTTGGAATATCAGCCTAGCTGTTGCAAATCGGAGGTAAAATTATAGTATTTGACCATAATGTCAAGTAAGTCACCGGATGTATTTTTCTATTACATTGTTTTGAATTGTTGAACATATAAATATCTAATTGACCTTTTCATTTGCTATGTGGAGAAACAAGAATTGATGAAAATCACTAATGATATTATGGTTCGCTGTTTTATGAACTTGGAAGAATGTAAATACTAAAAGGTAATATATTAACTTAAATTTGATCATTCTACTATTTTTTTTACTTAAAAACTTTAAGTAATTTTGTTCTCTTTTAACATACCATTGAGGTCGGATCATATATTTTAACAATGGTAACCAACTTTTGTCTATAATTTCATTCTTTGTTCCTTCAGTTTGCTGCAACTAACCAATAATATTATCAAGCTTCTTCATGCTAATAAACATTTCGATCACTACTTCTTTATCAACATACAACATCATCCGTTATGTTGAAGTACTGATACTAAAAAGTACTGGATATATTACTATTTAGCATAATATTACTTAAAAATTATATATTATTATATATATGATAAAGTGATACTCAATTATTTTCGTTCTAGTTCTACCTGCTCCCCTATCTACACTTTTTCCCGATGAGTACACTGTACAATGCCGCAGCAGCCACGACAGCATCCTTTATATGTCTTGACCCGATCAACGGCAGCAGACAGCAGATGAGTCAAAATGGATGTCGCAATTTCTCACCCTTTCTCCAGACAGCTCTGTTCTTGAATCTTGTGTGCTCAACAGCCACTAGAGGTGACATTGTTTCCAGCCGATGGAACTTGTGTTGCCCTAGTTCTTTACAATGCCAGTAATTTCAAGCCTTCCCTTTGAAAAGCATGGCGCTAAAAGGAGATGTCGCCATGATATTGTTGTGTCAGGATTAGTGACAATGCCAGGAATTCCAAATCGGCTTAGTTTATCATTAAAGCGCAACGACGAAGAGGTCATGCATCGGATCAAATTCCCAAAAATCCACAAATAATCCCGCCAACCATGGACGTTAGTCACCAGAAACGGGTACTCACTAGTTGGACTGGGTACTCACTAGGTGGACTAGTTGGTCTAGGGATAGAAACAGATTAGACATGATCGAATAGACTTAAATACAAATATGAATATATATTTTTAAAATGAATTTGAATATTTTTGAATATGAATACAAATCAAATATCGTAATGGATATAAATTCGAATCGAATATGTACTTAATTTGGTTGAATATGAATATTCTCCTACAACTTCTATAACAAATCTTGGTAGAATAAATTCCTAACGGTTTTATCGGTTTTCACCGGTTACCGGAACGATTGCCGGTTTCAAACGGCCCAAATTCAAATGTCAAATCACAAAATTCGTCCGGGTTTTCCCAGATTTCATAAACGGATCGAATACGAATCGAATAGTCTCAAATACGAACACGAATATTCTTGAATACGAATGCTAATACGAATATTCTCGAATACGAATACAAACATTTTCGAATATAGATTTTACTTACCACATTTGTATTTTCTTGGATACAAATATCCGATAAAATGGATTATCCATTACCATTTTCTAGCCCTAGTTGGTCATGCTGGGTCTATAGATATGATGTTTTGGAAAGCCTGTTTATGCACGTGCGTTTTATTAAGAATAACAGGAATATATGGTTCAGCAAACAACCAAGTCAAGCAAGTAATAAGAACATTGAAGAAGTCCTAACCTAGCCCACTAAAGGAAACCGGAAAAGGAGTTATGCTCATTCAAAATTTCTAATTGATACGTACAATTGTAAACTGACAGCCCGCTCATTTGAGCTGAAATTTGGTAGCTTATGGCTGAAATTGCACTATAACTGTTTGAAATTACACCGTAACTAATGGTGACTTATTTGACATAATTAAATCTAAAAAATTTTAAAATAGAAAAAATAGGTTAGCTATCACGTGTAATGCAAACGAATATAGGAAAAAACCGGCAAAAAAGCTCGAAAAAAACCGAAAAGCCAGAAAAAGATAAAATTTATGAATAGTGAAAAATAAGCTAGAAGTTTAAATTGAAATGAGTGGGGTCTCAAATTCGTGACAAAAGTTATAATTCAATTACTCATGAAAAACTTGCATGGAAGAATAGCTTGGACAAGGTGTTCCGTATACAACAACATTTGCTCCAGTACATGAAGATAGAAGTGTACAGGCCTCCTCCGAAGCTGGCGGCTTTTGGCTTTTGCTATAGTACCTAATTTTTAAACGAAATATTTTCTCAAGACGGGGTCTACAAGTTAAACGATGTACACGTTAAAAGCTCAACATCTATACCCGCCAAAATCGCGAGTGAGTATCTCTCTCTCCGTAATTTGTACCGTAAGCGGCCAAAATTCAAAAATTTCAGTCAAAAGCCATAAGCCGCAGCCGTTGTCAAATAGGCCCTACATCTGCGCACAGCAAGTCTGAAAGAATGCGACTGTGGCTTTGGCAATTCATAACTTGCTTCCATTAGATTTTGAAAATTTTCAAATTTAAAATATAGTTTTCAAGTCCTCGATCACCCCCTCAGGAATAAAAGGCAAAATCCCTAACCAACAAAAAAGAGAACAAAGAACCTAGTATATTAGAGATGTGGCTAATTCTTAACTTCCCTTCATTAGTGGGACTCGAACCATGGACGTTAGGCACCAGAAACGGGTGACTCACTAGTTGGACTAAATCATACACAACAGCACAGATAATGGTAGTCTGTAATATATTTTTATATTATACATAAATAAAATTAAAAATAACATATATAATATAATATGTATAATAGACTCGTATAATTAATATATTATCTATATAGTTATCTATATAATATATGATTATTTGTTAAATAATAGACTATATCTTTCTCTTTTATTTATATCATTAAAAATTTTATGTAACATACGCTCTATAGACAGCTAACGTATACCATTTTACTTACCCTAACCATGGATGTTTTTTTTTTTTTTTTTTGAGAAGCTAACCATGGATGTTAGTGGGACTGGAGCCATGGATGTTTATAGGTACGACGATGTTTTCGAAAGCCTGTTTATGCACGTGCGTTTTATTAAGGTTAGACCGGTACATTTTGCTTCACTATGTTTTCTATGTTGCATTTAAATATAGAAAATTTTTACAGTATATTCTGTTGGTAGTAGAAAAGTGATAATAGAAATTAAATTTAACCGTTGATTTATAAGAGTATAATAGACTTTTCTTTATAAATCTTATTTAAAATAGCTCTATTTGTAACAGACGACGACAACTTTTTGGTCTCGAAACATGCACATAGCAAGCAACCTTCAACTTCCAATCTCCCATCAGAACCGACTACTTCCCATTTCTACAATTTCTCTACCAAGTACGTACTTCCTGACGTATATAGCGCCTCCATGGCTCAAGCCTCAGGCGACGGTGGCCCGGACGGACTTGGTCTTTTTCTCCGGCGGTAGCCGCTTCTTGACGTTGATCATGAGCACACGGTTATCGCAGCGCGCAACGATGCCGCCCGTGGTGGCGTCCTCCGACAGCTAGAACTTGCTCATGGATGACCTCGCCGCTGTGCGCCGCTCTAACCAGATGTGCCTGCCGTCTTGCACTCACCTTTCTCCTCCTTCTGGCTTCTGTTTCTGATTTCCCGGCAACGTTTGCTAACGACAAGTAAGCAAGAGAAGCTTTGGTCAGTGTACGTATGGGAACCGATGCGAGTGGCCCGACGAAGATGATATTACACTGAGGCGTACGTGAGCGTGAATGCCCTAGCGAGGCACGTTCTTGCGCAGCACTATCATCCGCAGGACCTTATTTCCTTTTGTTGGATTATATGTGGGCCAAGCCCATATAATAAGAATAATTCCTATTAAATCTCAAAGGCCCACTCATGCAAAGGAGGCATGCATGTGACCTTTAGTACCATATTGCTAGTTCTAGGAGAGGAAGACCACCTTAAAAGGGATGGTGCACTCCTAGCCACTTGAGGCATGTGTGGGAGAGAACTAGAGGATAACACGCGCGCGCTCGCTCGCCTCGCCTCGCAGGGCCGGGCCGGGCCGGGCCGGCGGGCGGGCGGGCGGCACCTGCGTGAATGGTCCGCCAAAATCCGCTCCAGGTGCTTGCGCAGACGCGGCTTCCTTTTGCAGTTTTATTTTGCTGTTTTGAGTGGCGGTGAATCCGGATCGGTTACGGCTGCTAATCCGGTTCGGTTACGAGTTATGGAGAACGTGCAGGCGTCTTGATCACGCGTCCTGGTCTTCTATAAATACGGAACCGCCGCCTTCATACAGAATATGCGAAATTCAATCTAGGGTTTTGCCTCCTCCATCCATTGTGCTGCGCCGTCCCACGTAGTCTACTCCGTCCCGTCCGCCGGCGTGCACTGTCGTTCGGGAGAGCAGGTCTCCGGAACCGTCGCCTTCGAAGTCCTGCACCGGGAGAGGGCGAATAAGGTTTTTGGGAAGCGCTCTGCGCGACTGCTCGATGTAGCTCTGGCTCGTCTTCCTCGTCGTTCGGCTTCGGCGAATCGTCATCGACTTCGTGTCATCCTCACCGTGCCTGCGGCGTCTACATCGGCAAACCGATCAGAACAGAACCATCGGTACGTAACAGTAATGTTCTCCGTATTAGATCTGTTCATGTACAGTTTCCTGGTTTACATGTCTAGATCTTTTATGCCTGTGATGGTTCTGTTATTGTGCGTGCATGATGTCATGATTAATTTATGGAATAAATTAAACCTACATGTGCTTATATTTTCAACAATCCAAAAACCTTATTGTAGGCACTGTGGTTTTACTATGGCTGGATTTGCCGATGCACTGAGGCCGGATAAGTTCTCCGGTGTGCACTTTAAGAGATGGCAGATCAGGGTCACTCTGTGGCTTACTGCTATGAATGTATTCTGGGTTAGTAATGGCAAGCCTGAAGGTGTTCTTGATGCTGAAAAGCAGAAAGAATTCGAGACTGCCACTACTCTCTTTGTTGGATGCATTCTTAGTGTTCTTGCTGACCGTCTGTGCGAGGTGTATATGCACATGACAGACGCAAAGGAGTTATGGGATGCACTGAATTCCAAATACGGTGCTACTGATGCCAGCAATGACATGTATGTCATGGAGCAATTTCATGACTACAAGATGGTTGATAACCGTTCTGTAGTAGATCAGGCTCATGAGATACAGGCCATTGCCAAGGAACTCGAACTCCTGAAGTGTGCCTTACCCGACAAGTTTGTGGCTGGATGTATTATTGCGAAATTACCTTCTTCATGGAGGAATTTCGGAACAGCACTCAAACATAAGAGACAAGAATACTCTGTTGAGAATCTGATTGGGTCTCTTGAAATTGAGGAGAAAGCTCGGGAAAAGGACGCTGTGTCTAAGGGTGATGGAGGGCAGTCTAGTGCCAATGTGGTACAGAAACCCTCAAGCAAGAACAAAGGGAAATTTGTTAAAGCCCAACAGACAACCAACTTCAAGAAGAAGAAGAACAACAACAATCAGGATGATAGAACTTGCTTTGTGTGCGGTGAGCCTGGTCACATGGCCAAGAAGTGCCCACAACGCAAAGGAAAGAAGGCACCTGCAGGACAGACTTCTAAGTCTGTCAACGTGACCATTGGCAAGACTGGAGATGGGACTGGGTATGGTAATTTACCTACTGTTCTTTCAGTTAGTCAATCTACCAATTGGTGGATTGATACAGGAGCTAATGTACATGTGTGTGCTGATATTTCGTTGTTTTCTTCTTATCAGGTCGCCCGAGATTCCTCCGTCCTAATGGGGAATGGGTCACATGCTACTGTTCATGGTGTTGGCACGGTAGATCTGAAGTTTACTTCGGGAAAGATCGTGCAGCTGAAGAACGTGCAGCATGTCCCTTCTATAGACAAGAATCTCGTTAGTGGCTCCCGTTTATGTAGAGACGGGCTTAAGTTGGTATTTGAGTCTAATAAAGTAGTCGTGTCTAAACATGGACATTTTATTGGTAAATGGTATGAGTGCGGAGGCTTGTTCCGCTTTTCCCTATCAGATTTCTGCAATAAGACTGTAAACCATATTTGTGGCAGTGTGGATGATGAGGCTAATGTTTGGCACTCACGTCTATGTCATATTAATTTTGGTTTGATGTCTCGGCTTTCCAGTATGAATTTAATTCCAAATGTTTCCATCACCAAAGGTTCTAAATGCCATAGCTGTGTGCAATCAAAGCAACCTCGTAAGCCTCACAAGGCTGCCGAGGAGAGAAACTTGGCACCACTAGAACTCCTGCATTCAGATCTTTCTGAGATGAATAGCATGTTGACGAAGGGTGGAAAACGATATTTCATGACATTGATTGATGATGCAACTAGGTTCTGTTATGTGTATTTATTGAAAACGAAAGATGAGACTTTAGACTATTTTAAAATCTATAAGGCAGAAGTTGAAAACCAGTTAAATAGAAAGATAAAAAGACTTAGGTCAGATCGTGGTGGAGAGTATTTCTCAAACGAATTTGACTTATTTTGTGAGGAACATGGCATTATACATGAGAGGACTCCTCCTTATTCCCCCGAGTCAAATGGGATTGCCGAAAGGAAAAACCGCACGTTGACTGACTTGGTGAATGCCATGTTAGATACTGCGGGATTACTTAAGGCATGGTGGGGGGAGGCTTTGCTAACGTCTAATCACGTATTAAATAGAGTTCCTAACAGAAATAAGGACAAAACACCATACGAGGTATGGATTGGGAGAAAACCATCACTTTCTTACTTGCGTACATGGGGGTGCTTGGCGAAAGTTAATGTGCCAATAACTAAGAAACGCAAGCTTGGACCTAAAACTGTGGACTGCATCTTTCTGGGATATGCTAATTATAGCATTGCCTATAGATTTTTGATAGTTAAAACTGAGGTACCTGACATGCATGTTGGTACAATTATGGAGTCTCGAGATGCAACATTCTTTGAGAATATTTTTCCTATGAAGGATACACATTACACTACTAGTCAACCTTCTGAAATAATTCCCAGTTCAATCACATCACCTGAACCTTTTGAACATTCACATGAACTTGTCAATGAGGAGGATGACAGTGGAGCTCCTAGAAGGAGCAAGAGACAAAGGATATTCAAATCTTTTGGTGATGATTTCACTGTGTACCTTGTGGACGACACTCCCAAGTCTATTTCAGAAGCGTATGCATCCCCTGATGCAGACTACTGGAAGGAGGCTGTCCGTAGTGAAATGGATTCCATTATCGCTAATGGAACCTGGGAGCTGACAGATAAACCTTATGGGTGCAAACCTGTAGGGTGCAAGTGGGTGTTCAAAAAGAAGCTTAGGCCTGATGGTACTATTGAAAAATATAAGGCTCGGCTTGTTGCCAAGGGCTATACTCAGAAAGAAGGCGAAGATTTCTTTGACACTTACTCACCTGTTGCTAGACTGACCACAATTCGAGTACTACTTGCTTTGGCTGCCTCACATGGTCTTCTCGTTCATCAAATGGACGTTAAGACAGCTTTTCTTAATGGAGAGCTGGATGAGGAAATTTACATGGAACAGCCTGATGGATTTGTAGTAGAAGGTCAAAAAGGCAAGGTGTTAAAACTGTTGAAATCTTTGTATGGTCTGAAACATGCCCCTAAGCAGTGGCATGAGAAGTTTGATAGAACACTGACATCTGCAGGCTTTGCTGTCAATGAGGCAGATAAATGTGTATACTATCGTTATGGTGGGGGTGAGGGAGTTATTCTATGTTTGTATGTGGATGACATCTTGATTTTTGGGACAAACATTAGTGTGATAAATGAGGTCAAATCATACTTGTCTCAAAACTTTGATATGAAAGATCTGGGAGTGGCTGATGTTATTCTAAACATTAAATTGGTTAGAGGTGAGGATGGGATTACACTTTTGCAATCTCATTATGTGGAAAAGGTCTTGAGCCGTTTTGGCTTTTCTGACAGCAAGTCTTCTCCAACACCTTATGATCCTAGCGTGTTACTTCGTAAGAATAAGAAAATTGCTAGGAATCAGCTGGAATACTCCCAGATAATTGGGTCACTAATGTACCTAGCTAGTGCAACAAGGCCAGACATCTCCTTTGCTGTGAGCAAATTGAGTCGGTTTACATCTAACCCAGGAGATGATCACTGGAAGGCGCTTGAGCGAGTGTTGCGCTATCTGAAAGGTACCTCGAACTTTGGACTTCACTATACTGGGTACCCGTCGGTGCTGGAGGGTTACAGTGATTCCAACTGGATCTCTGATGCTGATGAGATCAAAGCCACTAGTGGATATGTTTTCACTATTGGTGGTGGTGCTGTTTCATGGAGGTCTTGCAAACAGACCATTTTGACGAGGTCAACCATGGAAGCAGAGCTTGCGGCACTAGACACTGCTATTGTTGAGGCAGAATGGTTACGAGATCTATTGATGGATCTACCTACGGTGGAAAAGCCAGTGCCAGCTATCCTTATGAACTGTGATAATCAAACCGTTATCGCTAAAGTGAACAGTTCTAAGGATAATATGAAATCGTCTAGGCATGTTAAGAGACGATTGAAGTCTGTCAGGAAATTGAGAAACTCCGGAGTTATAACCTTGGATTACATCCAAACAGATAAAAACCTGGAGATCCCTTTACAAAGGGACTATCACGGAATGTGATAGATAGTGCATCGAAGGAGATGGGTATGAGACCCATGTGAGTTATCTATGGTAGTAACCCAACCTATGTGATCGGAGATCCCGTGAATTAGGATCTGGGAAAAACAAGCCATTAGTTAACTGGAGGAGAGTAATTTCAACCCTCTCTATGTGAAGATGCAATACTCTCAGAAACTGCAAGGCAGGTTGACTAAGGTCTTAATGTGTTCCATTGGCTTTTAGAAGCGAAGACGCTATCCTGCAGAGCGTTCTTGAAAGAACACACCTATATGAGCCCGACTGTTAGTCGCAGTCTATGGAGATCTTGGGTAATCTCCTACTAAGCTCATGAAGAGACCAAGGAGTATGACTTATACGCTCCAACCGAGGGGTAGCCTACTGGCGGCCTAGTATCAGTTAAGTCTTTAAGTGAAGCTTGCTTGCACCAAACTTGCAATTCAAGGCATAGTCCATTGTTCAAGTTGTGAGTAAGTGTAGCTTGGAGTTCTAGGTGGATGTTCAACCTTAATCGGTCTCCATCGAAATACTGATATATAAACAGTACATTGGAATTCAGGCAAATCTCTGTGGGACTTTGAGATCTGGTGGGGGATTGTTGGATTATATGTGGGCCAAGCCCATATAATAAGAATAATTCCTATTAAATCTCAAAGGCCCACTCATGCAAAGGAGGCATGCATGTGACCTTTAGTACCATATTGCTAGTTCTAGGAGAGGAAGACCACCTTAAAAGGGATGGTGCACTCCTAGCCACTTGAGGCATGTGTGGGAGAGAACTAGAGGATAACACGCGCGCGCTCGCTCGCCTCGCCTCGCCGGGCCGGGCCGGGCTGGGCTGGGCTGGGCTGGGCTGGGCAGGGCGGGCGGCGCGGGCGCACGGCACCTGCGTGAATGGTCCGCCAAAATCCGCTCCAGGTGCTTGCGCAGACGCGGCTTCCTTTTGCAGTTTTATTTTGCTGTTTTGAGTGGCGGTGAATCCGGATCGGTTACGGCTGCTAATCCGGTTCGGTTACGAGTTATGGAGAACGTGCAGGCGTCTTGATCACGCGTCCTGGTCTTCTATAAATACGGAGCCGCCGCCTTCATACAGAATATGCGAAATTCAATCTAGGGTTTTGCCTCCTCCATCCATTGTGCTGCGCCGTCCCACGTAGTCTACTCCGTCCCGTCCGCCGGCGTGCACTGTCGTTCGGGAGAGCAGGTCTCCGAAACCGTCGCCTTCGAAGTCCTGCACCGGGAGAGGGCGAATAAGGTTTTTGGGAAGCGCTCTGCGCGACTGCTCGCTGTAGCTCTGGCTCGTCTTCCTCGTCGTTCGACTTCGGCGAATCGTCATCGACTTCGTGTCATCCTCACCGTGCCTGCGGCGTCTACATCGGCAAACCGATCAGAACAGAACCATCGGTACGTAACAGTAATGTTCTCCGTATTAGATCTGTTCATGTACAGTTTCCTGGTTTACATGTCTAGATCTTTTATGCCTGTGATGGTTCTGTTATTGTGCGTGCATGATGTCATGATTAATTTATGGAATAAATTAAACCTACATGTGCTTATATTTTCAACACCTTTACAATTTTATCCTTTTTAGGATTCTACCGCTAGTACTACTGGTGGTAGTAAAACTAAATCCTAACGAATTTGATATATTAAATTAAAAAGAATAAATGCCTTGTATTTATTCTAGAATATGGTAAAAGAGTTCTAAATATAACCTAAGCGCTTCACAGTCGGAAGTGATACCAATGATTATTTCCCCCTTTTTGAGGATATTTTTATTGGGTATTGATAAACATCATCCGGATGTTTTCTTTCTAACTATCATCCAGATTTGTGACCGTTGGATTAGAGATCCAAGGGCCACAAATTCTCCCCACCCCCTCCAAAAAAAATTCTCCCCCCTCCAAAAAAAATTTGGATGATTGTTGGGAAGAAAACATCCGGGTGATACCTACACACACCCATTTTTATTATTTTTCTAAAGCTCTTCTCTACTGACATATATCTCTTTTGCCAAGTAAAAGAAATGACATAGCTGGCTAGCTACCAAAATATATTTTTTAAAGACAAAGGAAAATAAGAACAAAAATAGATGGGGAAAGAAATTAAAGACACACACAGGTATGTTGAAAGTAGAAACTTTATCATTTCTGTCGAGATTAGATGTAACATGGCTGTGCTGAAGTGAGCCTAAGCTTCAGCTTCAGCTTTAGCTTCCGGCTTATTTTTCACTATTCATAAATTTTGTTTTTTTTCTGAACTTTTGGTTTTTTGTTGAGCTTTTTTGCCGGTTCTTTTTTCCCGTACGTGTTTGTATTATACGTAATGGGCTAACATTTTTTTTTTTCTATTTTTAAATTTTTTAAATTTAATTATGCTAAATAAGCTTCTGTCAGCTACAGTGTTTTTTCAGCCAGCTACAGTGCTTTTCAGCCATAAACCACAAAAAAAGCCCAAATGATCACCAGTCTTTTGCCTAGTTTTGAAGTTGCAGGCAGAGGCCAAGCTAGTACGTAGCTGACCGGCTATAGCTCGACTGAAAAAAAAAATTAAACACGCCACTGCGTTAGGGCATCTGTAGTGTATGAAAAGAGGAGGTCTTAAGCCACCTTAAGGTCAACCTTATACATTACAGGGGTGACCTTAAGCAGACCCTAAGCAAAAAAAGTTTAAGGCTGGTCCTCAAGCTAAAGACCTGGCCATAAGCATTAAAATACAATTTTTCTTTATCTGCCATGTGGGACCGTCTTAAGGCCCCTTGGGTTATATACACTATGGAGTTGGTCTTAAGGTTTAGATGTGACCCACCTTAAGACCCTTTGGGTTATATACACTACAGATGCCCTTAAGGAAAGATCAATCGAAGCTCCCAACGTTAAATATCCTTATGATCGAACGAGAGCTCTTCCTATTTTTGTTCTACGAGTCAATGCGTACGTCGACCATATATACATATGTCCGTTTTCTTACGGTTCTGTCGCTGCCTTGGCTCCACGGAAGAAGCTTGGCACGCGTCGTCGCCGATTATTCTTGGCATCGCCCGTTCAATTCAAACCTTCGGTTTGACAAACTCCAAGCCTTCCAAAGGAACGGAAATGACGGCACTGTCCAGAAAATATTTCATACAGATCAATCAAAGCTTCTAAATGTATACTCTACTCCTCCTCCAGGATCCAGCATTGCATCAGGACAAGATAATGGTTTGAAAAACTCAGGATCCTGCATGGGAAATATTCCGTTCTGATCTGATGTATAGCTAGGTAGAATGGTAGTAGTAACACTGCTGAAAAGTTGGCACCACACGAACGTCTCTGTTGAATTCTTGGAGTGCCTCTTTTTTAAGTGTTTGTGCTGTTGCATGCATTGACCGACTTGCAATCTCTTCACGTCTGAAAGGCATCAATTAGATGCCCCATCTCTCTAGATACATCTGCTCCATGATGCATGCATGTTGTAACTTGTTTGTTTGAGCTCCTTGAATACTTGTAACACTGTTGAAAATTAAGTTGCCACCAAAATACAAACGTCATTTCGTGAATAATTCTTGAAGTGTATCTCTCTCTTTCAGTGTTTGTGCTGACCTCGATCTTCTCTTCTGAAAAGCATCAATCGTACAATGCTTGCCATCTCTATACGACCCATTTAATTTGTTTCAGCTACTAGTTTTCTACAGTTGATTACATGTTCTAGTAGTAGTATATATCTTGGAAAGATAAATGAGCTGCTGCAAGAAGAGCTACAAGTACGTACAGAAACATCGCCGTATCGATGCAGGTGGGGAGACGACGATCCATGCATTGACGCTTATGCATGCAGTATACACGTACTACGTACATTCATACCTACCGCGCGTTCCTTGGATTTAAGCCTGTTTATCCCAGCTTCTAGTTTTTAGAAGATAAAATAAACACGTTTGCTTCTTAATTTTGAGTTTTTATATATCTTTTTTTCTTTTGTATTATCCATAGAGATATAACAATATTTTCCTTTCTTTTTTCTTTTTCTTTCTTTTTCTTTAATTAAATAACTTATAAAAAGCTAACAACTGCTAGAGTGCAATTTCAACCAAAAGTCTTCCGAAAAAGCCAAAATAAACACTAGCTTAGACGGTGGAACGTATTAGGTGGCGACCTCATCCCCGCTCGTTTCAATTTCAACTTCTGACTTCTAGTTTTTATTTCACTATTTCTTTATTTCATCTTTTTCTAGTTTTTGACTTTTTTGGGCTTTTTTTTGCCTTTTTCCCGTATAGTCCGTGATGGGCTAACCTATTTTTTATTTTTTAAATTTAATTATGCCAAATAAGCCACCAGCAGCTGCGGTGAAAAATAAACCAACTACAATAAAAAGAGCCATAAGCCATTGCCAAATTGCGCACCACCTGGGTGAAAAGTGGACACGAATTATCCGTGTTATTCGGTTACCGTATTCGATAGGATGCGAATATGATATTGATTTTTCCATCCGATTAAAAATTTATATTCTATTCGTATTCGTATTTGAATTTGCATAAAAATTATGGATACGAATATGGTATGTATTTTTACCATCCGAAATGTTATTTTTATTCAGGCTATCTGTAGCCGTATTCTATTCGACGAAGCAATATGCATATTTTATTATAATACGACTAATTAGTTAGATAAGTTTTTAATTTAACGTGAATTCGTATTTCTTTAGGTGAAGTAAATAAATTAAAATGATTAAGCATGATTGTACGAGGATAAAATATCATAAATGTCTTCATACTACATATATTATGAGGATATCTGGATCCAATCGAATTGAGTAGATATTCGATTTGAATTTGTATCCGATATTTGTCCGGTCCGTATTCATATTTGACATTTATTTGGTTTGTATTCGAATCCAAGAAAAAAATATAGATATGAATATAGTTTAAACACTATCTGATAAATATAGATATGAATATAGTTTAAACACTATCTGATCTATATTCGATTCGTTTTCACCCCTAGCACCGCCCAAGACCAACTTACCAACAACTCCTGCCTCTCTACTGCACGCCATACTCAATACTCTAGTATTCGGCGACGTAACGTACACATACATAGGAGCTTCCTACACTTGATTCCCTACATGCATATATGGAGTACAACAAGTTAATTATCAAGGAAATTACTTGATCGGTCCATACCTATCGATCATCTTCTCTCCTTTTCTGAATGCTATCGAATCGACAATAATGTCATCCGCAGTAACCGAACATCTAAAAAAATGGGTAAAAATTTTGAAACAAAATTATAAATTCGAATCCGGCGAAAATTCCCCGTAACCGGCTTAAAATTTGGGCCGATTGTTTGTTGCCGATTCGCAAAGTAACCAGGTCATCGAGATTTGAGATTTCTGGTTATCGTTGGTAACCGGTTTAAAATTTTGGCCTTTTTTTTCCCGGTTCACAAAATAACCGGGATCAATGAGATTTTTGGTTACCGCCGTTGACAAATGTACTTACCAGCTAGCAGTTGAAAGTTCTATACAACGACTGTTGAAATTAATCGATTGATCTTGTTGAATTCGCCACACCGTTGCTCTCTCAGGTTCAGTCTAGCCTACTGCTGACTTTCTGTAGCTGTACTACTGTACTATTGCAGTTTTGCAGCTCAAATGAACCATGTATTAACATACGTACATTTTTACTATTCCTACCAACGGCATCTAGTACTGCTTATGCAAGAAACATGACTCAGGGAAGGTCATAAAAAAGTTTGAGGCTCACAAGTTACTTAGATTACCACCTTATCCTCTCACTCTCTTCTTCCCTCCCGCTCTCCTCTTACTCTCTCACCCTAGGCGCTACTGCCGCTATCCCACCAATTTGCCTGTTGCCCTTCTTCTTCCATGCTGCTTGTGCCACCACCGCTCCTTTCTCCGGCATCAACTCACATCCTCCCCATGCGCCAGTCCACGAGGAGCTCGTCACACACTCCGACTTTTAGTCAGGACAACGACAATGACGAGGCGGAGCAGGGTGATGACGTCGAGGAGGAGCAGGGTGACGACGTCGAGGAGGAGCACGAGGACGAGGAGGCATCTACCCACGACGAGATTAGGATGTCGCAGATGCCTGACGCACCGTCTACTCAGGCTTCGCAGCGGCCTCGTCGTTCGGCTCGTCCCCCGAGCACGTATACTCCAGGGAGTGATGCTCTAGCCAAGGGCAAGGGGAAGGCCAAGAGGCAGTGATGTTTTGAGACTTTTTTTATAGACATGTGATATTTTCAGACTTATGTCATATTTTGAGACTTTTGTATAGTTATGTGGTATTTTGAGACTTATTGATAGTTATACGCTGTTGTTATTTAGGTTTTCAGATGTTTCATGTGTGAATGTATGTGTATGTCTGTATGTGCATATGTTTTACAGAAAAGTTTGCTGTTTTGCTGTTTTTTGTCAGGTGTAGCTTACACGGCGCCATACCCTTTGGCGTCGAGATGTGTATATACGGCGCCAGACTGTTTGGCGCCAACAAAGGCGCCAAACACCCTGGCGCCAACAAAGGCGCCAAACACCCTGACGTCGTAGATACACATATCGACGCCAAAGGGTATGGCGCCGTGCTAGCTATGTACGGCGCTCGCATGTTTGGCGCCGCGATAGGTGGACTTGCAGCAAGGCACGGCGACCACGTTTGACTGGCTAAGTCAGAACACGGCGCCACGGCCTTTAGCGCCGTAGGTGCATATCACGACGCGCCGTGGGCCTTGGTGTCGTGCTATGCCACTCTAGCTCCGACGTGTCAATTCACGGCGCCAAAGCATATGGCGCCGTGCCATGTACCCTGGGCGCCACATGCTTGGGCGCCGAGAGAAGGGTCCATTTTTGCAAATCTTTTTGCCAAGGGTCCATGTGTAAAAAACTTTCAAATTTTGGGCTAAAAAGCAAAAATTTTACTCTGATCTCACCCCAAAAAGAAAGAACAGATCAGTGTCATAGTTATTTCTCACCAATCAATGGAACTGTTTTTTGTTACGGCTTTTATTATTCATGTGAGAGAGTACGAAGAGAGAGACTTACATGTGATTTTAGTCAATATAAATAAAGACACTATAGTGTCTATTACAATCGATCTGCAGACTCTGCTTTGAAAAGACAATCAGTTTAAAAGCTAATTACTATAAAAAAGCTAATTACTGTAGAAAAGTGATTTTTAGAAATAAAAAAAGAATAGGGAAAATTTGTTCAGTAGCACTGAAAGCTCACCTCTTTCGGAAAATATCACTAAAAAAACGGGGTACTGGATATTACCACCAAAAAATGCATTTTTCTTCGGGATTTACCATTCTTTTTGCGGTCGGAGGAGGGGGCGAGGAGGAGGCCAACGGCGGCGGGGAGGGGGCGCGCGGAGAGGGAGGAGGCGAGCGGCGGGCGGAGGAGGAGGCGGGGAGGCGAGCGGCGGGCGGAGGAGGAGGCGGGGAGGCCGGCGGTGGGGGAAGACGCAGGCGGAAGGGGCGGCGCAGAGGAGAGAAGGTGAGGGAGGGGGAGGGAGAGGGGTATTTTTGTCCAGAATGGTAAATCCCGAAGAAAAATGCATTTTTTGATGGTAATATCCGGTACCCCGTTTTTTTAGTGGTATTTTCCGAAAGAGGTGAGCTTTCAGTGCTACTGAACAAATTTTCCCAAAAGAATAGGCCAATGTGTAGCTACCACAGGCCAACTTTCATGTGTGATTCATAATGGCCAAGATCCTCTTCTTTCCCAGCTTCTCTCCTCTACAAACATCGATCTTCTTCCATCAGAAACAATATGCATATGTGCTAAATCAACTTGCACCTTGAAGAAGAAACATGCAAGACCACTTGCACTATTTGCAGTGGTTGTTGCAAGCAGATTCCATCTTCACGTTTTAGAAATTCGAATTAACAATATTAATTGTGATATGGATCAACTAGTAGACTAGCTAACAATATTAATTGTGATATGGATCGACTAGCAAGATACTAGCCGGCCTCCCTCTCGGCCAAAACACGTTCCTCTTTTTCTTTGCTCAAAATAATACCAAATCGAGATATAATTTCCGTTTGTATCTTGGAAGCACATGTCAATGCGGCGATAGTACCTGTGGCCGCATCAAATTGCTTATGGACAGCACCTGAAAATTAGGGGACTATTACATGTAGTAAGGAAAGAATAATGGGCCTGTTCTTTTTGGTTGCGGCTTGTGGTTTTTGGGCTGTTTGTATGAGAGATTACAGAGTAACAAAAACTGACATGCGGTTTTTGCCGATACAAATGAAGTCAGTAAAATATGTACTACAACTAGTAGACCCTATCTTGAAAAAAATACTCCGTTTAAAAGTTAGTTACTATAGAAAAGCTAAAAAACAGCTTTTAAAAACTGAAAAAATAGGACCAATATATATAGGAGTACTAGCAGATTAGTGCCTCAGGAAAGCGAAGTGACCATTTCTTCATGGAATGTTGGACATATTTCAGGATTGAAAGGTGTATGAACAGAGACATTATTCTAACTCCGGCAGCGCACATTGTTTCTTGCATTGTTTCGCGGCTTTTCGTCCCGCAAGGCTGCTCCAATTCGGCATGTTTGCTCTGTTGTGTAGCACACATATCTATATATAAATAAAGAAGGGCAGGTGAGGGCTACCAAACACCCTGATAAATTAGTCTGCTAATTCTTGGGGCTGTGAATTCTAATGCAATATTTGCGCCCGGCAAAAAAAAAAAGATGCAATATTAGCAGCATGCGTGCCAAGGGAACTAGCCCTCGTGCTGAAGTAGGTACATCAAGTGCTGAAAAAGGGCAGGGTAGTTCACCCAATGGGTTTTGTTTTTTGTTTTTGAAAGGGAATGGATTTTGATTCTTTGGTGTTCCTAGCTTTCTTTTTTATATCTTTCCCTCTACTTGCTTGTGTTTCTAGAATCTTAGGACCCGCTCGGTTGGGCTGAAAAGCTGTGACTTATGGCTGAAATTGCACTGTAGCGGCTGAAATTTCACTGTAGCTGAAGGTGACTTATTTGGCGTAATTAAATTTAAAAAATTTTAAAAATAGAAAAATATATGCTAGCTCATCACGGACAACACAAACGAACACGGAAAAAAACCCGGCAAAAAAGCTCAAAAAAGCTAAAAGTTCAGAAAAAGACGAAATTTATGAATAGTGAAAAATAAGTCAAAAATCAGAAGCTGAAGCCGAAACGAGCATGGCCTTAAAAATGAGTTAGCTAGCTAGTACGTACCAGACAGAAATATACCGATTAAGCTGGTGCTCACTTTGACTGAATTTTTATGGTTTATGGTTGAATTTTCACTGTAGTTGGCTGAATACACTATAGCTGATAGTTGCTTATTTGGCACAATTAAATTTAAGAAAATTTAAAAATAGAAAAATGAGTTAGCCCAGCACGTATAATGCAAATGAATACCCAAAAAGGGGGCAAAAAAGTTAAAAAATCCAAAAAGTCAGGAAAAATGAAATTTAAGAATAGTAAAAAATAAATCAGAAGCTAAAAGCCCAAGCCCAAATGAACGAGACCTTAGGTGAGGGTCAAAAAGCAAACTAGTTAAGCAATAACACTTTAGAGAGACAATGCATACCAAACACTTTGTAAGCATTGTCAAATGTTGGTACTACATGTTCTCCGGATATTAAAAGGTGTAGTGCAATCACTATGAATGTTTTTTATTTTCTCCTCTTTTTTTTGTATCTACCGAGTTGAATGTTTTTTATTTTCTCGTTTTTTTATCTACCGAGTATGTTCAAAGGAGGAGGCACTGATTTGACATATTTCTACCTCGACTTCTAATTAAAAAAAATCGTGGATAATAAAAGTAAATAGTTTGCTTTATTCTAAACACAAACAACTAATTAAGCACGAACCGTCGACGCTGAACCTCTAAATTAAACCACGTATCCTCGGAAAAAAAGTTGAAGCATTGTAAACAACATGAATTGGAACCATGAGATGGGACACCACTTCCCGACTAAATCTTGGTTACACCCCGATGAAGGGCCTATTTGGCAACGGTTGTGGCTTGTGATTTTTGGCTGAAATTTTTGAATTTTGGCTATTTACGATACAGATTACGAAGAGACAGATACTCACTTGCGATTTTGGCTGGTATAGATGTTGGGCTTTTAACGTGTACATCGTTTAACTTGTAGACCCCGTCTTGAGAAAATACTACATTTGAAAGTTAGGTATTATAGTAAAAACAAAAAATTATTAGGTTCGAAGGAAAAGAACAGACCCGTAGACCCAGCAAACGCCACCCAGAAACAAAGCTATGAACAGGGAAAAGAAGCAGAAAATTAATTAGGAGTGGGATACTAGCATGGGGCAAGGGTGGCAGCGGAGCAGCAGCACAGCCACCTAGCGAATCCGTCCATCCTAGGGCTTCGCAGCCACTCACCCCTCTCTCCTCACACCAACTCGGTCAAATGTCTCATGGTGATCCGGGTCAATGCGACCCTCTCTCTCTCTCTATCATCTCTCTCCTTGATCCGGCCCGTATAAACCTCCATCTCCTCTGCTTCTTCCTCACCTCACAAAAAGCTCAAAGAAATCAAAGCTGAAGCACACAGGCACACCAGTGACACCACTACCTCATCCTCCTCCTGTCTCTCTCTCTCTCTCTCTCTCTCTCTCTCTCTTGCTAGCTAGCTAGCTCTGCGTATCAGCGATTCAGCATAGATGGGGAGGTCCCCGTGCTGCGAGAAGGCGCACACCAACAAGGGCGCCTGGACCAAGGAGGAGGACCAGCGCCTCATCGCCTACATCAAGGCCCATGGCGAAGGATGCTGGAGATCGCTCCCCAGAGCTGCAGGTGATTAAGGAGCTCTACTTTAGCACTTGCGGCGACGAGGACGACGGCCACGATGAGTGATTAATAGATGTGCTGTGCATGTACTTTCGTAGGGCTGCTGCGGTGCGGGAAGAGCTGCCGGCTGCGGTGGATCAACTACCTGAGGCCCGACCTCAAGCGGGGCAACTTCACCGGGGAGGAGGACGAGCTCATCATCAAGCTCCACGAGCTGCTCGGAAACAAGTAATGAATTAATCTATCATATTTCGATCGGAAAGATATAATATTAGAGATGAATTATTGTCTCATATACGTGCCGTGTTCTTGATTCTAAATTATGCAGGTGGTCGCTGATCGCCGGGAGGCTGCCGGGGCGGACAGACAACGAGATCAAGAACTACTGGAACACGCACATCAAGCGCAAGCTCCTCGCCCGCGGCTTCGACCCGCAGACGCACCGCCCGCTCAATGCCGCCGTCGCCGTGCAGCAGCCGCTCCCCGCCGCAGCGAGCCACAGCAGCGACGACGACAGCGCGTCCGCGCCGCCGCCGGCAAGACACCACATAGACATCGACCTCAACCTGTCCATAAGCCCGCCGTGCCACCCGTCTTCACCGGCGCCGAGGCAAGAAGCAGAAGCGAGAAGCGGTGCAACCGTAGTTGATGCATTTGCTACTGATAGTACCAGTGGTAATACAAGGTACTCGGGGAGGGAGGGAATATACTTGTGCTTAAACAGCCTGGGGTTGCAAGGCGGCGAGGGGTGCAGCGGCGGCGGCTCTTCTTCTTCCTTGCAGCTGGCAAGCTCAGGAGTGTTTAGATTCGTTAATGCTTCTTCGCTTGAGTGATCGTCGTCGTCAATGGTGTAGACAGAGATATTCAGACTTCATATTTTAGCTATAGAGGGAGTACTCTGCAATTAAATCAATAACTGTTCAGAGCTTTGTGGGTTTGATGATCCAATTCTTTTGGGCTGCGGCGGGTGGCTTTTGATTATGGCTCAGGAAGTGAAAAAATTATTGAAACTCTTCGAGAAAACTGAATTTTGAAAATTTCAAAAAAATTTGGATTTTTATGGAAAATTTTGATCAAAATATTCAAACAAACAATTAGAAGAAACACAAATACATTTGAAAATTACGAAATCTCAAAAAAAAATTCCTTGCCTTGCTGTCCTTTGAGGGCGTTGCCTCCCTCTCCTAGCCAGTGCCACCCTCCCTTCCCTTGCTTGCGGCCCGCTTCCGCGCCGCTTCTCCTCTACATAGCAAAATTTTGACTGAAATTTGTTTCTTGCTGTGGGTAATGGCTTTTGTTTATGTTTTTCGAGACAGCAGTGGGCAGAGACATCGACGCGGACGGCGTATACGGTTCTAAAATTGGGAAGCCATTTGGAGAATCCACTTCAAAAAGCCCTTCAATTTGTTTTGACTTTTAGAGAAACCAAAAGCCAAACTGCCCAAAGAATAGGGCTGATGAACAATCATGAGGAAGTATGCTCTTTGTTCTCTTAGTTTTTTGAAACTTAACTAAGTATCAATGTTGTTTTCTTATCTTTACGTTCATATGTAGTTAACTGAAATGCATGCTACTTTGTTTCCTTTCGATACATGCTATAGTAGTGTAGTACATTGAAATGTGAGTTCTGGATAAAGGAAGTTACTTTCTAGGCCATGTCATGTCAGCAGAAGGTGTGGTAGTTGATCCTAAAAAGTTAAGGATGTGGACGATCAGTCATTAGGGGATTCTTTCTACCCCACTTTGCGGTTTCAAATGTCTCACTTGTGCGTACGCTCTCCATGAATCTCATCTATGTTGGGCAGCTCACAGATATGAACTGTTTTGTTGGGTTTGATTATAGCTCCTGCTTTGTGCAAGATCATCAAACAAAAGTTGTCATTGGTATGGGCCATCATAGGAGAGGTTTTGTAGGGCTCTATGTTCTTGATCATCTGAGTCTCTCTTTATCCTCCACTTCTCATACTACTCCTGCTCCTTCATCCTCTATTGTTGGTCCATCTACTCTTTCCCCTTCTGCATCCACTTTTGTTTGCAAATCTTTTCCTCAATGGCATCATCACTTAGGACACTTGTGTGGCTCACGTCTTTCTATCTTGATTCATTAAGGAGTTCTTGGTCATGTTTCTTTTGACACCAGTTTTCGGTGCAAGGGTTGTAAGCTTGGAAAGCAAGTACAACTCCTATATCCTTCTAGCTTTTCTAGATTAGATCGTCCTTTTGATTTGGTCTATTCAGATGTTTGGGATCCTTTTTTTTTGCTTCAAAGGGTGGTCATAGTTACTATGTCATCTTCATTGATGACCACACTCAATACACTTGGATCTATTTCATGAAGTAACGTTCATAGTTGATTTCCATCTATTAGTTTTTTGCTTAGATGATTCATACTCAATTCTCTTCTGCCGTTCTCATGGGAGAAGAGGACATTGTCTGGTGCTCATGCTTAGAATGGTGTTGCTAAGCACAAGCATCGCCACATCATTGAGACTGCTCATACTCTTCTTATTTCATCCTTTGCTCCCTCTTATTTTTAGGGGAAAGTAGTATATATGGCAATCTATTTTATCATTCTTCGACCTTCTTCCAAACTTTATGGCAAGTGTCTTGGTGAGATCTTGTATGGAGCACCTCCTTGATATGATCATCTTCGTGTTTTTGGTCATACTTGCTATGTTCTTTTGGCACCTCGTGGGTGTACAAAGCTAAACGCTGAATCAGTTGAGTGTGTCTTTTTGGGTTATAGCCTTGAACATAAGGGTTATCATTACTATGATCCTTCAGCATCTCGTATTCGTATTTCTCATGATGTGACCTTTTCTAAGGATCGACCCTTCTTTTATCATCTTTCCACCCATCCCACTTCTTCTTCCACAAATTGAACCTCTTTTTTGTGTCTACCTCCCATTCCTTCACTAATTTGCCATCTTTTGTTCAATCTTCAGATAAATCTTCGCCACCAGTTTCACCTTCTAGTGTGTCTCCTCCACTAGTTTTACCAGTTTCTAACACTTTCCCTATGTCTCCTCCACCAGCTTCACTAGTTTGACACTTTCACTATGTCCCCTCCACCAACTTCACCAGTTTTTTTGACACTTTCACTATGTTTCCTCCACTAGCTCAACTAGTTTCTGACACTTCCACTTTTCCCTTTCACTATCGTCGCTGACAAAGAAATCCTTTTGATCCTCAATCCTCTGCTCCTGACCCTGCGGCCAAGTACCACGTACTTTGACGATCATTCTACTTCATCATGATATGTCCTACGTGATCATGCTTCTATTAAGGCACCAAAGAGACAGGGTTTTCTCCGTGCAGGTGCAGTATCTGAGTCGAGTACCTATTAGGAGGCATCTAGTGTACCTGAGTGGTAGTTAGCTATGATTGAAGATCTTATAGCACTAGAGATTTCATGTACTTAAAATCTTGTTCCACTACTATCTGGAGTTGTTCCTATAACTTGCAAATGAGTGTACAAAGTAAAGAACAAGTTAGATAGTTTAGTGGATCAATACAAGTCTTCTTGCAAGAGGTTTTCAACAGTCTTCTGGTCGAGATTATAATTAAACTTTTGCTCTAATTGCTCATCCGACTACAATCCATACTGTCATTGCTGTTGCGGCGGTATTCTCATGGACGATCTCTCATATGGATATCAAGAATGTATTTCTTCATGGTTATCTACTTAGGGAGGCCTATATGTAGCCACCCCCAGGTATTGAGGCTCCTATATGCTATGTTTGTCATCTTTGGCGTGCTCTATATGATCTCAAGCAGGCTCCTCATGCTTAGTTTGAGCGTTTTAGTTCTATAATTAGAGTTGTTGGTTTTTCTCCGAGTGAGCATGATGCTACCTTGTTCGTTCATACTTCTCAATGGGGTCGTACTTTGTAGGATCGTCGATGGCAATCAGAGGGGGGTGAATGATTGCAGCATCTAGCGGAAGCTTTTCACAAAATCGCATAAAAACAGCAAGAAAATATTGTTTCTTATCTCGGGCACTGCAACAAATACTGTAGGGTACTGTAGCAAATACTATAGAGTACTGTAGCAAATACTGCTAGGTACTGTAGCAGACAAAAAAACTAGGACATTGCTTTCGGTTAGATCTGTAGTGAATAAAAAACTCTGTTACTGTTCATGTCCTTTTACTATAGCATACTATTCACGTTACTGTAGCAGCAAAAGAAAAGACATGCAAGCTGTCGCAATTAGAATAGAGACGTTTTATGCTCTCCATTCATGCATGCATACCTGATGTCTTCAAACTCTTCATGTGACAACACCTTGTGAAGCCAGCACACGTACGGGACGAAGCCACACGCAACCACTCGGTGCGTGTGGGATGCGCGAGAGAGCAGCGAACACGAGGCGACCTTTTTCTTGGTCGGGAGCTGCCAATCGATCACAGGCGTGTGGCCGCCATTAGCGTGAGGTCCAGAGGAGATCAAAGACATCGCAAAAAGATAAAGATGTGGCAGCGTAGAAATTAATCAGATTTTTTCTTTGCCCACCAAAAAACCACACGACCCTTGGCCGCCGGCCCTAGACTTTTTATACCTGACATGCATGTCCACAAATCCAAAGTAGATGTACAAATAAACTCAAACCCTAATACAACTCGTTCAACTAGGCCTAGCCCTTTTTATCTCAATCAGGCTTTCGGCCCATTACTGTTCAAGGGACCCAAAACCCTTTCTAACATGGGTTTTCTAAAATTCCAAATTTTCTAACTTGACACGTGTCGAAACCTTCAGGACCGCACCCCCCGTAGCTTCTCCACGCACCATCCACCACGTGCCGTAGCCTCCGGATCGCACCTTCGTAGCTCCAACACGTATCATCCATCTCTGATCTCCATGCGCCCCAAGCATGAGCCCGACCATCTCGTGACCTCCTTGACTGTCTGAACCTCGGATCTCCCATCTTAATCCCGATCCACCTCGTCATCGACCATGATCGCCTCCATGCTCAACCTGTACATGCAAAGACCAAAGAACATTTTTTTGGGCACAAGTTCATCCCAACTTGACCAACATCAGTCCACACTCACGCCATACACCCAAGCAACAGTAAGCAACATCATCAATTATTCTTCACAAATTAACTATAATCAATTATTCATCACCAAAATATCTTAGACCTAGCCACATGGTCTAACATACTTTGTTTCTATTGTATGTGGATGATATAATGATCACAGGAGATGATATGGACTATGTGACATTTGTTAAGAACATATTGAGTGAACAATTTATGATGCCTGATTTGGGACCACTCAGCTACTTTCTGGGGATTGAGGTTCATTAGGGTGGTGATGGCTACTATCTCTCTCAGTATCGATATGTTTAGAATTTGCTTGCTCATTCTAACCTGATTGATACTCGCAATGTTGTCATGCCTATAGAGTTTTACTTGTAACTTCGCCCTACTGATGGTGTACGGTTGACATATCCTTCCCACTATCGTCAGCTTGTTGGGAGTTTTGTTTATCTCACGGTGACCAAGTCGAACATTGCTCATGTTGTATATGTGCTAAGCCAGTTTGTCAGTACTTCCATCTCAGTTCATTATGATCACCTTCTTTGTGTACTAAGATAATTGAGGGGGACTGTGTCCAGACATCTATTCTATGTCATTTCAAGTCAGTTCCATGCTTACTCTAACTCCACTTGGGCGAGTGATCTTGTTGATCACTGATCTATCACTGGCTATTGCATCTTTCTTGGTACTTCGCTTAGTGCCTATAAGTCTAAGAAGCAGACTATGGTGTCATGCTCTAGTGCAGAGGCTGAGCTTTGAGCCCTTGTCATTACCAGCTCAGAGATTGTGTGACTTCGATGGCTTTTGTTTGATCTTAGTGTTCTTTAAGATGATCTTGCGCCTTTGTTTTGTGACAACACAAATGCCATTCAGATTGTTAGTGATTTGGTCAAGCATGAGTTGATAAAGCATATTGGTGCTAATGCATCATTCACAAGTCTCATAGTCAGCAGTCGACCATTAACATCCAGTATATGCCTTCAGAGCTTCAGGTTGTAGCCTTCTTCACAAAGTCTCAGACTCGGGAACAGTATTGGCTTCATCTACTTAAATTCAGTGCCTCAGATCCTCCTAACCCACCTTGAGTTTGAGGGGTGTGAAGAGTCTTGTACATATTAATGTCTAACTCTCTCTCTCCCTCTCAGCCCATGAGGCCTAACTAATCATGTATATATATGACTTCTTATAATGAATAAGATGTATATTTGTGAATAGCAAAAATATGTCTTCTCTATAAAATTGATGAGAGATAACATCTGAAACCATACATTAAAGGAATGAATGCAATACAATAATGAGACAAATAGATTGCACCAAAAGGCCCTAGCTCAAAAACCCCTGGCATCATATATTAGTTTAATGGGATCTAGGTTGAATTGTATATATGAATACATCCATCCAAATTACACAAAATCTTTGTGTTCATATATGTATCATGCAACATATAAAGATATCACGGAAGTCAGGAATTTCTTGACTCTAACATAATATTTAAATAATGACAGAGCAAGCAAACATTCAAAAGCAACTCATATAGCCATCTTGCTGTAAATTACTATAAAATTAAACTCGCATTACTGCAGGATATGATTGAGGTGCGTTATGTGTAAGAAAATTTTAATTATAGGACACATAAACGTAGGGTAGAAATTAAAACAACATAATTCACCTATTTGTCAGACATAGTACATATTAAATTTACTCATAGATTTAGTACATAGTAAATTTACTCATAGATTTTTGTAAAGAAACATAACAATTGTATGGACACAAATATAATTATTCTTATTTGTTGAAATATGTAGTATTCATCGTATAACTACATAATAACACACAACAACAATTATCTTTTTTGAATAAAGATACATGAATATCATCTGCCGGAGCTATCACTATATAGATTATTGATATCATTCTCTGCAACATTTACTCCTATAGCTGTTGATTTCTTCTGTGTAGTTTGGATGCTGTGAAATAGTACTCCATATGTGAAAAACAATGTGTGAAATGTATACATAATTGTTCCTTTTTTTTTGGTTTAGGTTAATTGATAAGAAGATGATCCACTTCTCTGTGAACAATAATGTGAAGATGTCATTTTTGAAGCGAGAATGATTATTATATGGATTCATATTGGTTGGGTCTTTAACAGAAAGAGAAACAAGAATACTATATTATTCTAATTTGTTTATCACTTCTGCTACCTAATTCTTTCCGATGGATAACTGCAAGAGATCTTGCATGATATGGACAAATAAATATGAGAAGATCGTAAATCTTTAGGTCAAAATCTTTAAGACAAAAGCATGCCCTTATCCAATAAAATTAGTAGTACATCGTGCACTTGTATGAACTCTAGATTCGGCTGGACAGTAATAATTGTATGAACTGTTAGAATCCGCTAGACAGTAAGATAATCTGATAACTTTCTATGGGTCTAAAGATATAGCAGACAGTAAATATTATGGCATACTAATAAACTCAAAAATGGTCCTCGTACAACAAATTTGATTAACCTAACTATCCAAGACTTCAAATTTTAAGTTGTTGCACTCTATTTGTGGAAATGATCAGAGGTACCAAGTTGAAATTTTAAAAAAAGGTAAAAAAAATAATTGCAACAGAACAAAGACACTACAAACTCTATGTCGTAGGATTTCCCTTGTTGTTCAAGCCCTAGATTGATCAAGCAGTAGCAAACGATTATACTTCATTGACGCCATGTAGTGTATGCTCTAAATTGATCAGACGAAGAACCAAGCTCCAACACTACTTGTTATGAAACACACGACGCAATATGAAACAATAAAGAATAATTAGGAGTACGAGACAAAGATTTAATATAGAAAAACCCTTACAGAAACTACGAATGTATAATCGACAAAATCACTATAAGGAGAAGTTATATAACGCCAAGATAACTTGTATTGTACGATATGCTATCTTTCATGGAGATTTGGGCATAACTAGCACCCTCACCTGTAGCAATTCTGGAACTGGCCTCCTCCCGGGTGGTATGACGAATTTTCCCCCCGGCACGCTCCCACCCTGTGTAAAGCGACTTGCCGCCCCTCTCTACCACGCCAGCAAGCTGGCGCGCTCCCCCACCACGCTACCTTGGCCTGGCGTGCCACCAGCCCTCGCGTAGGGTTGGCGCCCCTCCCATGCAAGGCGCCCCCTCCCGCCAGCTGGCCGGCTGGCCCCCTCCCTCCCCGCTCATGTCGCACATGGCACCTCCTGCCTACTCGGCCCCCTCTCCTCACTGGTTGCATCATAAAAAGGGAGGATTCGTTCTCTAGACTACACAACAACGCCATTTCATTCTACTCCAGCCAAGAGCAAAGAACTGAAAGAGAAATAAAGCCATGAAAACATCCGTTTTTTGAGTGGTTTTGAATTTGAGTTTGAAGTTTGAGCAGTTGGAAAAGTTGTAGATCAGGTTTGGAGTATCCAAAAGAGGTAATGTTCATCGACATGTTGCAAGTTTTTTAGCAACGTGGTTAGCATGTAATTAGGAAAATGGTAGTTTGTTAGTATGAAAAGGCGGTAGTTAGCCTTTTGTAATCGGTCAATGGCGCTAGTTGATGTCGAAGAAGCATCACTATTAGTGTCGTTAAATGCTTATTAGTCATGGTAATTATATGAACACTGTAGTTGATGCGTAGGTTATTTTGTTTGCATGGGAACAACATTATTTTTTTGCATTTGGAAAAAGTTAGTATGCATTTTGTATAATGTTATACAACAATTGTTAGACATACAATTTTTTGGTTAAATTGTTGTGCTTTGTGCATATTTTTGTACGTTACCATTATATTAAAAATTGAATATCATTGCTGTTGTTCACTTCGAAATATAATGCACTACTATCAGCAATAATTTATGAATTGTAGGGTGGCATATACGTAATATGCTTAGAATAGCAGTGCTAAGAATATTGAGAAGAGTTGTAACTTAACATTACACACTCTGGAAAATTTTGTAGGTATGCCATAGAGAGCATTTAGGATCTATTCATGTTCCATGGGAATGGTATCATACATGATGGACCGTATAGGGTGGACCTGTCCAATTCTGATCGGACCATAATTCGGATGCCTGGTCTAAAGGACATGGGCCTCTTGGAGCTCAATAGGTGCGTCCATTCTGCGTTCAGTCATGCCATTGCAAGGAACAAGCTGCGCATTAAACCATTATACGTATTGTTGGTGAGTGGTCAAGGGGAAACCTCATGACAACTTGTGAAGGTGACAAGTGACGAGTCATGGGCCAGTTACATGGAGGATGTGTGCAATCTTGTTGTTGTAATGTATGGTAGACCGACAGTGTACGTTCAGTTCATGGAGCGGACAGAGTCATCCAACATGCCTGGTTCTGGTGTAGGCGCCGCTGATGTAGTGCCTTAGTTGGTCTCTGGCGATGATGTAGATAGGGCTGCTCGTGGAGATGTTCGTGAGGTGGTGGGTGATGGAGACCTGAGGAAGTGTGCAGAAAATTTCAAGCCCAACAAGCATGTGTAGGGATGGTGGGTAGCCCATATTGACTGCCATGAATAGGTGAAAGAAGTGGAGAGTGAGGAGGAGGACATGAAAAAAAATCTAGTTCTGAAGATGAGGGAGATGGAGAGCTACTGCGGGAGGTGTAGTTGGTGGTGTTGTTACCATCGATGGCACTTATATCAGCTGTAATTTGGACGACATCATGGCGGCATCACTGGTTCTATCGCAGCCAGAGGAGGCACACTGGGGCTTCAGTGAAGACACTCTACTCTTATGGCAGCGCTTCTCTAACAAGAGCACTACCCAGCAGACCATTGCCAGATATGCCGTGGCCATCAGCCAGACATATAGGGTGTGTAGGTCGAACCTTGACACATATATCATGAAGTGTGTGGATGAATCCTACCATGGAAAGGTTTGTGCCCAGCGGTCAAGGGGCGGGGTCACAGACTTCCGGATCTCGGTGCTGATGGATCACACATGCGAGGTTGCTGAGCCAATCCGAAGGCATCGCAACTTGATGTCCTTATATGTTGCCAGCCTGATCAGCCATCTGGTCACTGCAGAAGTTTCCATTTCACCGAAGCTTCTCCAGGCAGATGTTGTCAAGGTGGGCTTCGAGGTTAGCTACAACAAGGTCTGGTAGGTGAAAAGGAACATCTTAGATTGTATGTACGACACATACGAAGAGCCGTATGACTTAGTCCCAAGATTGCTCCACCAAATAGCATAATCAAATCCTGGGACATACATAAACAAGGTGGAGCAACCGGATCCTATGAAGGGGCCAAATTGCTTCATTCTTGATAGAGTGTTTTGGGCCTTCGATCAGGTGATCGATGGGTTCAAGTTTTACCGTCCCGTGCTGACGATGGACGACACCTTCCTATCTGGGAAATACAACGTCACCATCCTGACTGTGGTTGCAGCCAATGTCAATGACCAGCTACTCCTCATGGCATTCGCAATTGTGGATAGTGAGAACATAGAGAGCTAGCTGTGGTTCCTGACCAATATGAAGCAGGCGGTGGTTCAGAACCACGTGGATGTGTGTGTCATCTCGGACCGCAATGTTGAGTTGCTATCCACGATGAGCACGATGTAAAATGGGACGCAGCCCCCGTTCGTGTGGAATGACCTAAGGAACCATTGATGCATGAGGTATCTCGCGGTGAACTTCCATAGAAGATTCCAAAACAAGGAGTTGATGAAGACCTTCAAGAAGCTCTGCATGCAAAACCAGAGGCAGATGTTTGATGTTGTGTGGAGACGGCTCGATGAGGACACCAGCAAGCATGTCGCGCACTCACAGGATGGCGAACTAGGGGTAGCGATGGGTTGTTCTGCGAGAGTTGGAGAGTTCATGCAGTGGGTGAACACACACGCATATGACTTAGAGAAGTGGTCTCTACTACATGACACCGGTGGTGCAAGGTACGAAATCATGATGACAAATATGTCCGAGGTGTACAACGGTATCCTGAAGGGTATGCACTCCCTACCGATCACCGCGATCATCGACGAGAGCTAAAACCGCACCGTCGGGTACTTCGTAAATAGAGCCCTAATGATCAAGAAGCATATGGAGGAAGGCAAACAATTTTCCGAAATTATGCAGGCACACATAGACATGAAGATGATGAAGGCTTGTTTGCACACTACCAGGGCGCCCTTGGATGGTATAACGAAGAAGTTTGAGATCTGTTTGAGGGAAAAGTATGTCATAGGTCATGCTAGAGGGGAGTGCAAACAAGTATGCACGATCGATGATGAAGTGTCATGCACGTGCAACAAGCCGCAGCTTTCCCAGCCATGCGCATGAAATGACGAACGCATGCATGAAATGACATGATGATACCTCCTCGAGCCCACTACCTCGCGGAAGCAAAATGCATCAACAAAATTGCACTTCATCCTTGCACGATGTAGTCATCCATTCACAGACAACACAAGTTACTATGATGTGAATACATTGAATTGGTAACAACATGCATTACACATTATATATCATACTAAGCAATGCAGGCACCAACACGAATGAAAACAATTCTCCGAGCACTACACCTTCATGATAACAATGAACACAAGAAAGAAAATAGCACATAATATTAAGTTAATCTTCTACTCCAGTCTATCGAAACAATGCCGCATTTCCACGGGGTTGCTACCCCCGATGACAACTCTCTCATATGGAACAATGCCTGACCTAGTGCCCATTGCATCCTCCCACACTCAGAATCGGCAACCGCCTGGGCCATCCTATAATTCCATGAAAAGAAGGTTTTGTAACATATGCTAAACAATTTGAACCAACTCGAAATAAGCTAACTCACGGAGTGAAAACGTGGCACTTGTAGTAGTGTCGTCTAGGATTTGTGGCCGTCTGTGAGGTCTTACGTCTCACAAACGTGTTGCACTTCGGGCAAGTCATCGTGGGTGTCGATGAAGAGGCGCTGAGTTGACTCATCTTGACGTCCGGGGGAGGGAGAACCAAAGCAAGGTAGATAGATTGGGAAGAAATACTTTAGGAGGTGAAGAAGAACAATGCAGGGGAGTGGCTGAGGAATGGCTCCTTTTTATAGCTTGAGTGCGAGGGCAAAATGGTATTTTTCCCATCCATAATGGAAGACAAAAAATGATCAGTATGAGTGACTGTAGATAGTTGAATTTTGTGGCAGCCTTATTCACTGACAAGACCAAATGAGACAGCCTTATGCACTGACAACACCAAACAAAATATGCATGCATATATGTAAATCATACAAAGCACTACAAGTAACAGTGCAAATGAAAACAACAGTCCCATTGCTACACTCTAAACACAACAATGAATACAAGAAAGTATATAACACACAACATTAAGTTAATCATGCTCTACAGTCTATTAGAACGATGCGTGCCTACTGGTAGAAGGTACCTCGCGCTACCACATGGAGTGTTGCAGAGGGGGCCACCTCGGACATGGCTGGCCATCATTGTAGTAGCACGTACATATGTAGGTAGGGTTCGCACAGTAGCATATGTGATTATATGAACTTTCTATGTTGACGACCTTCTCATTGCCCCTCTCGCATTGTATCTGTTGGCGGATGTCATCATTCTCCTCATTGAGACTGTTGATCCGTCTCCAACACTAAGATTCACTCCCACAATGTATCCACGTACCTCACAATATAACGTTCATGGGAGGATTAATCCAGTGGACAAAGTTGCATTTCGCTATCTGCTGAAAAGGACGGTTAACATGAAAGCTCTATTAGCAGTAAGAGAAAGTAAATTTTTAGCAAATTGTACCCCTCAGTGTGGGTATCAGAAAAAATATCGCCCACCATTGAAATGGCCTTCCACGACATGCACAACCGCGTCCTCCCTGTGTCTGCATTTTGGCCATACCGGTTGAGCACGCTTATTTGGCATCAAATGGTAATTAGGGCCGAAGTTCTTCCTCCTTTTCAGGAAAAGATCTTCCTTTGGCGACCCCACTCTGACTGTCCGCTTGGCATCTACCATGGTATGTTACTATACGACGAATAAGGTAGTTCTTTGTACAGTTCATATGGTCGAGTGCTCCTACTTTCATGGGGTGGGGTATGCATTTTATAGCAAACGAGACAGTTTTGAGCCGTGACAAGACCAGATAGGATAGTTTTACACAGTAACAAGACCAGAGGGTACATCTTTGTGCAGTTCCAAGACCAAACAGTGTAGTTTTGCGCAGTGCCAAGACCAAACGGTGCATTTTTGCATAGTGACAAGACCAAAGGGGTAGCTTTGCGTAGTGACAAGACCAGACGGGGCAGCTTTGCGCAATGACAAGAACAAATGGTGTAGATATGCATAGTGAGAAGACCAAAGGGGGCAACTTTGTGCGGTGATAAGACCAGACAGGGCAACTTTGCGCAGTGACAAGACCCAAGGGTGTAGCTTTGTGTAGTGACAAGACCAGATGGGGTAGATTTACGCAGTGACAAGACCAAAGGGGTAGCTTTGCATAGTAACAAGACCAGATAGAGTAGTTTTGTGTAGTGATAAGACCCAAGGGGGCAGCTTTATGTAGTGACAAGACCAGCCGGGGGCAGCTTTGTGCAGTGGCAATACTCTACCTCGCTAGGTCCTTTTAGAAAGATAAGGCAACATTCTGCCTTGCAAGCTAGTTACATAAAATTAACCACACCATGCCAACCATTTGCCTTATAAAAAGAGGTGCAATAGATCTGGGAGAGAACACTACACAACCAAACCGAACACTACAACAGAGCTTGCTTCACCACGTCGGGATGGACAAGAGGCGAAAGCAGCAATGGGACAAGATGATAAAGCAATGGGAGGAGACTCGTGACCTAGCAAGGTCTGATGTGGCCTGTGACGAACAAGCAAGAGTTGCTACGGCCCGGGTCGAACAAGTAGAGTGTGCCAGGAGGTCACACCCCTACAATGATGCCCCATGTAGAAGCATGTCCATCTTAAACGTTACAACCGAGCGTTCGCCACAACACCTGCTCGAGGGGGAGACATCGCCCCTCTGTTGGTGCAGGGACCCATACAAACTTTCAAGTCTAAGCAGTAGCTCAGCCCAGACATGCGTTACTCGGTTGCGTGAACTACTCCTGTGACTATCCTGAACGTTGTCGGGATATGAGCAGCTATCAGTAGCCGGTAAGGACCAGTTATAGTGTGTTCCCCCTATTATTTCTCTTTCAAAGTATGCACTAATAACCTCTCTTATCCACCCACAGCCCCTGGAACCACTATATGGCTACCGCAAGTGGATCAAACTAGAGATCCACTCACATGACCAGTGGAAGAGTGGAATGTCAAAAGGGCCTGTGAGATCTAGGAGGAGGAGTGCTGCAATGATGAGCAAATCGAGCGTATACATCAGGAGATGAATGCTCATCTCAAGGCGTGCACGTGCAGAGAGTGCGAGACTCCTGAGAGGGAGTGCGAGAAAAGATGGAAATGGAGGCCAAGGTAAAAGAGACCGCCGAGAAGTTTAACGCCGAGCTCGCAAGGAAGGGAAATGGCTTCGGTCCACGTAGTAGGTCGGGCCGTCCCGCACTAGTCCCCCGAAAGTCGAATTTATTTCCATTTTAGAAAGACGCATATATATCGTAGGAGTACATCGGTTTGTTGTATAGTGCATGATATTGTTTCTTATGCATGTAACCAAACCCTGTGTGCCATGTTATTATCAGCTTTATTATAAAGTCAGTTTTAATTTGCAACATCAAATCTCGTAGTCTTTTCGCATTTAGTTCTTCACGTGATCAATATAACTTACTTTCGTACTTACCAATCGTTGCTATCTCAATCGTCCTCACAAAATTTTTCAAAAAACTTCTTGCACTAAAACAATATACGACGATCGCAAAATGTTAGTGTGAACCTAACATATTTTGTACTATTCACAATCTGTGAAAATCATAAATGGATCAATCGTTACACCGTATTATCACTTACTTTCGTACTTATGTGTCATTAATGCCTCAATCATCCCCATAAAATTCTTTCAAAAATTTCTCGCACTACAACAACATATGACGTTCACAAAATGTTGTTGCCAGTCTAACAGATTTCATATCGTTGAGAATCTACGAAAATCACAAACAGATCAACCAACCTACATTGTCTTCCCTTTTATTTCGAAAAAATAACAATTTACAAATAAGATTTGCTACATGTATTATCTACAGAAAATTGCTCTTTATATTGCCATAATTACTTCCATTAGAGCAATCATAAATATTATTATTATTCTCAATTAAGTTTTTAATTCAAATTGCTACTAAAAGTAAACAAAGCTTAAATTTCAATTCCAATTTGCATTAAAAAAAGCCAGAATGCTGGCGCGCCAGAGTGGTGCACCAGGCGGCCTGGCGCAATCTTCCTCGCGTGGCGGGCGGGCGTGCTAGACAGCCTAGCGCGGTAGGGTGGCACCCTACCTCCCTTGCGCACTACGGCTCCGCGCCAAGAAGATATTTTGAGAATTTCGCGTAGAAGGGAACCAAATCTGGAATTACTCTACCAGAGGGGGCCAGTTATGCCCAGATTTCTCTTTCATGAGGCTTACATGGGTATAAAATAGCATTGAGAACAAGAGTCCTAAACGAGTAAGAAATAGAGTCCTAATCAGCAATGGAAACATAGACTTACACATAAATTAGAATAGTAACCTGCTTGGAGATGGGAACAGCACCCCACTCAAAGAATCTCAGAAGATAACGACAAAGAGTTATAATCAGAAACGCCTCAAGTAGCCACGACTGACTCCAATCGGCGCAAACACCTTTGGATAAGTTGATGTAAAGTCCATCACTAATATGAAGATGATCTCAATCATAACTTTTAATCAATTCGTATTGCTTGAACAAAACCTAATCAGACTCTTAATTCGGATTACGAAATAAAATAGACACCGTGCAATTTCTATAGATGTGATTAATATCGTATCATTCCTTCGTTTTTTTCGTGTCATTTGAGGATCAGAAGTTCTGACCAATTACCACAGCTAATAGCTGCAGTGACTGAAAAAGTGAAAATGCAGACAGAAAATGGTAGAGGATACGAATCCATCCAAGTGCGATCGTCATATACTTGTAACTAGCTCGTTTTGGTTGTCGGAAGAAGGGCCGGTTCAGGCTGCCACGGCTAGAGGGGTCAGTATTTGGTTTATTTGGTTTATACGGTTTAGTTTATTTGGTAAAAAATATTTTAGGAGTGGGTATTCAGTTTATCTGGTTTAGTTTATTCGGTAAAAAATATTTTGATTTTTAAAAATCGATAATCGAATTAACTAAACTAAAACAGAAAACCAAACCTAATTAACCGATTTGTGTGGTTCGGTTAATTCGATTTTTCGGTTAACTGAAATATACATAATGCTTAGTGTCAGATTTATTTTTAAGCAAATAATATCTTTAAAAGCTATTAATGTTCTTCCTTTAAAGATGTAAAAAAATACATACAAAATTAAATGAGAATAACATTTGTTTACTACAAATTCACATAAAGAAAAATAATATTTGATATTTCGGTTAGTTCGGTTTTTATGACTTAAAAACTGCACCGAAAACTAAATAGCGTGAAAAATATAAACTGCACCAAAAACCGAATAGCATGAAACTATAAACTTCACCGAATATCATACATTGAATAAACCGTAATTTTCGGTTCCGGTATAAAAATGCTCACCCCGACGCGACTATCTGAACTAAAAACAAATGCGCAATCTAAGCATGAACGAGAAATTTACATCTTTCTGCCGTGAGAATCAGTCACACGAACCGGATCGAAACCCCAACCAGACAGGAAGGACATGAACAGCCAAACAGGCAAGCACTAAAATACTCACATCACCATGCCGAATTGCCAAGGAACAGCATCGCTAGTTCTCATCTCATTGAATGGAATTACATTGCGGAAATAAAAACCGAGACGAGAACAACCATCCTGTGGAAGATCTCGCGGCCTCACATCTGGATCGGATCCAAACAAGAGAAGAAGGAAAAACTCAAGAACCCAAGAACGGGAGATGGTAATCTAGGCGGCGGAGGAGGAGGAGGAGGCAACGGACGGGAGGAGCTGGGAGACGACGAGGTAGGAGAGGAACCCGGCGAAGGAGAGCAGGAAGGCGTAGTCCACCGCCACGAACAGCGCGGTGGATCCGTGGCCCCTCTCGCTCGTCTTCGCCGCCGCCGCGCCCGCTCCGGTGCTGCGCTTCTTGGCCGCCTCCATCCTTCTCTCTCTCCTCCTCCTCCTCCTCCGGCGGTGTGATGCGAGGGGAGATGGAAGGAAATCTTCATGTGGTGGCCTCTCTCGTCGGACGGTGAGGGTGGCGATGTTTGCGGTGCGGTGCCTATTTCTAGTTTGGTTACGGATTCGTAGTACAATAAAGAAACATGGACAGGTACTAACAAGAAAAAAATATGCATCAGACAGGAAGGGCGCCTGTGGCCTAACGGATAAGGCGTCTGACTTCTAATCAGACGATTGTGGGTTCGAGTCCCACCAGGCGTGCTTTATTGTGTGCTTAGTTTTCGCTCATCATCATTATTATTATTATCATCATCTTCTTTTTCTCATCCTTTTTGCTCTGTACATTCCAGCATGAACAAGGTGACAAAGTGTTGCTAGCTAGGGTCACCCACTCCTCTCTCTAAAAAAACAAACCCTAGGACTAATTCAGTAATGTCGTTTCAGCTTGTATCTTGCTTGATCTGCTAAGGTAGCATTAATATTTCCAAGGATTAGTTGCAGAATCGCACTGCATGAACTGAAGCTAAAATGTGATGTAGTACTACAAATTAATGTGTTTGCACAAATTAACATGATAAGGTGATGTCTGATCTCTTCCAAGCACTGGCCTTTTCCAATTGTCTACCAATGAATAGGCCACTAGTTACATAGGTTTACTATAAGAGATATGTTTAGGGTGTGTTTGGTTGAGCTGTGGCTTCTGAAAAAGCTGCTGTGAGCTGTGGGCTGTGGAAAAGCTGCTGTAGGTTGTGGGCTGTGGAAAAGTTGTAAACTGTTTGGTTCAAACAAGTATAAAACTTACCTCCTATCTCTATTTTCTTTGAAACAACTATGAAACAGCTCTCTATTTTCACCATTTCAAAAAGCAGAAAGCCAAAAGCCAAAAGCAAGGTCCAAGGTGCTTTCAAAACTGTACTACCCAAAAGTAGCTGCTTCTGAAAAAGCAGCTTCTGGTTTCCACCCCTTTGGTTGGCTTTTGGCTTTTTGGAAGCAAAAGCAGCTCCCAAAAGCTCAACCAAAGGCACCCTTAATTAGTATGAGTGTGCTTAGTGCTAAAAGTTATTTTCAGAGTTCATGCACGATGTAGTAAGTAGGAGTGCGTAATCAATCCGAGATTTAGTTAACCGAACCGAACATAGCAAGCAGATGGGCCGGACCTGATTTGACATTGTTCTATTAATGTGTATAGGAGTTCTTTTCGCTTTATGGCATATGGCTTCTTTCAAACAAGCAGTGCGGTTTCTTCGTCGCCATTTTAAAGCAGCCTATTGGGACGGTTTTTGAAGCAGCTTATTGGCATTTGGTTAATTCATATAAATGCTCGACTAAGACAAAAAAATCATAAGTCATAAGTCGTAGCCGAAAAGAACCCACTAATTTATCAGCAATTGCCTATAATTTTATGTTATGGTCTTTTTTTATGGCTTACGACTATTGGCTGTGGTTGATAGTTTTTCTGTACTTTTCAAATAGTGATAGACGGTAAAGACATTGGTGCGGATGGTGCACACACAAATGGGGTTGGAAAGCCGTTTCAAGAAGTTCTATTTGTTTCGGTTTTTAGAGAAGCTGAAGTCAAAAACCAAAAAAAAAACAAGACTACATGCACGCTAGCTGTGCACAAGTAGGCATGTAGGCCCAAGCAACTTATGAACAACATGGGGTCAGGTCATATAACAACCCAATTTTGACTTTTAAACAAACATGCATCAATTTCGATGATTTTAGAATTTTTGGTGTATTTTTAAATTGTTCCAAAGCTTAGTTGGGGTTTAAGATTTTTAAAATAAAATCCATGACATAAAAATGTGCAAACAAAATTTAAAAATTAAATTGGGTGCTGGCTAATTTTCCATAAAATTTCGTGTGCAAATTCCTTTGGGAATTCAAATTCAATTCAAAAGAAAAATAAAAGTTCAGATCTTATTTTTATTCCCACCAAGGCCATGGGCTGAATCTCACTTGTTGGCTCGGTCCACGCATCCTTTCTCCCCGTGTCGCAACCCAAGCTAGCCTCCCCTCTTCTTATCAGCATTGTTTATCTTCTTCCTCCTCTTCTTACTTGCGCGTGCACCCAACCCTATCTGTTTGCCTTTTTCCGCATGCCACAGAGCAATGAAAGCCTCCCACCTTGAGCCAAGAGTGCCACGGTTTAGTCTCATCGCCGCGAATATTAGCCATTAAAGCTTCTCTCTCTCTCTCTCTCTCTTGCCCTCCCGCAACCTTGGTGCCCTAAGTCCCTAATGGCACCCAAGACAATCTCTTCCTTCCCCGCTATAAAAGTCAAAGCTTCCCATGTCATTAGACACGCCTCGGCTCATTCTTCTTCCTCCCCGCTCTCTCCTACTCTTTTCACCTTCAATTGAAGCTAATCTCGCTGAGTTCTTCAAGTCTGTCTGCTAGCTTCCATCACCAAATTCCTTCTCTGTGACACCCTGGCCCATATTGGCCCATGTGTGTGTGCACATGAATTTCTGGGTTAGTCCCACCTTGCTAGCTTACCTTGAGAAGCACTTACATATAAGTCTAGGAGTTCCGAAGGTAGCACCCCCGGTTAACCGTTTTGCGCGAAGCGAGGACGAAAGCGCAAGCGGGTTGCTACGTGTGCGTGGTCTATCCAGAATGTGGTTAGGTCTGAGCCGGTTTGGACCCTAGGGCGTTACAAATGGTATCAGAGCCGACTCTCGCGGTTACATGGGCGCGTGCGGGTCAGGGGCGCGCGGCATATGGCGCATGGCGCGTGTGGGCCCGTAGCGGACACATGGCATGGCATATGTGCTGGCACTGAACGTACGGACATGTGCCAAGAGAGGAGATCATTATCATTTGCCCTAGTGTGGGTATGTTTGTCCGACGAGGACGTCGGGTCCTTTGAGGGGGGTGTATGTGACACCCTGGCCCATATTGGCCCATGTGTGTGTGCACATGAATTTCTGGGTTAGTCCCACCTTGCTAGCTTACCTTGAGAAGCACTTACATATAAGTCTAGGAGTTCCAAAGGTAGCACCCCCGGTTAACCGTTTTGCGCGGAGCGAGGACGAAAGCGCAAGCGGGTTGCTACGTGTGCGTGGTCTATCCAGAATGTGGTTAGGTTTGAGCCGGTTTGGACCCTAGGGCGTTACATTCTCTCTGGTGAGTCTTCAACCTCGCCATCGTGCTTTCTGAGCTTGCCTCATCTTCGCCTACCCCCGTGCTCACTCTCTTATGCCCGATTGCCCCTGGGAGCACCGAATTCCAAAGAGCTCACCACGCGTCATTCTCACTGTCGACATCAATCTCCCCTCCGCACCATTCCATGGTAAGCCTTCGCATTCCCATGCTATTCTATGATAAGCCAATGCATTGAGGTAGCTTAGCAACCATCTAGCTCACCATAGCTCTCCCTCACCACCACCCTTGACATGCCAAGCCAGGTTACCATGGAGAGCACCGCTCACCGCTGTCCCTGTAGTGCCAATGCGTCCGCTAGCACCATACTTTCACCCTGAAGCTAAACATAGCCTTTAATTGGAGTTTCACATTTGTCCACACCATTTCCATGCTCACCATCGCAACCGCCGCGGCCTTTACCACTGCACCATCGCCTCACACCATCTCTGACCTTGTCATCACAGTCAACAGAGCCGCAGCAGCCTTCACAACCCATTTTGCCCCTCACTCTAGCCCGTCGCCGCCTTCACCGCCAGTGTTGCTTGGCCAAGCTCGGCCATGGCTGGGTAGAGCTAGAAGACGATGGTAGTCACTGACCGGTAGACCCTAAGTGATAGAGAGATTAGTGTAACCGATAGGTTAGTTAGCTTTAATGACATAGCTAATATTAGTATGGCATGTGGGCCCTAGAAAATTAGAATATCTAATTAACCCAGGAGTTAACTAATGACTCACTAATATGCGGGCCCCACATCTCTTAACTTGTCGCATGGACTGACCGCATGGACCACTATCACTGACCAGTAGGCCCTACCTCTAGGTTAATGACCGCATGGACCTAGTCTACATTGAAAGATCGATGAGGCCAACTATACCAATATTTTAAGTTTATGTTAAGGTTTTCAATCCTAGGATGACAAGCAATCAATTTAATTCCATGAATGTAAATTGAGCATAAGAAAACAAACCACAACAGACACGATTCCTTTTTACCGTGATGTTCAGAGACTTGTCGATCTCCTTTAGTCCACGTTGAGGTAAGCCCAAATGAATTGTAGTGCCTCAACGAATTAAGCTAATCATCTCAAATCCACTAGTGGTAGCTCTTTTCCGCTCTAGGTAGGTGAGCTCTAACATTTACAATTCGTTGGGTCTTCTCACAACCTTCTTTGAGAAGATCACCACGCATGACACCTCCAACGCCATCTAGGAGTCAGTAAACTCCAAGGGTAACAAGTAAAGCCCCTTGCTTTACTCTCACCATGTGAACGAATGCACAAGCTCAAATGGATACTAAATCCACCTCTAGAAACAACACATGCAATCTAGATCCTTCTTCCTTGCTCATAAGGTGCAACACATGCATAATTGAGATGAGGACCTCACACTAGCTCAAAGGACTATCAAAAGGTTTAGTAAGCTTACTTCCAATCGGCCACAAGGGGGTATTTATACCCCACACATAACAACTAGCCATTCGAAGCAAAACACCTGCAAAATCAGGATTTTCGGAAGTACCGTAGGCAAAAGTCTGGTACTTCTGCTCCCCTCACAATGGTCAGAAAACTAGTCGTTATCAAAAAAATTAAAAGTTCCGCCACACAAAGTCCAGTACTTCCGAATATCGGAAGTACCGCTCCACATATGCGGAACTACCGATTTCATGGGGAGGAGAAGACTCCCACAAAGGTGTCTCTCTAGAAAAATGTACCGTAGGATTTTTAGAGCTTCTGAAGTCTGGTAGTACCGCTCACACAGAGTTGATAGTACCGACTTCTGGTAGTACTGTGAAACACATACCGATAGTACCGACTTCTAGTAGTACCGCGTCGCACAGGCCGGTAGTACCTCAAGCCGATCGGCCCGCTCACAATGAGCTGATCGGACCACTCGCACAGGATCAGTACTATGTACTCCAGGAGTACCACGCCAAATAGGCCAGTAGTTTCAATTTCTGGTAATACCGTGCAATACATGCCGGTAGTTCCGATTTTCCTGACAAGTGTAAATACTTCAACAAATCTTGCAAAACGCATTTGCTAAGTATAATATCATGCACACAAGGATTAAACATGATTTTCAACAAGTTACAAAATTCATTTGCACACTTTTGAAATCATAACATAAGGTATAGGTGCATGGACTTAACACGTTGGCAAAACATGTTCGTAAACCTAAGTCATATGCTATAAGAATTATGTATGAGCTTCAACCATTTGCAAAACATATTTACAAATATAAGTATCATACCTCGAGGAGTAGAAAACATTGACTTCAAACACTTGCAAAACACATTTGCAATGTATAGTCCAATGTTGCAAAGATTCAACACATGAGCTTCAACTATTTATAAAACATATTCGCAAATACAATATCATGCTACTAAGAGCTAAAGCAAGTTAGGTTGAGCTATCAACACATGATAAGACTCAAGCTACTTGACATGACCCATCTTAATAGCACGACAATCTATACTACCAATTCGGTCTTCCAACCAAACACCAAGATCACTAGGATCGGTAAAAGACTAAGAACACATTCTTAGCTCTAGCTAGCCATATCTTTGCCTTAGCATCTTCTTGAAGCTTGATAACGCACATGTTTACTTCAAGTCCAAGTCCTAATCTTGTTATGCATCAACCTAAGATGCATCCTTTACTTGAATTCCATCAACACATGATGGATCTTCTCTTGACTTGATGATCAACACATGATCATCTTCACTTGGACATGCATCAACTCATGATGCATCCTCTTCTTCATGGCCTTCAACTAATGAAATCATCTTCTATCTCACATCTTGACTTGATGATTCTCAACACATGAAATCATCCTCATTTTTGGAACCCAACCTATTCATCTAACTCATGGAAAATGTTAGTCCAAAAATCAATTGTCATCAATTACCAAAACTTCATCATTAACTCATAATGGAGGGATTAGATTCAACAATCTTCCTTTTTTGGTAATTCAAGACAATATCAGTACATAATGAGATAATAAAATGATTTACGAGTATACAATATGTACACAATAATTGTATACTCTAGGATAAGCTTTCAAAGTAATTAAACTCATTTGAATGGAAGTATTTATCTTTGAGATTAATTGCCAGCAAAACTTACACATCCGGTTGTCATTTGTCATCAACAGTTAACATATAATGAAGGAACTATATAACAACTCGATTATGAGTATATATGAACTACACAAGCTATATATATATATATATATATATATATATATATATATATATATATATATATATATATATATATATATATATATATATATATATATATATATATATATTCAAGGGATGTGTTTCAAAGTAAAGATCATTAATATATAGAAAAAGGAACATGGAGTTATGCATATAAGAATATATAATGGAAATATATGTACATATTTAAGTTAGACTATTTATGGAGTTCAATCTATATTTTAAATCCGATGAATGCACTAAGTTATAAGAATATGGTGTCGAGTGCCTATCTTTATGATTTTCACCTTTTCATACAAATAAGACTAAGCAATATCATAATCAATAAATAAGTTAGTTTTACAATTATATTTATCATTATCACCAAAGTCAACTTAATGGAGTTTGAACTTATATACGTGAGCTTTGACTGCACCTATTAGCCTCTCAAGGATTTCCTTAAGAAAAATAATTAGAAAAGAAATAAAAACCATCAGTCAACCCCACTTGTCTGCCCCATAAGCTTTTCCTTCTAAAAATAATTCTAAAATAAAACGAAAATCCAAATGGACCCCACCTGTCAGAATCTTTGAAAATCTTCTTTTGGTTTAAACTTTGAAAGGCCATAACTCCTTCATTTCAAATCCAAATTTAGTGATTTTTGTGAGAGATGAGCCATGGGCACTTGGCATGCATCGTGGTGTGGGTTCACTAAGTACAGTGGCACATTATATGATATCACTCGAAGAACGAATAAACACATTAGTTCATTCTCATATGCATCTTCTGAAGATTATGGTCTTGCTCCAAATGGCTTCGGCTTCTGGCTTAGAAGCCACTTGGAACGCGTCGGCTACTTAATTTCGCCTTTTTTTTTTGTTTTTTGGCTTTTTTGTTTTTGCTTTTTTCCCTTTTATCCCTTTGCATTGTCTGTGATAATATAACAGTTTTTTATGTTTTTCTCTTTTTTTTAATTTTCTTTTAATTAAATGACTAAGAAAAAGCAAGCAGCCGCTATAGTGTACTTTCAGCCAAAAAGCTAACAGCCATAGCCAGAAGCCATGGCTTAAAAGCCATTTAGAGCAGCCTGTATCACTCAGAGTGAACTATAGTTACCTCGTCTTTCATTGCTTTCAACTTCACATAATTGAATCTACTACAAGAAATACTTATACTGAAGAAGAATTAATGCTTTTGGATCCTGTGAATCTTTTTGTCGTGCGGTTCATCCAAAGAGTACAAAGTTATAGGGCACAAACTAGAAAAGAAATTCCATGGGGATGGGCCTTCATTTGGAGCAAATAGGGCCCCTTCCTGATTCACGCCACATGGTGAGCACGGATCTCAGAGCAAGCACAAGAGAGATGCCCACTCAGAGGCTTGTTGTGCATACTCCCTCGTCTCCTCTTCCCGCTGTGCTCCATCATCTCATCCTCCCACCACGCTTCATTGTGTTGTCTCCCCACCGCGCTTCATTGTCTTGTCTCCACACCACGCTTCATCATCTCATCTCCCCACCGCGCCCCCAATTTGAGCAATTAGCCCTTGAATTGAGTGGGGCTCTAAAGGAATTGGCGGGTTTTGAGGGGCGGCAAAGTCTGGAGGGGGCTCGGATGGGAATTTCACTTGGATGATGGTGGGGTTCATGGGGAAGAAGAAGGATCTAGAGTGGGTACCAAGGGTCATGGATTGGCCCGACTTCTTCCTCTGTGGCTTCACTCTTTTGCTTGTTCTAGCTTTCATGTTTAAGAGTTGTGTGCAATCAATCAATCAGTAGTGACCATTTTTACTGTGCGTCATATTTCATTGGAATGTCAGACTCAGACTTAGTGCCACCCCCTTCGATGAACCCCATCGCCGCCCTGGCCAATGCCCCTAGCTTGGAGCTAAGCGGAGCGGAGCGGAGCATATGCCTGATAAGCTTATGATTAGCCAGGTGCGTGAAACCAAAATAAAGCCTGCTGAAATGTACACCTTTTTCAAGCAGTGGTATGGAGGAGCTAAGAATATTCCTTTCTTGTGGGTGGATTGCAATAATCATGTCGGCCGTGAGCGCAAAAAGTATTTGGAAGTCAATGATGTGCAAGCGCTGCTAGATTACTTAAAGAATAAGTATAAAGAGGATCTTTCTTTTTTATGACACACAATTAGATGAGGAGGATGGCCGGATAGCAATTTTTTTTTGGGCAGATGGTCATTTGACACCACGTTTCAGACAAATAAGTTTGAAATGCCTTTTGCTCCACTCCTTGGAACCAACCATCATAAGCAGGCAATTCTTTTCGGAGCTGCATTATTATATGATGAAACAATTGAATTATTTGTTTGGCTATTCAATACATTTCTAATAGCAATGTTTGGCAAGCCACCTAAAACAATTTTTACAAATCAATATGTTGCCATCTCGAAAGCAATTAACATTGTATTCCCAAGTACAAGACATCATCTTTGCTTGTGGCATATTTATCAAATGGTGCTAAACATCTTAGTCATGTAATTTTGAATCATTCTTGGTTTCTTTCTAACTTTAAGAGATATGTGTACAAAGAAAGGTCAGTAGCATACCTTGACAGGAAATGGGATGAATTGTTGAGAACTTATCACCTTAAGGGGAACTCATGGCTAAAAAGCTTATATGATTTGCGTGAGAAGTGGGCTGCTGTGTTCCTCCATGATTCATTTTCTACAAACATGTCCTCTACCCAAAGAAGCGAAGCTATGAACAATGTGTTCAAGAAAAGGTTTCGCAAGAAGCTCTCTCTTTTTGAACTCATGGAAGTATATGACAACTGTGCCACTAGTCTCTATGAAAATGAATTGAATGCAGACTACAAGTCATGACCCTCGGACCTAAGTTACCTATATCCCAAATTTAGCAATGTTGAAGATTGCAGCTTAATCATATACAAGGAGGATTTATTCTTATTTTGAGGAGCAGTTTAAATAGCAATTTTATTGCTCGTGCAAGTTGTTACATAGCAAGGGGACAGTCAGATCTTACAATGTGCTGACTAAGGAATTTGAAGACGAGGTAGTAGTTGTCTTTAACCATGAAGATGTTACCGTATCATGTTCTTGCAGAAAAGTGTGAATCTATAGGTACAAAATAACATTTTAACATTACACTTGTTCATGCTTTATAATACATACTAGTTCTAAAAATGCTTTTCCTATCATATAGGTTTGCTTTGCAAGCATGCTATCCCAGTCTTGAATATCAATGAATCTTTCATCTTGCCATCTCGGTATATACTACATAGATGGATAAAATATGCAAAATGAGGCTTTTTCTGAGAAACATGGAAGTGAAAAGGAAACTTTACAAACACATGTCGCACGTAATTCTTAAAAGGCAACATCTGTTGCACTGATGTGTTCATTTTCAAAAGAACTTCAAAATTTGGAGAAAGCTATAGATACTTTGGATTTGGGAGCTGATAATTCACTAACCTAAGGACCTGACAAACATCACTGGGTTTCTAAAAGTTCTAATTAGTGTGGAGAAGGCATAACAAAAGGAAAATATCATTTAGAGCTCCCCAAGTGATAAAAGGTCCAAAGACAAAAAGATCGCAAAATGTACTTGACAAAAAGAAAGGACAAAGGAGTAACACAAGGAGAAAAAAGTAGTACTACTCATTCAGAGAAAGTACCAAACAATGGTCCTGTTGCAGAAGATCCAGATAAAGCAACAAACAGTGCTCCTGTTGGAGAAGATCCAATGCAATTGACTATAAGATCATTACTATCTTCCAACAATTCAATTACTTTAATCTATTATTTTGTAAACAATTTCCTACTAATTTTGACATAGGAGTCATCTGATGTAAATAGAAGTGCTAATGTGATAATGTTGATTCTGTTCATCCGTGGAGATTTTACAAATCTTTTATTAGAGCTACTCAAGATGGCCCACAGCTGACAATGCCCCACATATTAGATTTTGATAGACTAAATCCTAGAACATTCAGGGAGTAGGCATTCTTCTAGAAGGTTGGATAGAAGCAGGAAACTCTATTGTTGTTGTGTGTGGGCTTTGTAGCAATGGAACATTCAGGGAGTAGACATCTTCCTAAAGTTGATCCGAATTCGTATTGTGTCTATGTAGGACACTTTATCGCCTCATGCCAGACGTGGCATGGCAGGTGCAAGCACAGGTTGTATTAGACGTGGTATCAATCTGTAGCAACAAACTTATTCGGTTTCCTCTTCGTGTGGGACTCTTTTCCCTCACACTATATATATGTACCTCAGTAGCCCATAGGAAGAGCAAGTTTCCATTGTAATCTATTCTTATTATAGTGATTTGCCTTTCAGCGTTCGTGGTTTTTTTCCCGTAAGAGTTTTCCACATAAAATTCGTGTCTCTTGTTTCTATTTTTATGTACATTATTTGCAACAAGTGGTATCAGAGCATAAGAGATTAGATCACATGAGATTAGGGTTTGAGAGAAAAAAAATTTGATGTGACCGAATCCCAGGCGTACCATCTCTGAGTCGACATCACCCGCATCTCTAAGCTGGGCTTCAAGCATTCAGCAACGCAGATAAAAGTCATTCGAGCACTCCGCAGTGCTTCGTCCTGAGGATCCGTGTGTGTGATCTCGTGCTAGCACAAGAAAGGAAGCAAGCGACGACACGGATCTCATCCTCGGCATTAGAGTAGAAGCAAACGCGCAGCATGCGAGGCATACAATGCTACGCATAGCAGTCAAAGCAAAACAAAGTAAGCAACAGCAAACGTTCAGAGCAAAAGCAATAAAAAGGGCACAGAACCAAGATCTAAAGAAAGCAAAGAATCAGAGGTGCTGTCGGTTCTTTTGCAATTGATTTTTTGTGTAATAGAAATTGCTAAGTGCACTCGAGATTTGTACCAGGAGTTTTTCCTTGCAAGAATTTTGCTACATACACAAATTCGTACCAACAAAATTTGGTTTTCTTCCGCATGGCGACTCTGAAGTATGATCTTCTGCTATTGGATCACGACACGAGGTTTTCTCTATGGCAAGTCAAGGTGCGAGCTATTTTATCACAACTTGATTTAGATGATGCACTTTTGGGGATCGACAAGATGCCAGACACATTATCGGCTGATGAGAAGAAATGTAAAGATCATAAGGCCTTATCTCAAATTCATCTTCATCTATCAAATAAAATTTTGCAAGTGGTTATGAAGGAGACATTCTTCGCGCGCGTTATGGCTGAAGTTGGAGCAAATTTGCATGATCAATTATCTGACCAGCAAGATGCATCTGAAGCAGAACTTTTATTCCCACAAGATGGCGGAGGATGCCTCATTGTTGAACCACCTGACAACTTTCAAGGAAGTTTTTGCAGACCTCGAAGCTATGGAGGTAAAGTATGATGATAAAGATTTAGGTCTTATTTTGCTATGCTCTCTGCCCAATTCATACTCTACTTTTAGAGATACTATTCTATATAGCCGAGATACTATTACACTCAATGAAGTTTTTGAAGCTCGGAAGGCGACAAAGCACTGGAGACCTATTAAGCTATCTCAACAGTGATAGCATCAGCTTCGAGCAAGAGTTGAACATCCTCTCATGGTGATAAACTCAGAAAGTAACATATCCAGTGCTATCCATATTAGCGCGGGATGTGTTGACTGTTCCTGACTCTATAGTCTCCTCGGAGTCTACCTTCAGTCTATCTAGAAGAATAATCGAGGAGCGACGAACAAGTCTCTCGAACGAGATGGTCGAAATCTTTCTGACTGTCAAAGACTGGGAACAAGCTAAATCAAGACTCTAACATACTGCAGATAATAGAGATTTAGAAGAATCTTTTGAGAATTTATATCTAGATAACAATGAATAGGATTTTCAATATTTTTCTTCATATATAGTCACTAATGAGCTTTATAGGCTGTACTCTTTTTTTCTTTACCAAGGTTTTCTCAAGTTGAGTTTTTACTTGGTAAAGTTTTTAATGAGGCAGTCATCCCATGTAATTTAATAAGTTAATAAAGCTCATTATGTCAATGAAAATAATTATTTTTATGATTAACAATGTCTACAATTTTTTAAATTTCTACAATTTTTTTTACAATTTTTCTTAATTTTCTACAATTTTTTGAATTTTTTTTCTCTTTTTTCCGGCTTAATGGGCCAACCGGGCCGGCACGGCCCGGCCACGGGCTGTGGCTGGGCTTGGACCATGGCCCGTCGGCCGGCATGGCATGGCCCGTTTATTAAGCGGGGCTTAACGGGCCGTGCCGTCGATTGGACACCTATGTCAAGCAACACGAGACACACTGGACGTGCGGTCAAAGTCAATTCAAGTCGAGGCAAAATTGCACCGTAAACCTCAACACTACTCCATTTTGTTCGGTCAATCCCCTACACAACAGTACTACAAGCCGCCTCCTGGTTCATCTGAACAAAGATGACTTTGGAAGCAGAGCAGCCATTGTTTGCTCTGCACAACAGGAATATGAATCGGCTCAAAAGTGAAGAGAAAGAAATGCTTGCATCGCCAGCCGGGGTAGCCTCTTCCTTTCCATTGCTGTTTTACGCGTGCACGTAATGTGCTTTAGGCAAATGGCAAAGGCTAGAATCACAGGACATGGAGGGCAAGGGCATGGAATAAAGCTGCGTTTGTGCTTCCTTACACCAAAATACAACCGCCATTATAGTTATTTTATGTGCAGGCCAAGTAAGGAAGGAATAGTAGGTTTCATCTCCTTTGTGGTCAAGTGGATGATATCTATCACATAACCAAAACTAAATTTTGGGCCATTTGGATCCAAGGAACTGCAAAAAAGTCTCTATAACTTGGACAGGTTCGTTTTGGTTTATTCGCGGCCTATGCTCGTACTGTTTACAGTAACTAGCTTTTAAACGGTGTGTTTTTTAAAACGAGTAGTAAAAATCTATTAAGTTTAATTATACCGGCCAAAATCGCATGTGATTATTTTTCTGTACGTATTATCTCTTGTGAACAGCCATACTTAAAATATTTAATCCATAAGCTATAAACCATCAATTTAAAAAAACCCCACCCAAATCTAAAGAGGCTTTTGAAATGAGCCGTAATGGCTAATTTTGCATGCAACTGTTGGTATCAACTTTTACCTAAGAGGCTTTCTTTTGGACTCAACTTTACCCAAGACTTGGTTGAGTCAACCAACAAGGGAAGGGCCAATTGATTTGAGAGGTAGGTCCGTGCTAGTGCGACAATGACGCGAAACGACGCTTTCACACAGAAGGCCTTCTTTTTCTCCTCGTGAAATGGCAAGCAAGCGTCACCTAGTAACATTTTTGCTGAAATCTTGTTGGGCTAAAATGCTGTGGTTTATGGTTAAAAATATGTTATAGTACCTGAAGGTGGTTTATTTGACGTAACTAAAATTTAAAAAATTTAAAAATAGAAAAAAAAATATGTTAGCTCATCTCAGATAACGCCATGAATACAGGAAAAAAAGAATCGGCAAAAAAGCTAAAAAAATAAAAAAAATCAAAAAAAGATGAAATTTATAAATAGTGAAATAAATCAGAAGCTGAAGCTAAAATAAGCGGGACCTTAGTCACACCTAGTGGGGATCACTTTTCTGTGTTCCATCCGAATCGTCGTGAAAGAGCTACAGTCCTCCCAAAAACAAGAAAAAAAATTAGAATGGTTTTCTCACACAGTCACCGCCATCGAATGTGTTTCGGAATTGATGCAAACATTTACAATTCAAACCAACCATCGTATTTTCTAATCATTATAGTGTCCTTGCATAAATCTAAAAGCACTTTGGAATTGATTCAACGCTGAAGTAGGACTCATTGCACATCCAATCCTAATGGGGAACTCAGGAAATCTGTAGTAAGCAGAGTAACATCTCTGATGAAATCCCCAGTTCCAGGTTGAGCCTGATTTGGACCATTTGGTGAATGCACAGTGCTTGCAACCCTGCAGTACCACATGGGCACTTTTAACAATGATGCAAAGTTGATGAACCTTGGATTCAACAAAAGCAGAGTTCCCCTTCAGGCTTTAGGTTGACCTAGGTGAAAAGTGCACCTCAATCCTGAAAAAGGGTAAAAACCGAAACTGAAAGTCTGAAGGCTCCTCTTTTATCCTTTCTTTTTGGCTCCGCTAGTTAGGGTTTAGCCTTTTAGCTTCTAGTTTATTTTTCATAATTTCTAAATTTTGTCTTTTTTTCGGATTTTTTGAGCTTTTTTATCGGTTCTTTTTTCTCATATTCGTTTGTATTATACGTGCTGGGCTAACTCCTTTTTGTATTTTTAATTTTTTTTAAAAAAAATTTAATTATACTAAATAAGTCATCATCAGTTACAGTGTAATTTCAGCCTGTTACAGTGAAAATTCAGCCATAAACCATTAAAAATAAGCCTAACCGAGCACCACCTTTGTCTTTTTGAAGGTTTTTTTTGTCTATTTCGATTTCAGCTTTTTCTATAATTACTATTTATTTGAATGATAAATTACAGAGAAAAAATCGTGACTCACAAGAAAGTTCAGAGAAGCTTCGATTGCCTGCACTGCACTGCTCCGTCCACCTCTTCGTATAAAACCCACACCCCCTCTCCTCTGATCCTCTCACCGTCCATCTCCTCCTCTGAGCTGGAAAAAAAAACTCAGGAGGAAGGGGGAGAAGAAAACAAGAAGGGAGCCCTTTTCTCTCTACCCTGTCCTTGCTGCTGCTGCAGAGGCAGAGCGCACCCCTGCTTCTTCCTCGTCCTCCCATGGCTGCCGGGTGGGCCCAACCTGCCAGGTTCCTGCTGCTGCTGTTGCTGGCGGTGGTCCTCGCGCCGGCGCGCGCGGACAAGCCGACGAGGGCGGGGGCGGAGGAGTCGTCCGCCGTGTTCCCGCTCTACGGCGACGTGTACCCCCACGGGTATGGCCCGCCGCTTCCTTCCTCTCCCGGAGCAATCCGCTCCGTTTCCCCCCCGTGGATTCGATCAGAAATCCATTCCTCTTCTCTGACTCCGAGAACTAATCAACTGACAACTGATTCCGGATTTGGGTCTTACTTGGGAGCTCCATAGATTTCTGTGCGGATTGCTCTGTGCCCATTCGCGCATTATTAGCCTTGATGGATCAATTTTTTTTCTTGCTGATGCTTCCTTATGCAGGTTGTACTACGTTGCGATGAGCATTGGCAACCCGGCGAAGCCCTACTTCCTCGACGTCGACACCGGCAGCGACCTCACCTGGCTGCAGTGCGACGCACCCTGTGTCAGCTGCAACAAGGTACCGTACCATCCGTTTCACCATTCCTTGCATATTTATCCTCTCAAATTTAATGTTGCTTCCACTTAGCTATATTGATTATTTATGTTGTAAAGTCCTATTTACCTTTCTGACCCATGATTATGTTATTTTGGTGTTACAAGTCTTATTACTGGCATTAGTTCTAGATCAAGAACTGGTATATAAACATATACTTGTAGATGCCCAATTTTGTCTTGCATTCCAGTTCGAGATTTGGTGTCTGGTCATTTCTTGATCGGGCATTACAGTCAGTACGCTATTTCTTTCTAGTCCAACATTTCGTATTAAAAACCAATCTTGGTATGTTTTTCGGTTAGGAATTTGATTTGATTTTTTTTTGATGTTTTGCATGTTAATGGTTGGTGCAGGTGCCACACCCGCTCTACCGACCAACAAAGAGCAAGCTGGTGCCATGTGTGGATGAGCTGTGCGCCTCTCTGCACATTGGCCTGACTGGGAAGCACAAGTGCGACTCACCGCAGCAGCAGTGTGACTATGAGATTAGGTATGCCGACCAGGGCTCGTCCCTCGGTGTGCTCGTCACCGACAACTTCGCGCTCCGCCTTGCGAACTCCTCCGTTGTTCGCCCCAATCTTGCATTCGGGTAAGCTACTTGTGACTTGTAAGGTACAGCATTGCAGAATGAGCCGTTTGGATTGGTCCTTGATGGTTGTTTTTGTGTGTGCAGGTGTGGGTATGACCAGCATGTTGGGAGCAGCAGTGAGGTGGCACCCACTGATGGTGTTCTTGGTCTTGGGAGTGGCGCAATCAGCCTGCTTTCACAGCTCAAGCAGCATGGCATCACCAAGAACGTGATTGGTCACTGCCTTAGCATGAGAGGAGGGGGGTTCCTCTTCTTTGGGGATGATCTTGTGCCTTATTCACGTGCAACATGGGCCCCCATGGCTCGGAGTGCATTCCGGTGAGCCCTGTTTTCGATGGATTTTGCCTTTGTTCCACATTAAATTGTCAGAAAGAACAATGTTTGATGCACTCTGCCTGCTTTTAATAGTGCTTAAGTAAAAATATAGGTGCGTTGTCAGAAAGAACGATGTTTGATGCACTCTGCCTGCTTGTAATAGTGCTTAAGTAAAAATATAGGTGTGTATTTTAGTGTTTGAATACTGGTGGTTAAATTGAGTAATTGATCACTAGTAATGTGGAAAGGATTTAAATGAATTGAAAAACTGACTAAAAACATGGTCATGATGAATTTTCTTGGAAATCACTACCCTTTATATACTTTGCAGTTTGCAACCGTATGGAGCTAGCCAAACTAATGAATCAGTTTTTTTTACTGATTCTATATCCATTTTGTTGAGGGGGCTTAACTACCTTCAATCTGTGAACGTGTTGTCCAGTAAAAATTTGTGACCAGATTTTCTCTCATTTATAGTTTTGAATGACATAAGTCTGTATTTCCAGGAATTACTACTCACCTGGCTCAGCAAGCCTGTACTTTGGTCGCCAGTCACTAGGTGTGAGGCCAATGGAAGTAGTCTTTGATAGCGGCAGCTCATTCACCTACTTTGCTGCACAGCCATATCAAGCGCTTGTCACCGCCGTAAATTTCAACATTTTATAGTCTAATATCACAGCATTGATGATTAAAAATGGAGTTTATGATGAGATTTTGTGTCGTGCAGATTAAGAATGATCTAAGCAAGACGCTGAAAGAGGTATCTGACCCCTCTCTGCCTCTATGCTGGAAAGGGAAGAAACCATTCAAATCTGTGCTCGATGTCAAGAAGGAGTTCAAATCATTGGTTTTGAGCTTTTCTAATGGCAAGAAAGCGCTCATGGAGATCCCTCCTGAAAACTACCTCATTGTCACTGTAAACATTCCATAACTCAATAAACTATTAGTAGTTAACTGCAAGTTATTGGTGACTAAAATTTATCTGTGGTTGTGCCAGCAATATGGGAATGCATGCTTGGGCATTCTCAATGGATCAGAGGTTGGCCTCAAGGATCTTAACATTGTTGGAGGTAGGAAGTTCGGACATAACAACAAGCAACCTAGCTTCAGAAGTCATGATCTCACAAACCTTTATAACAATTGATGTTAATCTTCTCTTGTTGCAGACATTACAATGCAGGATCAGATGGTTATATATGACAATGAGAGAGGGCAGATTGGATGGATCCGTGCACCCTGTGATAGAATCCCCAAGTTCGGATCTTCCCTTCTGTGATCATTTCACACACCTGAACATATATACCCTTAATTATGTCCTTTCTATTCAAACAGCTACAATACCATTCATGGATTTGAGGAAGGTTATTTCAAATAAAGAGTATTAACAAGGGGAGGCCATTAGGGTGATGGAAGGACAGGACGATGCCCATCCAAGGGAGACTCTACGAGAAGTTAGGAATATGTATTCTTTAGAAAAGAGAATCTAGTAACCTGTAAACATCATCATGTACATATGAAATATAATTATCCCGTTCTTATGAAACTCGGCTCGTATTCAGTATAATTTTTTTTGAAGAAAAACGGTTGGACCAAGGAGGTCCGACTGTAATATATATTAATAAAAAGTAACAAAAAAATTATAAGAAGTGCAGAGTTGAAGGAAAACACATAAGGAGAGAAATTAAAGGTTTCGGCCTAGCCATTCTTGAATTGAAGGGAAATATTTTTCTTTGCCCCATGGATAATCATGGCAAACTCAAACTTGAACTTTTCCTTCCAGCTTTGAAGAGATGGATTAATGTGCTTGAAGACTTTGTTGTTTCTCATAATCCAGATGCTCCAGCAAAAAAAAGAATGAGTATTTCCATGAAAATTTGGTAATTGGTTGAGGCCTTGATATTTTCTAGAGAATCCAGTAATGAATCTCCCCTTAGTCTATTCGGATAGATTTAGTCCCAGCATGCTTGTGCAAAAGGGCAACTGAAGAAAAGATGCATCAATGTTTCCTCAATATTTTGTTGACACATTTCACAAGTGTAAGTCTGTAGGATCAAGTTTTTCCTTCTCAAAAGATTCTTAGTGTTGAGTCTATCCTTTAGTAAAAACCAGAAAAAGACCTTGTGCTTTTGTTGGCAAGAACTCTTCTAAAACCATTTGTAACTATTGTGAGTTTGTTGATGCCTAATTAAAACCCTGTAAGCTTTAGCTGAAGAGAAATCCCCAGATGACCAAATATATCTCCAAACATCGTTGTCATCAGTAAGTATGAACTGCTGGATAAACTGGTTCAATTGGCAGAATTGTTGGTAAGCTTGGACAGACAAAGGAAGATTAAATAGAGCTTGTAGTTCATCAGTATGACAAACTTGATATACTGTCAAATTTTGATCTTTAACAAAGGAATATAATTATTGACTCTGAAGCATGAAAGGGTTATTTTTTTTCTCGAACGCGCAGGAGAACTGCACATCATTATATTAAGAAGAAAGAAGGAGTCTAAGAAGACTCGTACAAGCCTCACCAATTAGGCGAGGTTAGAGAAAAACAGAAAAAAAAAAGGCAAAGGCAATACAACTAAACGCCCACCAACTAAATACAAACGTAGCACTTAAGGCCAAATGGTACAAAGGCCTTTGGCCCCTGCCAAACACCACAACTTGGCCTCATCTCTAATGTCTTGCAAAACAATTGTGACATTAGGTGAGGCGCTGTAAAAAATACACCCATTCCTATACTTTCAAACCCGCCAAGCCATCAGCACGACCAAAGAATTGAAACCCTTGCGCCATGAAAGGGTTATTGAGCCATGAATCTTGCCAAAAGAAAGCAGTTTGCCTATTTCCTATGAGACAATCGGCAATTCCTTTGTATACCATGAGCAATTTCAGATTGCCTTTCCACCAGAAGGATCCTTCAAAATGGGTTGAGGGTAGACGATTGCTCTTATAGTAAGAATTCCAAATGATTTAGGCCTACAGACCATTTTCCATGAAGCCTTTGAGGGTTTGTTTGCATTGATATTTGATCCTCTCCACAAGGAGTGCTTTCTGTACTTGTCTATTTGTTTGATAACAGTTCGTGGTAACTTTAGACAACACATAAAGAAAGTTGGTAGCTATGTAAAGACTCAATTAAACCATGGTCAAGTTTGCCCCCATTCTCAGAAAAGCTGAACAACTAGCTAGGGTCTTTTTTTTTCGTTGGCTTATGGTTTTTAGCTATTCGCAAGAAAGAGCAAGGAAAAAGAGACTCATGTGCTATTTTGGTCAATATAAATGAAGTTGTTACAGTGTCTACTATAATTGAATTATAGATTCCATCTTAAAAATACACCCTATTTAAAAATTAGTCACTATAAAAAAGTGACTTTTAGAAACTGAAAAAAGATGCCCCATTTTCTGAACAAGCCGTAAAAATTCCTCTACTCGCTTTGTTAGTCCAAGTGGCAACCCTAGGTAAGTGAACGGGAAGGAATCTAGCTGACAGCCAAAAGTATTTGCTAGGTGCTTTGCTTTCTCAGAATCAACATTGATAGGTATCACAAAAGATTTATGGTAGTAAACCATAAATCTGTCGGGTTGTTCTTTGTGTATTGTTTACTTGAATTTGTATATGTAGGACCGAAATGGCGACAGAGGGGGGTGAATGTCGCTCGCTTCAAAGTCGCCCCCGAAAAATCGAACACTGATTTTTCAGAAAGATGCAAAACACAGCACCTCACAGAAAATTAAAATTAATTTCTCTGAAATTTGGAACGCATGCGGCACCGAAAAATTCAGCATAAATCAGAGACCAGCCAGTAAAAATTTCAACTGAAAATACCGCTGTTTGATCTGCATGCAAAAATGATGAAAACCAGCCACAAGAAAAAAAGAATAAGGCACTAGAATTTCAGCACATGCACTAGCCAATCTGAAGGAATAAGCTACAGTAAACAGAGACAAACCTACTGCTGCCGAACTGAAGAAAAGGCTCTACCGAAAGAGCACTCTGAAATTTCAGATTTTAAGGCTAAGTTCAGATCTTTGAAAAACACCAAGTAAAACCTATTTTCCCAATTCTTTCTGATCCAAAGCAGCACAACTATATTCTAAATAGAATGGAGGCTCTAGGGAACAAAGAAATCAACCCTAAAAACAAGAATTTCAGAATATTGAAAAATCTGAAATTTTACCCGAGCAAACTCAAAAATCAAATTACTCCCTAACGGTTGATCCTTTGGCTATGAAACTTTGAAGATAGCTATTAAATATTCTCAGTACTCTCCATGCCAAATTTCAAGCCATCTCAACAAGGGAAATAGGATCTGGACCAAACCCTAGAAAATCTTGAGACATTTCAGTGAGATGCACGAAAATCCAAAATACTCAAGATTCACAAGTCCTTTGCTCATGAGATTTTGCAGATATGTTAGCAATCACAAATGGACTTCTCAGACCAAAAATCAGGCCATCTCTCAAAGGGAATCAAAAACTACCTAAAACTCTAGATCTTGCAAATGAAGAACAGAGAAGTTCAAAGTGCCAAATCTGAAATTAAAACCTTGTCTCTGGGATTTTAGCCAACCAAATGGTCTAGAATCACAACCCCATCATAGAACAACCCATTTTGGTACTCCACAACAACAAACAACAAGAATCAAAAGAAACCTGAAATCCACAGAAGATGCATCGAAGGAAAAAGACAACAGAGGAGCATGAACTCAAACAAAATCCATCCTCTATTGATATAGATGAAGAGAGATGACATGATTACATATAGAGGAATGATTACATGCTCATCAATCCATCTCCTCACTCTCCCTCTCAATCCCTCAACCATACATGCTTGGGAAGGAAGAACACACTCAGGCACTCACCTAGAAACTATCGATGGGGAACAGAGGGAACACTACTCTGCCTCCTCCACCAACTAAAGCCTAAAGCATAACCACTTGCCAAAGACTCTTTTGACTCAAAATGAAACCCTAAAATCCTCTCAAGTGTTCAAGTGGGCATGCAGCCCTTCCATCCTTTATATAGCCTTCGACTAACGGGTTTCCACCCCGTTACGCCCGCTAAGTCCAACGGAGCCCGCTCCCGCTTGTGCAGCCACGCAAATTTCCCGATTCGCCCCTCGTGCACCTTCCGGGAAGCTTCCGCGCTCCTTGCCTCGCACGCCTCGCAACCACCTCGAGTCCACGTCGTCTTCGACACCTCCCGACTGTTCTGACCTCAGCACCACCTGCGCCTAGTCCAGTCCTCCGTGTCTCACCACGACTCCGTCTCGATGTCCTGCAGCCACACAGACAAGAAACACATCAAATAGCACCGCTCGATACCTGAAAGCGTAAATCACATCATGCTTACCATGACGAAGTCCAAACCTGTCGAATCATCAGAATATGCAACATAATCCCATACGACCAAGTTTGACCAAAGTCCGACCGAGCCCGATTGCGCCACGCAACGACATGGTCCGACCATACAATCCAAACTCGACTATCCTAAACCTTTGTCAATTTCTCATCACTCACATGGAGTCACGACAACACGGTCTCTCAATCTCCCCCTTGATGAGTATATTGACAAACCCCGAAAAAGCGCAAAGATGAGTTTGAAATGCAAGAAAGAAGTCAAACATGGTCCAAAGGAAAGAGAAATGAAGCTACTGACCATGTCGACACAAGGAGCAAACGAAAGAACAAGTTTTCCTCAAAGCTCCAAAAATGGCTTTTGCTACCACTATTCTCCCCCTTTTGGCAATAACACATCAAGAATACAAAGGAGAGAATATGACATGTCAATGGATGTATATGGCTGAAGTTTGATTATTTCTAAGCATTTTGAGCCATCAGAATTATCCATAATGACCAGAATGAGATACACCAAGCCATAACTCAATAAAAAGCCATCTAGATCATGATATGACATGTATAAACTAGTTAGAACACGTGGATGACAATCTTAAACATAGTGCGTTAAGTGAGAATGTCAAGTCATCAAGGAGTAAAGTCTAACTAGAGATATCCAAGGATGATGCAGGCCATGTCAATTAAGCTAAGCGGAACCAAGAAGCTACAATTGAGACCAAATAGAGTGCTATGCTCAAGAATGAAACATTTGTATAAGTACTTGGTTCTTTTTGTAGGTTAAGCAAATTGAACACATAAAACATTGTCTTTTTAAAGCTAATGGTTGTTTCTAACCCAATTTTTTTGTTTATGTGCTAGATCTCAAGCCTTATGCGACTACTCCAAGCAAGAAGCTTAAGAACATTGTCTAGGTCATCCAAAACTCCCTCTAAGTTCATGCCTAGTGCAATGGCAAGCCGTCTCATGAGAAAGAATTGGTGAAATCAGTTTTTTCGCACAAAAGAGATCTTTTTGCTTTGTAAACATGTTGTACTAACTTATGCATCATCAAGAGACTAAAACAGCTCAATCTAAGGCTCAATAAAGATTCAACGCTCAGCTAAGCCTAGTTGACATGGCATGAATCATAAAAGGATAGCTCAAGAAGGACTAGACTCAAATGCTAGCATGACAAGTTTTACTTCAAGTTGTGCAATTTTAATTAACTTATCATGGTAAAAACTAGTCTACACATATGAAGTTATGATCAATCTAGCATATAAAGTACAAATCATGACAAGGTGTACAGCATTGTAAACATGTCATAACAGGATAATAATCAAGGCTCAATGTAGTTATATTAAATTTAATCATTGTATAACTGTTCTAAACTACTAGAAAATTATGCCAGGTGAAGTAGGGCTACTATATATCGGTAAATGAAATGAAATTACATAATTCTGCTGGAATCACTTGCTAAATACTTTGCTACGCAACTGAACTAGAGAACTCAGGATTGCTATTTTCAGCTGTAACTCGTATCTCTAAACTTGCACTATGATGTACTGCTAGATAATACTCACATTAAGATCCCTCTTTATTGTTCATGTTCTATCAGGATGAAACAATTTGATCAGAGCAAACAGAGTCGTGGCGTCGTCAAGTCAGGAAATTCAACATGGCAAAGAAGCACGGAAAAATGGAATGGAAGTGATAGTACTTTTGTTATTAGTTACAAACTTTGTAGTTTAAGTATGGAGATTGATATGTAATTTCTGCATGAGTGGTGGCACTTTTAAATTATTATGTGTTGAATTAATATATGTGTTTTTGATCCAACCATGTTCCTAATTTGATTATTAATTTGCAACAACAAATTATAATAAACTATCATATGCTCAATATGCTACCGCAAATTTTACCGTTGCGATAAACCTGTATGCAAAATTGGTATTTCGTTGTGATAGGCTGTTGCAACGCCGCTACTATGTTGCGATTCCACTATATGCCATGAACAATGTTCGTTGCTATAGGATCTATTTGCCACAAAATATATTTCGTCGCAATAACTTTATGGCAATGAAATGCCTTCCGTGGCAATAAAACATATTGCAACGAAACACCTCCCGTGGCAATTAAACCTGCTGCAACGAAACGCCACCCGTAGCAATATATCCTGTTGCAACCAAATGCTCTCCGTGGCAATAGGGTCTATTGCCACGAACCATTGGCGTGGCAATAGAACCTATTACCACACAATATTTTCATGGCAAATGATACTATTGCCACAACCAAACTTTGTGGCAAAAGAAGCTATTGCCACGGAGTCAGCCGTGGCAATAGCCTATATCGCCACGACATCATTCGTTGCAACAACAAACAATTGCCACAACACATTGCATGGCAATAACCATAGGTATTGCAACGAAACCACAATCCGTTGCACAATCTTTTAAGCACGCAAGTACTTGCCACGCTTGCCAACGGAAGTGATGTGTTGCAATAGGTACATATTGCATCTATTTTGGCCCTATTGCAACGATTTCGCTCCGTTGTCCTAGACCTGAAAACTAGTAGTGTCCATAACCACTCAATCATGAATTAATTACCATATGTTAGTACATAATAAGCCTTGAATATTTATTTTAAATCTTTATTAACTAAAGGCTTAGTAGGAAGTGAATCAATGAAAATTAAGAAAAATCCATGGAAGCTAATAAAGGTAAATAGGACATTAATAGGATTATTAAAGACTTAATCTTGGAATGATCATCAGCTAATGTGCCTTAGTTAATTGTTTCAATATTAAGAAGTATGGGTAACAGATGACACCATCTAGTGTCCAAAATTTAATAAGGGTTCTAATTAAAAGTACATCCAAGTTAAAGTTAAATAATTTAGGAAAACCAAAGATAATGGACGTATGCACAAATAGCATTTAAATATACATCCGAACATAGAGTTATATGATTAGAGTTATATGTAAATAATCAGGTGGCTAATGGAAAATAGTTTAGTAACACCTAAAAACAAGGTGCAATATTAATTGTACCTTTAGAACCCGAGTTTATGAACATTCAAAAATGTTTAAAGGACAAATCCAGACTAGCTACTTGTAAGAAAGGATTTATGTACAATAACCATAATAGTAAACTCAAGCATGACCTATCCTTTGACCCCCATTTTGATAGGTTTCCCTGCCAATTCCCACCTCACTCCAACCACTACGACGCTGATAATACTCTGCTCTCAATTAACATTGTCTCAAACACCCATTAATTCATAATAGAACTAAATTGAGTTTATTCGGATTTATTGGATCTTTTGAGTTATTTGCTTTTATTTGTATTCAGTCGTTTAGCACGTAATTAGAAATTGGAGTCCTGAAGATTCTATGGATCAAACGAGGCCGAGATCGGTGAAGACCCGGAATTAAAGATCATCGCATGAGACAACATTGTGTGAGCTCAAGACCGCGGTAAACCGCGCCAGGCGAGTCAATACTTTGATCATGTTGAACCTACATTTTCTGCAAACTACTTTGATTTAAATTATCAAATTGCACGCTGTTATGTTATATGCAAATACATGTTAATTTAAGATTCTAGTTATATGCCTATTGTTTACCTTGAATAATATTACACCTCCTTTGGAATATTTGAATGTGTGAACCTTGTCGCCCTAGCAAAATTATAATAGTAACCTTTCAAAAATAAGTCTCTAAATATATGCCATGCTTAGTATTGCTTAGATAATCATGGGCACGAGAGCGCCCAAGCATCACTTTTAATCCTGAGAAAAATTGGTTGGGGCAGTCATGGTGGTAATGACTGGTGTATGTTGGATATGGTTATTTTATATTCCCAAAAACCTCGAAGTGCTTATTTATCTGGGCGGATGGTTCGGGGGTATGGTGCAGGTGTGCACGAGAGTGTGGTTTGTGGTAGAACCACGCAGATAACCCTAAGGACTGAATCTTGTCATGACCTCCCCTGTATAACAGTGCAACCACAAGTCTGTAAAGTACAACTTGGCTTAGTAGATTTACCGAACCCTGAAAGTCATCATCATAAGTGGAGGAGGTGAGGTAGTGCAAGCGGCTGTCAGGGTGACGGCTTGAACGGGACATCCGCGGAGGGTGAAGTTCTGCTGTGGCGTGCTAGTAGTGTCGGTAGCCAGCTGCTAGGCGTTCAGAAGGAGAACATCCCGCACAACTTATGAGACCTGCCGCAAGCGGGCCAAGCTCATAGGGTTGAGATGATGGAAGGGGCGAGGTACTTTGAACGGTTACTGTGATGGTTGGCTCAACCACACGGCTAAGGAATCGTGTGGGGCAACGAGTAAACTGTCTCTTGTGGGTAAAGTGTGCAAACTCTGCAGAGTCAAAACTATTCGAATAGCCGTGCCCACGGTCAAGGGCGGACATGGGAACTTAACCAGATATAGTTCTATTTCAAAATGTTTTGTGGGTGGGATGGAAAAGTAGAGGGCAGTGGAAAGCCCTGATTTGAGTTGTCCTGGGTGTTGTCCCAGTGGTAAGTTAAGCGGCTATAATGCTGAAAGATGTTATACGGTGTGATGCCATATGTATGGCAAAATTATGGTGTTATTAGGCATATGGTGTGATGCTATATGTATGGAAAATCATGTTAATAAGGAAATTTTATGTATTGTATTTCAAATAGTGGCATTACTAATCTTACAGACTGAAATATGGGAGGAATAAACATGGTCATGAATAAAAGTAGATGGAAGATTGTAGTATACACATAAAAGTATTGGTGGATTCATGTCAATCAAAAATAGGGAACGATAGTGTGGATTTTGGGAGAAATAAATTGGTGGAGCTCAAATGGATATATAGACTAGATAGATGATTTATGCGACTTTTGGAGTATTAGGAAGTGCATGGGCAATTGTTGGGTTGTGACACTGATAACCAATATAAATTCTGGAGGATGTTGATAAAATTGGAATTAATAGAATTGGATCAAATACCATATAGATAAATAGAATTTCTGATAATATTGGAGGAATGATAGCAATTATTGGATTATAATCTTGATCTTTGATATTCATGGTGGAGGTATCCTGGTGAATTAGTTAGAGATAGATAGTAGAAAATAAGACTGATTATTGGGAGAACAAATCATGATTTTGGATCAATAACAAAAGGAGGGAATTATTGGAAAGTCCCGATACGAATGATTTCGGTGGATATAAAAGCAATCATGTTAGATAGTCATTAGAATTTAGAAATGAAGAGTTGATGATTAGCAACAACAAGATTGGATTGTTAGAAATTTAGAATACAAAAGATATTGGTGGATCTAAATAAAGGATGACCCTCACTGCTTGGAGTCTTAGGCAGCAACGAGTGCATGATCGGTGGATTAGATAAATGATGTCGCTAGCTGTTTGGAGTTTTAGACAGCAATTGATTGATGAATTATATAAATTATGATACTCGTTGTTTGGGGATTTAGGCAACAATTGATTGGTGGATTGTACAATTAATGAAATACGCCGTTTGGAGTTTTAGACAGCATGCAGTATAGAAAGAGTATGTTCGGTGGATTAATTAAATGATGTCACTCGCTGTTCGGAGTCTTAGACAGCAATAAATATAGGAAGTGTAATCTCGGTGGATTAAGTCAATTATGGCCATTGCCGTGTGGAGTTTAGGTAAAATTAATAACACTATGATTGAATAAAAATAGTGTCACTAAAAGCGACTTTTGGCAAATAAAATAACCCGAGCCTCTCCTTTATTAAGCCATGCATACTATTTATTTGCATTCTGTGTATTGGCTCGCAGAGCACGGGGTTGGAGTGCTCACGCTCGCTTTTGCGATAAAATTCAGAATCAAGAATCAAATCACCTCGCCTCAGCATCAAGATTGGACAAGCTGGCAGAGAAGATGAAGATGTCAAGGGCTAGGTCGCGAACCTCCAGTTGGCTGCCTGTGGGCATGTCCTAAAGGTCCCACCTGGGTGCTCGTTCTTCCGCTGCTGCAATTTATTGATTTCGGCCTAATCGGCCCATGAGTAAGTCTACTATTATATTTACGCTTCCGCATGATATGTATTTTTTATATTCATTACTGTAACTGTGAGCACTACTACTGATCCAGGGAATAGTGTGGTGGAATCACAGAGGGTGCCGGATATTAATATCTGGGTCCCTACAGTCAGCGAGGGTTTTTATCTTCTGGCAGTAGTCCGAGATGGACATGGAGCCCTGGATTAAGGGGTGGAAACTTGTTGTTGAGGTAGATGGTGTGTGTTTCCTTGTTGTCACGAAACAAGGATTCCACGCGTGTCCAGAGGGTGTATGTAGGCACCCAGATTTTACAATCCGGATTCCTCTGTGATTTCACCACACTATTCCCTGGATCAGTAGATAGTGCTCACAGTTTACAGTTCTAAATATCAAAGTACATATCATGCGGAAGCGTAAATATAATAGTAGACTTACTCATGGGCCGATTAGGCCGAAATCATTAAGTTGCAGCAGCGGAAGAACGAAGCACGCAAGTGGGACCTTCAGGACATGCCCACAAGGAACCAACTGGAGGTTCGCGACCTACCCCTTGACATCTTCATCTTCTTCGTCATCATGTTCAATTGTGTTGCTGAGGCGTAGTGATCGGACTCCTAACTCTGGATTTGTTGTAAAAGCGAGTGTGAGCACAAACCACCGTGCTTCGCGAGCCAATACACAGAATGCAAATATATAGTATGCATGGTTTATCAAAGGAGAGGCTCGGGTTATTTTATTTGCTAAAAATCGCTTTTAGCAGCATTATTATTATTTAATCATAGTGTTATTATTGCTACCTAAACTCCACATAACGATTGCCATAATTGACTTAATCCACTGAAAATACACTTTCTATATTGTTTGCTGTCTAAAACTCCAAACAACGAGTGACATCATTTAGTTAATCCACCGATCATACATTCATTACTGCCTAAGACTCCAAGCAGTGAGTGTCATCTTTTATTTTGGATCCATCAATATCTTTTGTATTCTAAATTCCTAACAATCCAATCTTATGGTTGGTATTCATCAACTCTTTACCTTTGACTCTAACGATTATCCTTTATAATTATTTTTGAATCTATCGATATCATTTATATTAGGACTTTCTAGCAATTTAATCCTTTTGTTATTGATCCAAAACCATGATTTGCTCTTCCAGTAATCAACCTTACTTTCCATTATCTATCTCTAACTAATTCACTAGTATACCTCCACCAAGAATATCATTGATCAAATCTATACTCCAATTATCATATCTCCAAATTCCCAAAAATTCAATTGGCCCATCTAGTAATCGATCAAATCCTATTAATTCCATTATCGCCAATATCCCCCAAAAATTTATATTAGTTATCAGTGTCATAATCCAGCAAATGCCTTTACACTCCCTAACTCTCCAAAAATCATTCAAATCATCCATTTAGCCTATCTATTCATTTAGACTCCACCAATTTATTTCTCTCAGAATTCACACCATCGTTCCCTCTTTATGATCGACATGAATCCACCAACAACTTTATGTGTTTACCACAAACAACCATCTTTTTTCTTACGACTCTATTTATTCTTCCTGATATTTTATTTTGTGAGAAGTATTACCATTATTTAAAAATATAATACATAGAAATTTTCTGAGACTTAGCAGTTTTGAACATAAACATAATGTGTAAGAGAATGCAATAATAATAGTGATCCAGATTCCATCCACCGTTACATGGTCTCTGCACCGTATGCTAGACCTTCAGCATTATAGCCGCTTACATTATCACGGGGACGACACCCAGGGCAATACAAATCAGGGCTTTCCACTACCCTTCCACTTTTCCATTCTCACCCACAAAGTTTTTGAAATAGAACTATATCTGGTTAAATTCCCATGTCCGCCCTTGACCGTGGGCTCAGCTATTCGAATAGTTTTGACTCTGCAGAGTTTACACACTTTACCCACAAGAGACAGTTCACTCGTTGCCCCACACGTTCCTTAGCCATGCGGTTGAGCAAACCATCACAGTAACCGTTTAAAATATCTCGCCCCTTCCATCATCTCACTCTATGGGTTGCTCCCATTTGCTGTGGGACCCATTCGTTGTGCGGGATGTTCCCCTCCTATGCGCCTAGCAGCTGGCTACCCACACTGCTAGCGCGTCGCAAGAGAACTTCTCCCTCAAGCCTGCCACCCAGGCCGCCACTTGCACTACTGCCATGAAGATGACTTCCAAGATCCGATAAATTTACTAAGCCAAGTTGTACTTTACAGACTTGTGGTTGTACTTGTTTTTACACAGGAGGTCATGACAAGATTCAGTCCTTAGTGGTATCTGGGCGAATCTACAACTACCCACTTTGTGCTTCCACTGCACCACATACACACACACACTCGAACCATCTGTCTAGATATTTAAGCAAGTTGGGGTTTTTGGGAACATAAAATAATCATACAAACATATACCAGTCATTACCACCATGACTTCCCAAACCAGTTTCTCATGATTAAAAATGATAATGATGCTTGGGGCATTTTAATGCCCCTGAGTATCTATGCAGCACTAAGCATAGCGTATAATTAGGGACTTTATTTTCGAAAGATTACTATTATAATTTTGCTAGGGCGATAAGGTTCACACATTCAAATATTCCAAAGGAGATGTAATATTAATCAAGTTAAATAATGGGCATATAACTAAAATCCTGAATTAATCATGTATTTACATATAAAATAACAGCATGCAATTTGATAATTTAAACAAAAATAATTTGCAGAAAATGTAGGATCAACATGATCAAGTATTGACTCACCTTGGTTACCGGGGTCTTGGTCATGATTGTCTTGAGCTTCTAGAGCTGCTGCCTCGGCCTCTTCCTCCTGAGCCTCGTACGCTATTTTATCGTGCGTGAAATTCGAATGGAAAGAAAAGCAGCAAATCAAACAAAATATCAAAAGAAATTCAAATGAATTCTAAAAATCATGGTTTTAGTTCCATTGGATAGATCTTGAATTTAGATGAATTTAGAAATTTGTTTCACTGAATTTGGAGTTAAAATGAATAAGTTATGCTTATTCAAAGTTCTCAGTTTGATTTATTCCAGAAATTGTCAAAATCCTGACAGGTGGGTCCCACTGTGTATTTTTAATTCATTCGTTTTATTTTTATTTTCTATGTGATGTATCTATGACATGTGGGGTCCCCCTTGCTTCCATTATTATTATTTTTATTTTTTTCCCATCCCATGGTGCCACTGACATGTGGGACCTTACTCTGTACTCACTGAAGGGTGGGGCCCACATGTCAGGGAGGGATTCGTGATTCTCTTCTCTTAAGTACTCCTTAACCATCCCTTAATCCCTATTACTATTAGCAAAAAGGGTGGAATATCTCTACAGTGCATTGCGGCCAGGGGATTCGAATGCGGGTGAGTGGGGTGGAAACGGGTGGCGCTAGCCACTCAGCTCTCAGGTCTTACCTGACCGAGGGAGGCGGGGTTTTGCTGTTGAGTGAGGCGTGGGGAGGAGCTGAGTGATGCTTGGGGCATTTCCGATTCCTCGCGGCGAGGGGTGGCCGGGGAGGCAGTGATACTCGGCAAAATGGATTGCTCGGTTTGTGGGGATGCCTTTAGTGGGGTCGTCACGGGTTGTGGTGGCACCGGGGGTGGCCGGCGTCGGCGTGAGCGGCTGGAGGAGGGGGCGGGTTGGGGGCGCTGGCTCTAGGGTGGGAGAGGGTGAGGTTGGGGAGAGGGGTGAGCACGAGGGTGCCGTGGGGGCACTCACCGGGGAGCTTACCGAGCTGGGGAAGGCCTAGGGCGGGCTGGCGACGCGGGTGTGCTTACGTCGCCGGAGGACTGGGAGAAAGGAGGGGTGGTGGCGTTGGTCGGAGGGGGTCGGGGGCATTGAGAAGTTACTCTCGCCGCGAGGAATCGGAAATCGGTGGCCCGAGGAGGTGTGGTCGGCGGAAATGGCGGCGGCCGGGGATTTGGGGAACGTGGTGAGGGAGGAATGGAGAAGGAGGGGGAGGCGTAAGAGGACGTGGGGAGCTTGGAGGTGCTTTATGGCCGCAGAGGGGGCGGGGGAGGCGCGGAGGACCGGGCGGCGGAGTAGATCCTCCGGGCAGGGGACTAGACGGCGGAGCCTGGCGACGCGGTGGGTGGCAGGGAACGGCGAAGCGACAAGGCAAGCACGTGTGCACTGCGACATTAAAGAGAAAATAAAGAGAAGGAGCACGCGCGGAGGGAGAAAGAGAAGAAGGGAGATGGCGCAGGCGCTCGATGGAAAAGGAAAGAAGAAGGAGAGAAGGAGCGGGACGGGGCGGGCCGGCTGTCAGCGGGTGAAGGCCATGCGGCCACGTGGCAGCGGGAGGAGAGGCGCGGGTGGAGATGGGCCGGGCCGTGCGGGGAGGGGGTTGGGCCGGGCCATTTGGCCGGCCTGACTTCCCTTCTCTTTTTTTCTTTTTATTTATTGCGTGTATTTGCATATCTATATATATATATATATGTTTTTATTTATTTGCACATTCATTTTGTATACATGTATATATTTCTCTCTTGCCTAGTTTTTTTGTATAAATACATTTTATGTCTTGCTCATCTTTCTAGGCCTTTTTTTATATACATATTTGCATATAACTTATATATTTATTTTTGTTGCTCTTTTATATTATTATTTTCAAAATGAAACTTGATATTTTAGTTCAAGTTTCTCCCTCCCTATTGGATTTGAATTTGAAATTTTTGGGTTCCCATTATTTGCATATTTCCTTTTATGGCATTATTAATATTAGTTTTATTTTTTGAATCTTTTCTTAAATTTTTGGATCCTCCACCAAACTCCAGAAAATCACCATAAAATCCAAATTTCAACATAATATATTGTAAAATATTTTAGGAACTTTATATTTTCAAATTCGAATTTTTCAGGATGTTACAGTGTAGGCGAACTGATTTGGCTCCATGATGATAGTGAGAAGGTCGATGGAGATGGAACCATACACCACGTCAACCGGTGAAGTCATCCTGCTCCCAAGTTGCGTCGTTTGCCGTGGGGTGGCGCTCCTGACGTGGGGAAGGAGATCAAACTTGCCGTAGAGCGCGAGGTAGAAGGCGCTTCACATGGTGTAGTTCAAATCCTGGAAGTTGAGGACTACCGGAAGGCGGACGACGGTGGTGTGCGCTAGGCTCAATGTGGCAGGAGCGATGGTGGTGGAGAGGGCGCTGATGGTGCTGTTGGCGAGCTCGGAGGTAGAACCCATGGCGCTGGAGATGGTGGGCAGCGGAAGAGTAGATTGGATCAGTGTCTAATCTGATACCATGAAACAGAACGAACGAGAGAGGAGGCAAGCACCGCACGGCATAAACGCTTGGGCATGCACACACATATATAGCATCGGCAACAGCCGTGCGTATACAGGGAAATTGAAGTACAATCCAAGACTGATACAATTAGTGGTTAGCTTTGAAAATAGAAAAAGACTATTTTTATCTATAGCTAACTGTATAAGGAAAGTTATCTCTAATACCAGGCAACGTGGTTCAATCTTTTCGTATGCTCAGGTAGGAATAATCTTGTATGTCAGATACCCACGTAGTTCTTTTTCTTGGTCATCAGATGCTCATTCCTCTGGTATATTTGGTTATCCTTGTAGAGTCTACAATACAAAGACTGTAATATTTATTGAAGTAATTGCAAAGTATGCAATTTAAGGATCATTAACAAAATAGATTTTCTTTTAAAGAATGGAAGCAGCTATAACTTAGACAGGTGATAATAAAAAGTTTATAATTGATGCATCTGAGATGCAGATAGTGAACCCTCTTCTACGGATGGTATAAAAACTCGAACCACACTAGTTTGGTCAAGCAAATTGGACTACATCATTAGGTAATTTTACACCTAGTATTTATTTCTATTAATCAAACAATTGTTCTACTTTTTTTTACAACACAATTTGATTGAATCAAAGCAGGCTTGAGTTCGTATTTACAAGATATTTTGAACTTCTGTCCCTTTCGCACGGTTGCTTCAGCTGGAGTATTCTTTCGTTAGAGATGGAGAGAGAACAAGCATGTGTGTGCCCGCTCTAAGCTAGCTATAACTACAGATAGATGTGTCCACGGATGGAATATGAATCAAATAGTGATATTTTTATATTCATATTCATATTTTTAAATAAATACAAATTTAAATATGCTTGAATACGACTACAAATTGAATATTATAATGAATATGAATCAAATACCTTCTTAATTTGGTCAAATGCGAATATCCTATAGCACAATAAAGTTTAGCAAATTGACACCGATTTTACAGTAATATTTATGGCCCTTTTTCTCTAGTTTATCACATAATCATTGATCATTGGTGTTATTTTGCCACTAATCCTAACTAATTCTAGATATATTACAGATAAATCGGTTATAAACATATCGAATTTGGCTAAAAAGAGCATGAACAAAGCTTTATTGGGGATGTGCCAAAATAAAAAAATATATGAAATACTAAATTATAGTCCATCATGACAACGGGATGTCGAGATAATCGAAATGCATATATAATATGCCCAATTTAGATATCAAATACAAAAGATACATCAAGTATTTCGTGTACCACATTCGAATCTGGATAATATCCATATCCGTATTGTTTAGCACTATATTCCGCATACCACATTCGAATATGAATATATTTATGCTTCTCATATTCACTACCAATCAGAAACGGATAATTCGGATTTGACTGACACCTCAAGCTATACACAACTTAGCCAAAACCTTCCAAGGTGGCACGTTAGTTGAGGTTTAATGCTTGAACAACAATGTCTTTTTCACAAGTCAATTTAAACTATTAATTTTAGTGGGAGAATGCCCGGTTGAATTTAAACCCTATGACTCTAATTCCTTAGAGCAAGTACAATAATGCTGACTAGGTCGCCTCTAGCGAAATCCACGTCAACACAATCCTATGTGGAAGAGAGAGACAAGAGGAGAGAGGGGCAAGCTGCCCCTCATGCAAGAGGTGACCTCTAGCACATCATACGAGGAGAGAGAGACAAGCTGCCCCTCATGCAAGAGGTGGCCCGTGATATATTTATGTAAGTATTAAATATTTGAGTGCTTTAGTAGAGGTAACATCTACTCAACTTATTGTATTAGCTACCTCCACCATGAGCCACGTGTACTCTTTTTGCTTATTTGGCTAGTCCTAGATGTGGCAGCCACCTCTTCTATTAAACTTGCTCTTATAAGCGAATATAAATAGGTAGCTGTTTGTCGGATCTATTTGTTCATTAATTCACAAGCCTCATTGTGTATGTAAGCTCGTGTTAAATGTTTTGTTTACATAGGTTCATTTGAACCATAATTTTTCTGATTTATGCGGAAATTAAGATATATCCCTATTAAATTTCTATAAAAATTTATTTTTTAATGAAATTCCTATGTTGTAAATAGGGCCTTAGTGTGTATGCAGGTGCCTATTCACTCATCAATGATCGTTCTAGGGTTCTTTGGAAGGGAACCTTTTTCGTTTGCTTACTCTAGCCGGGTTTTTTTTTTTTTGAACGGCTTTAACCGGTTAATTACTTCCATATAAAGCTTTTTTATACCTACTTCTATAGAAAGTTAGTACTACTACAAAGCATGAGAAAGTGCATCATGACCATAAAAAAAAGCAGGCATGAAAAAAGTTGGGTAACCTACTTCCCCTGGACGCGTCAACGGCCACAGCAAGTCAGCGCTCATCAATGATGAGTTCTTTGAACTGGTATTTAATGGTTTAAAAATATTTAAATTCTGACTATTTGAATATAATTTTAGTTGGTATAGTTAATTCAGTATTTTTTTATTACAATCTTTCTATTGATTTTATTTTAAAAAATATACTATTTAAAAACTAGTACAAATATCAACCATAAATAAGTACAGCCGAACCCACCCATTACTTCACCGATGCGTGCGCGTGGATTCTTTCTTCCATTCCGCGCCCTACCGATTCCATATATATATATATATATATATATATATATATATATATATATATATATATATATATATATATATATATATATATATATGACACCTTTTTTCTACTCCCAGGTATAGTTACTCCCATTGTATCCACCCTTCATCTACCTCAGAATTCCACAACCTGATCGGGCTATTGGGTAAGAAACCCGCTAATCATCGCAAGTATGGTAGAGAATAAACGGCGTTACCTTTCAAAATATATACACGTACGAGTCTTAAGCACAATGCAATGTCTAAGGGGGCATCCAAAATATGGTGTACAAGTACCAGCGCTAACAAAATGTCACATCACCAAAGTGCTAAGTTTATACTCCCTACAGTCACAAAAGCGATTTTTTACTTTTAAAATCAACAGGTTGCTTCTTTAAAAAGTTGTACAACTGAAATATTATGAAAGTATTATTTATGAAACATTCACTTGTTCCATTTTTATATATATATCCAAATCATATATTTTAATTACATACTACATATGCCTCGGACCGCACGATGCATGTTAATTTGCAACAAAAAAAAACTGTCCCCAATTTTTCCATCTCTTTTGCATGCATGGACAATGGCGGTGGTGATGGCGCCAAAAAGCCGGAGAGTGGTGTTCGTGGTCACCCCTTTTTCTCCTCCCTTCACGCCTAATCCTCCCTTCACCTCCACCCAAATTAACTCTTCCATTAAGGCATGGTCGATTGCTTCTTGTTGGGAAATAGAAAGCGGGCAGATTTGATTCTGATCTAGGTCTCTCTCCATCTACTTTACCTCTGATCCAAGCAAGCTGCAAACTCGATCTGCTGGGACAGTGGTATATATTTGCTGCTGCAAGGAGGCACTGATCGAGCTTTCGCCGTCGATCGATCGCGGATCCGGTTAATTCGAGGATTGATCGTGTTCATTCAGGTGAGTTTCGATTGGAATCGTTGTTGTTTCGTTACTGCTTTTCGGTTGTTCTTCGCTTCAGCTTTCTTGTTTTTGGTTGCTAGAATGTTCAAGGCATTCGTGCTTTTGTATCATTGCCGAATTGCATGTTTATACGACCAGAATGCCAAAAATCACTCGAAATTGCAGGTTGTGTGTGTCACCTAGGTACTGAAATCTGATTCAGAATACGTACCATTTTTGTTCCTTGACATGAGCATTTGCAGCATTTCAGTGTCTTGTATATGCGAAAATGCGCAATGATGTCCAATCAATTCACACTTGTTTTTTGTCATGATAAGCCAGCATTCTTGTATGAATCTGCAGACTAGAGTGAGCCTGCTGCATGAGCTAGCTGAAAGAAGAGGAAGGAAAAGATGCCGTTGTTTGATCGGGATCGGTACCAGAGGCTTGACGGCGGCGGCCGGCGACAGTCGTCATTCTGCTCGACAGCCACCATCGCCGTGTTCGTGGCGCTCTGCCTCGTCGGCGCGTGGATGATGGCGTCGTCGAGCAACGACGTTCCGATCAGCGTGTCGCCGGGGAACAAGTCCGAGGCCAAGGAGGAGGACAGTTCCATCGACTTCATCCACAGCGTCAAGGGAGGAGGAGGCGGCGGTGACACGCCGCAGACGAGAGAGGAGGCTGGGGACACCGGTAAGAAAGACGAAGGTTCTGGCGAAACACCGCAGACGAGGGAAGACGCCGGGGACACCGGCAAGAAAGACGAAGGTGCCGGTGATACACCGCAGAAGACGGACGACGCCGGGGACACCGGCAAGAAAGACGAAGGTGCCGGCGATACACCGCAGAAGACGGACGACGCCGGGGACACCGGCAAGAAAGGCGACGATGCCGGCGCCACGCAAACGACGGACGCTGATAGTAACGACGTCAACCGGAGTGGCGTTGCCGAGATGATGGATGCCGCATCAAACAGCACCAACGGAGGCAAGCCCGCCGGCGACACGCCGTCCAAAAACCTGACTTTCTCCGATGAGAACGGCAAGACAGAGGGCGGGGAGGTGGTGAAGCCGGAGGACCCCGACAAGAAAGCCGAGAACAGCGCGGAGGAGACGACTACCGGCGGCCAGGCCGACAAGAGCGCCGAGGAGGCGCCGACCGACGCGAATGAGAATGGCGGCCAGGCCGACAAGAACGCCGAGCAGAACACGGAGGAGGCGCCGAGAGACACGAAGGACACTGGCGACCAGGTTGACAAGAACGCCGAGAAGGCGTCCACCGACACGAAGGAAACGGGCGGCAAGGACGAGAAGAACGCCGAGGAGGCGCCGACCGAGACGAAGGAGACCGGCGGTCAGGCTGACAAGAGCACCGACAAGAACGCCGAAGGGACCCCGACCGACTCAAAGGAGGCTGGCGGCGGCAGCACGCCAAAGAATCAGACGGCCTTCGACGACGAGAACGGCGTGGAGCCCGTGAAAGAAGACGGCAAGGTTGCAGAGAAGAGCCCCGAAGAAGTTGCCAGCAACGACCAGGACGGCGACAAGGTGCGAGCCACCGACGACGACACGACTGCCTTCGGAGCATCAAAGAACCAAACTTTCAGAGAGCAGAACGACGCTCCCAAGAACCAGACATTTGCATTGGTAGATGGCATCAATGGCACAATCTCTGAAGAAACCGAGAAGGTTGCGACAAACAGTAGCACCACCACCGAAGAGAAAAAACCAGAGGCCGGCAACGGAGACGCGGCAGAGAATGCGGAGCTGCTGCCGAGCGGGCAGGCGGAGCTGCTGAACGAGACGGCGGCGGCGGTGGCGCAGAACGGCACGTTCCCGACGCAGGCGGCGGAGTCGAGCGAGGAGAAAAAGGTGCGCGCGAGCAGCAACAACAAGAAGAAGAACAAGGAGAAGGGTGCCGGCGGCGAGACGACGACGGAGGAGGAGGCGTACGTCTGGAAGCTCTGCAACGTGAGCGCCGGCGCGGACTACATCCCGTGCCTGGACAACGAGGAGGCCATCAAAAGGCTCAAGAGCACCAAGCACTACGAGCACCGGGAGCGGCACTGCCCCGCCGACGCGCCGTCGTGCCTCGTGCCGCTGCCGGAGGGGTACCGGCGGCCGATCCCATGGCCGCATAGCCGCGACAAGATATGGTACCACAACGTGCCGCACACGAAGCTCGCGTCGTACAAGGGGAACCAGAACTGGGTGAAGGTTTCCGGCGAGCACCTGACGTTCCCCGGCGGCGGCACGCAGTTCAAGCATGGCGCGCAGCACTACATCGAGGTGATCCAGGAGGCGTTCCCGAACGTCGCATGGGGGCGGCGTAGCCGCGTTGTGCTCGACGTCGGCTGCGGCGTCGCCAGCTTCGGCGGCTACCTTTTCAACAGCGACGCGCTGACCATGTCGCTGGCGCCCAAGGACGAGCACGAGGCGCAGGTCCAGTTCGCGCTCGAGCGTGGCATCCCGGCCATCTCCGCCGTCATGGGCACCAAGCGGCTCCCCTTCCCCGGCGGCGCCTTCGACGTCATCCACTGCGCGCGGTGCCGCGTGCCGTGGCACATCGAGGGGGGCAAGCTGCTGCTCGAGGTGAACCGCCTTCTCCGCCCCGACGGCCTCTTCATCTGGTCGGCGACGCCAGTCTACCGGAAGCTACCGGAGGACGTCGAAATCTGGCACGGTCAGTGAGCTCTTCCTTCCTCCCTCCCTTTCTTCCATGTCAGAAGCAAACGCTGCTTAAGGATCAATGGAGTTTGCATGTTTGTCATGTCGCATTTGCTGCTCTTCGTGGTCGTATTGTGGCAGCCATGGCAGCACTCACCAAGTCCATGTGCTGGGAGATGGTGAAGAAGACGAGTGACACGGTCGACCAGACCGCCCTGGTCGTCTTCAAGAAGCCGTCGAGCAACGACTGCTACGGCAAGAGGAGGCGGCCGGAGCCGCCGCTATGCGAAGCCTCAGATGACCCCAACGCCGCATGGTACTAACAATACAAATTCTCGTTGATCTCCATGACCAGAATGGCTTCACGCACTGATGGCTGAGGCTTGCTTGCAGGAACATAACGCTGCAGTCGTGCATGCACACAGTACCCACCGACCCAGCCGTCCGCGGCGCGCGGTGGCCGGAGCAGTGGCCGGAGAGGCTGGTGAAGGCTCCCTACTGGCTGGGCGACAGCCAGGTCGGCGTCTACGGCAAGCCCGCGCCGGATGACTTCGCGGCGGACTACGAGCACTGGGTGAAGGTCGTCAAGAGCTCGTACCTGACCGGCATGGGTATCGACTGGAAGAACGTGAGGAACGTCATGGACATGAGAGCCGTCTACGGAGGGTAAGAAGCGTCCCATATCCTCATCCGCTTGCAGCTTCAAACGCCACCGTCGCTCACCAATGTTGCCGCACTGCATCTCATTCTTCTTCTTCTTCTTCCAGTTGATCAAGCACTGACATTTTGATCGTCTCATCGATCAGATTCGCCGCGGCGCTGCGGGACATGAAGGTATGGGTGATGAACATCGTGACGATCGATTCGCCGGACACGCTTCCGATCATTTACGAGCGAGGAGTGTTCGGGATGTACCACGACTGGTGCGAGTCCTTCAGCACCTACCCCAGGTCGTACGATCTTCTCCACGCGGACCATCTCTTCTCCAGACTGAAGAACAGGTCGGCACACATTGCACAACCAGCTTAGCTCATCTCCTTGTCAAATATATACTGCTGTGTTATGCTTCTCGCTGTTTTGCATCACTCCAAACTCAGAGCGTTCTGGCTGAGCCATGGCTTCCCTGCAGGTGCAAGCTACTGCCGGTGATCGTCGAGGTGGACCGGATTCTGAGACCGGAGGGCAAGATGATCGTCCGCGACGACATGGAGACGGTCGAGGAGGTTCAGAGGATCGCGAGATCTTTGCATTGGGAGGTCAGCATGACGGTGTCCAAGCAGGGGGAGGGGCTGCTCTGCGTCAACAAGACGATGTGGCGGCCCACGGACGTCGAGGCACTGAGCTAGCAGAAGCTGACGAATTCTTTCTAGTAGTACTTAAGCACACACACTGTGGCATTTTGCCCACACTGCAATAATTAAGAGATGTTGGCATGTAGTAGACCTGTGGTTACCGAGTTTTGTAGTAGCACAACGAAACAATTCAGAATATTTGTCTGTACTAAGTAACTCCAAAAATGGCGTTCAAACTTCCCAAGAAAAGTTGTATGTTAATTGTTAAATGACTAAGGGGCAGACAACAAGGCCTGTAATAGCCCAACCTCCAATGAAACAACTTTGTACCCGGAATGAAAATTTTGTTCAGGCAGCAATGATATTTACTGATCATCAGCACAAGAACAGAACAGAGCAGCTCACAGTAAAAATACGATTTTTTTAAATAATCCATATTTTATTCAAAATAATAGAAATATACCCATACAAACATTTTTACAGAAATAGCTTCTAGCTACCGAACTGTTGGTCGACTAGAACCTATCGCCCAACGGCCGCACAACACGCAAGCTGTCCGTGGGTCGTTGGGCGTCAGGTTCACGGAATTTTTTACACTACAATAACATACGTTGATCGCAAATTGTTATTACGAATCAAACAGATTATCTACCATTCATAATCTACGAAAATTACAAATGGATCAATTGACATTGCCTCCTGTTTGCAGTCACTGAATAGCCGAGCGACTACAAATGTAGTCGCCGAGCCCTTAGGCGATAGGCTCCAGTTGTCAAGCCGTTGGGCGACAGGCTCCAGTCTGGTGTTGTCACTATGCAAAGCTGGGTCGTGTGGTCTTGTCACTATGCAAAGCTACCCCGTGTGTTCTTGTTGCTATGCAAAGTTGCCCTATGTGGTTTTGTCGCTGCACAAAGCTGCCCCGTCTGGTCTTGTCGCTGCGCAAAGTTGCTTTGTCTGGTATTCTCATTGCACAAAGCTGCCCCATCTTATCTTCTCACTACGTGAAGTTGCCCCGTGTGGTCTTGTTGCTACGCAAAGCTGCCTTGTGTAGTTTTGTCGCTGCAAAAGCTACCCCATCTGGTATAGTCATTGCACAAAGGTTGCATATGACGTAGTTTGTCATAAAGCACGCTACGACACCCAACAGGCTATAAAATGCATGCCCCTCCCCTTGCTAGTAGAAGAAGTACCTTCTCCGTCCTAGAGTAACATATCATGGCAGACGCCGAGGGGCCAGTTGAACATGCGAACGTTTGGAGTGATCCGAACATCTTCGAAGCATGTGAGCACCAAAGCTGATCAGACGGCTTGGACAATCAAAACCATTCGGACTGGTCCGAACGTTCTGAAGGTCTTGCGAGCGTCCAATGTGGATCAAACGGTCCTAGACATATCTGAGGTCGATCAGACCGATCTGAAGGTAGTTTTTTATACCAGTTGAAATCGTTTGAATGTTCAGAGCATCTTTGTGACGTTGCTGGTTCTCATGGTCAATCCGACGTGGCAGTGAGGACTTGAATGTGTCCTCCCTTACTTGACTCTAAGTATTTCTTCTCCATTAGCTTCTCCTCCATGACTCCAATTCCAAAAGCTTCACATCGTTCAAATCTGAGAACGCACAACACATTGGAATGAGGTAGTATCCAGTTCTCACATAAATTATAGCCAAATTCAATTAGGAGCGAATTCACCTGTTGATTAATTTGTTTAGCTCATGCTCGTGTGATCGGTCCAACTAATGTCTTCGGGATGTCCTCATCACAGGTTGACCCCCTGGCCTCGTCAGGCTGAGGTGGTGTCAAACATGGCCATGTAGAACCCCCCCCCCCCCCACTCAGTGCCATGCTGGACGGGACAGCCTCGATGGATGCACCGTGTTTGCACCGGGCAAGGGCGTGCGGACCTTCGAGAGCCTAGTGCACGACAATAGGGTAACGTGTGACGACCCGCATTATTAACATAGGGTAATAACGCTAGTCAACGGATTATTATTTGTTTTAGCCGATAAAACATCGCTCTAACGAATAATAAGCCTATCAGAATGTTGCAGCAGAACAATAATTAGAGACAAAACACGATATTACAAGAATGTCGCCACGCAGGGCTAAAATTTATTACAAAGCCTCAAGGGCTTAAATATCTCATACTAACACAACCTTCGCATGGAATGCCCACCTTGCCCTATTGCAATCCGAGTCCATGGTCTTCCGTCCAAGCAATCTCCCACCTGACTTGCTATTCTCTGAACTGACATGCTCCTAAGCAAGGGGAGATTTATAGCAAGGGTGAGTACAGAAGTACTCAGCAAGCGATATTAGCAAAAATGCACAGAATGATTATCCATTTTCACTTTTAGGAATCTCAATTCCTATCCTCAATTTCTTGCCCAACATAGAAAATAAGGTTTGTTGGTTTTGAAACAATTACAATTTATTAATTCATAAAACTACTGAACATACGCATGAACAGCAAAAACCCCCATAAGTTTCTGTAATTCTCCTTTCCCGGAGACAGACATGAATTCATGATTTGGATAGCATTGCGCAAGCTTGTATCACTTTACCCAACACCACTCTTGATCCTGGTGGCTCAGGGATTTCCGCAATTCCTTAGATGCGACGCCCAGATCAGAGTACAGTACGTTTGCATCTATCTCAGTAATTATATCTCCACCCAACTATTCTCAGTCAGCGGCCCGAGGTGGTTTCTCACCCTCGCTCGGCGCCTATGGACCTCGACATAGTTGTTGGTTGGGGCGGCCCGAGGTGGTTTCTCACCCTCGCTCGGCGCCCACGGGCCTCGCCCTACCCCAACCTCCACTCGCGCTAATATATGCGCCTTGCATCCCCCACCCGGCACCCAAACTCTGGCCCGGATCATGTGGGTTCCTGCGGTGGTGGAGGTCCCCACCCGGCACCCAGTTGCTGGCCCGGATCTTGTGGGTTCCTCCACGGGGTCCCCCACCCGGCACCCAAGTGCTGGCCCGGATCGTGTGGGTTCTCCCAACGGCTTAATAAATACTTACCCATGTGGAGAATATAACACTTTGATAGAGCTACTAATCTGTCCGTAAAAACGGGATGTTGGCTGATACGGTTTGGTACGGTCTGTTCACACGGACGAAGTTGGTAATTCCTTATATTCTATGCTTATGCAGAGGTCCCACACCTTCCCACTCATTACCTGCCCTGGCAACCTCTGCCCACCTTCTTCCTTAACTTTAGTGGCCAACTGCTCCATCAGTTGCCATTCATTTCTTTTCTTTTATCTCTTGCCAATTCTCGATTTAAATAATCTTTTATTTATTTCATGCAGGGTGATACTATATTAATACAAAATACTTATTTTACGAAATATACTCAGAAGCTTTGATCAAAGGAATGCTTGCCTGAGTTTATATTAAATTGCTGAGTCTCCTCGTTACCCTGATATGGTTCCCTTTGAAGATTCAGCCTCTTTCCTGCTAATTAGACGCTAATTAATCTACGGTTCGATTATTTATACAATTTTGGGTCATCATAAGATTTCTATTAATTATATTCAGGACTTGCAAATTGTTCCTTTCTTCCTTTTAAACAGAGTGCAATAGTTTCCAATTCAATTTAATAGTGTCCACAAATTAAATGCAAGAATAAGCAATTACCAATTATTGCATTCTAACTAATCATTTTAATTAATGGCGAATTTGGCAATATTAGCTTAATAATATGCAGGCACATGCATACAATTATTCTATCTGATAGCAATTGATCATGAAGTCTATTTAACTCCCCCTAAGTTCTTACTAATACCCCTGTTAGCATATTTTATATTTGCCCTTTTTAGTTTTGTAGACACTGCCTTATTATTTTTGGTTTCCCACTGGTCTCGGCTTCTCTCGGCTGCCGACGCCTCCTCTCCTCCCCTTTTACTCCACCGATGCCCCCTCTCCTTTTTCCTCTGCCGACGCCTCTCCATCTCCCCTCCTTTTCCTCCTTTCTCGCCCACTCCGCCGGCTCCCTCTCTCTATCTCCTCTCTCTCTCTCTCTCTCTCTCTCTCTCTCTCGGCCTCCCTGCTCTCTCCTCACGCCGCCCCTCCCCCGCCTTCGCGTCTCAGCGCCGCCGCCCGGTTCGGCTCCCCTCACGCGCCGCCTCTCTCTCGCGCCCGCGCCTCGGCCGGAGGTCGGCGCCTCTCCTCGGTGCCGTCCCCCCCTCACGCCGGCTCCCCGACGCGCCGCAGCTCCAGGACCAGATCTGGCCGATCTAATGCTTTCTCCTCATTTTTTCCCCATTTCTTGCTTGATTTATAATTTTGTGATTTGCTAACTTGTGAGGTTTTGCCTAGGGTTCGGTTTTGGGAGGCGGGTGACCGTGGCTGACCGCCGCCGGTGAACCGTCGCTGCACGCCGGGGGAGTACCGGTGGCGGTGAACTGGTGGCTCGGTCGCACACCCGCAGCCGCCCTCCCTGGTAACCCTCTTCTCTCCTCTGCTATTTCGGTTGACATGCCTAAATGGTTCATGTGCTCTATTGTGGATGAATGCTTATGGTTTCTAGTCTATGTTGAATGGATTTGATAATGGCATTACATGGATGGCTAGAGTTGTGGGGATTTACCTGCACTGGTACTTGTGAGAATTGCTAGGGTTTGGGGTTGGTTGCGGGCGCTGGCTTGTGGGCGCTGGCTTGCGGTTCTCCTGCCGCCGTCACGGTCGCCTTGCTCCTTCGGCTTGCCGTGCCTTCGCCTCCCTGGCCTTAGGGCTCCACTTGGTGGCTGGCTTCTCTGTTGGTCTTGGGATTGGTTTGAGGGTTTGGGGATGAGAATGAGAGATAGTAGAGCGGCTCTGCCGTGATGTTTCTCCTCTCTTCTCTGTTGGCTGTGTAGGATATTTGGCTTGTGGCTGTGGACGGTCTGCTCTCTGGCTGTGTTGGCTTGTGGGTTGCTTTGAAGATGCAAGGTATGGAGACTGACTTTGACATGCTGGGGGGAGGTGTTTTCTGGCCTCTCCTTGCTGGTGCTAGCTACGCTTAGCTGCAGCGGGCTGCCCCTTGCGCTCTTTCCTTGGTTGGGCTATTGGTATATGGCAGTGGGATATTTTAGCTGGTAGTGTAGTGGTTTTGTCCGTGAGGGCTTGGCTGGGGTTTTGGCCGTGGAGGTGTGCTGGCTGGAGGTGCTATCTCGTCATGTTGGTGCTGGCCGTGTGCTATTTGGTTCACTGTGGTGGACATTTGTATGGTGAGGGCTTGGACAGGTGTTTCTCTGTTGTGGTTTGACTGAAATGGTTTGTGATATTTTGGGCTTTGCCTTGGTTGGATTCCTATATTCAGAACAGGTTTGTATATACAAAATACCGTGTGATGAGCCTATAGTTGTGAGAGGTGCCGACTGGCCCCCGGACGGTCAGGTATCTCCGTGAACGGATTGCCCCGCCCGAAGTTAATCCTTGGGGCTCTGACGGCAATTTCTACTTTTAATTATTTTCTTTTGTTCGGTCTTTTTCGGTATTACAGTTTTTGGTTTGTTCATAATTAAAATAGTGGTGTGGTGGCAACTCGACGACATCTTCTAATGTATGAGATGATCTGAATGTAATCTGGCTTTCTCTTAATATTGTTGTATGCAGAATATTGTATGTTACTCGAATGTAGTTTCTAATGTTGCAATATCTAAGTTTGCGAGACGGTCATTTGATTAAGACTGAGACTTGTAAACTTACAGTAATTTGTATTGTCGTTATTAATGTAAAAAGAGTTGTAATATCTTTATTTATTTTTAAGCCAGTTTTAGTTGTAGCTCAAGGAATGTGACTTGATTTGTTGACCAAGAATTGTAATAATTATACAATTGTATTACGGACTGTTATATATATTTTAATTGAGTTGGAAACTTTTACTTTTAATTGAATTTTTATTTCTCACTTAGTCTATATCGTTTGATATTAACCCACGTCGATGAAATTGTGAAAACAGCGTATTAGTTTATCGCTCGCTGAGTTCAATTTATTCGACTATGTAGAAAAATTTTAAATTCCCTCGTATTTTTAGATTCTTATTTACATCATTATCATGCTTAACGTGGTAATTCGTTGCTTAAGGTTAATTAATAATGTGGGTTGTTACATCCTTCCCTCCTTAAAAATGATTTCGTCCTCGAAATCGAAAATGGCCTAGGAAGATTGCGGTAGGTCTCTTATCGATTTCGTACGAAACGTATTTTTGAGATATATCTATTTAACGCCTCTTTGGTAGACACACCGCCTATGCTTGTATCACTCGTCGACTCCTCACACCTCCATATTGTAACTTTAAATCCAGCTTACGGTTGTTGATTATCGTCACTAGGGGTTTGGTAGGATTAGGGTCGAGATTATAATTCAGGTTAAGGTAGGAAAATCGTTCAATCTATTCTATGTTGCATCAGTTAATATTTTCCTTTTTCTAACTAATGCCCCTTCCCTCCTTAATTCTTTAGCTACCCCTTGATTCCTTTAACGGGTCTATTGAAATGCTATGATTGATGGTTTAGCAGAGTGGTTCAACGAGGATGGTATTGCTTTAAGCAATTGGGTTAGAAAGAAATCTCATGGTAAGAAGATTTGGAATTAGATTATAAACTAGGCGTTGCACTTGAGCTATTTAAGGGTTGAGTATTTCCGGTTTAGTTAATATAGGCAGGTCCTGACCGAATGGTATGATCGAAATTAGTCGAATTTTAGTTACTCATTTTACGGTGGTTCAAGTGGTTCTATTAACTTGTATGGATACTTATGAGATGTTAAGAATAGATTGGGCATGAATCGAGTGGTTAGATATTCAGGGAATGGCATTATAGTGTCGGAAACTTTTGGACCTAACTCAACGTCTGGGATATCAGCCTTTTAGACATGGTTTAGCTCTTCGGGAGTGAATAGATCTCACTAGATTATTAGGTAGGCTGTGAGATTTATTGGTTCCACATAGGGTATGGTATAGCCATACGATTTTGAGTTCAGTTGATGATAGATCAATGATATTGAAAGAGTGGACACTTCCCCTTATTCATAATATACGTCCTCATGGAATGCATGAAATAAAGTTTTCCGAAAACTTTAAACACTATGGTGCAAGAAATAGTTATATAGAATGATGCAAGGGGTTTTGTGAAAATACTTATTTCCTAATGTCATGTTGAAATAGTTTTCGTTTGTAAAATTTTTATTTTGTAAGTTCATGGTCAATGTGATGCTCCGGAGACTATGACAAAAGTTCCTGAAATCATATATTCATGAACATGGGGAAATGCACCAGACATGGATAATAATCGTTCGGTGACTGCTTTAAAATGATTCACGGATAATGGGGTGATTAATCTCGTAGCAGCTGTAAGCTTAGAACTTCGGAATGCTTCCAATCCGAGTTACAACGGAAAACGTAGGTAGGTATAGATATCCGCTGTAGGTCTGACCATACGCTCCAAGAGGGATAGAATTAAGCAAGTAACAAGTTTCTCGGAGTATCTAGGGATAGATTATTAGGAACAGATTTGTTGGGTGAAATAAAGGCTTTACAACTAAATAGTCTACCCGTCTGGAGTTGCAAAATAATTAGCATTATATTTAATTCAATTACGCTTTAAGGACATCTCACTCTAGGTTACGTGCTCCATAAAAGAAAATGGATGGTGGCACATATATTATCTACAGTCGGTCTCGTAACAACTCGTCTAAGTTTAGTAGTCCGGGTAATTCTATATAACCGGTTTTTAGAAATAATAAGGAATTTGAACATTTTTCCTATATTACGGACTAGGCTCTAGAATTTTTTTTTCACTGGTTTTAATTCGATGGTTCAATATACACTTAGTCACCTCACTTTAAGTTGTAGTTAAATTTAGAGAATTATATTTTTGAAAATACCTGCATATCATGACGTTATTAAATTTCCTGCAGCAAGTTGTTACAAGAGGTACGAACAAAATTTTATTCATGTTGTAGACCCAGGTTTTTCCTTATTAGTATTCAACATGCAAATAGATGAGAATTTATTTATGTTCAAGTAGTAGAAAGCCGCATTACTCCCTCTCTGTTATTGGTCTTCACATCACAGCATACACATTAAGCAAATAAAACCCAAGAAACATAGAGATGCAAAAAGAATCAACTCCTACACTACTCTGGGACTACGTGCCCAGCTACGCTCGAGAACTCGCTCTCGAGGCCACCCAAATCTTTCGCGTTTGGGACCACGCTCAGAGCTTGCCTCTGAGTGCGAACCTACACTACCCTGGATCTCCGCGCCCAGGCACGCCTGAGAACTCGCTCTCAGGATCGCCCAAAACTTTCGCGTTTGGAACCACGCTCAGGGCTCATCCCTGAGTAAGCCCAGGACTTCGTTCCTGAGTACGCCCGAAACTTACGCATTCGGGAGCGCCACAGACCACTCGTCTGGGAAATCTCATATGCAGAAATGAGAGAAGTCAATGTTATTTTGGTTCATCTGCCATCAGGAATAGTTATAATAATTCTTTTCTTTAGTTGCCTCTATTAAAATTCGTGATGGCGGATACATTCGTTTAGTTGCAAGAGCGAAAAGATAAGGGTCTCAGAATTTTGGTTCACTTCTAAACCATTGTAACTGCTAATATTTGTCCTAAGTTGCCCTATGTTGCTACAGTTGAATCTATGTCGCTACAGTTGAGACAATAAAATAACAATCATATACTTGGCTGAAATGTAACAATTTAAATACAGAACATCTAATTGCAGCAAAATTAAAGGTTAAGTTCATAATTAAAATTATATTGCTTACCAACTACCATTAGAATTTTGTAGACTAACTGTTACAGATGAAAAGAACCCATTACCATAATTTAAATCGTCATACTATTATTATTACCATTCCCATCCTCGCTACCCAATCTAGCTCTAAAAATATGCGGTGGTTTAAAAGTAACGATGCCTAAGCCTAAAGCTAACCAAAATAAGAAATAACGTAAAGATGAGAAGTAGTAAAGAATATGTATTGCCATATAGCAAGAACAGCAACCTTAAAGTTAAGAACGGTCTCTAATTACTTGCGTGGCCCTCAAACCATTGCTCTGATACCACCTGTGACGACCCGCATTATTACCATGGGGTAATAACGCTAGTCAACGGATTATTATTCGTTTTAGCCGATAAAACATCGCTCTAACGAATAATAAGCCTATCAGAATGTTGCAGCAGAACAATAATTAGAGACAAAACACGATATTACAAGAATGTCGCCACGCAGGGCTAAAATTTATTACAAAGCCTCAAGGGCTTAAATATCTCATACTAACACAACCTTCGCATGGAATGCCCACCTTGCCCTATTGCAATCCGAGTCCATGGTCTTCCGTCCAAGCAATCTCCCACCTGACTTGCTATTCTCTGAACTGACATGCTCCTAAGCAAGGGGAGATTTATAGCAAGGGTGAGTACAGAAGTACTCAGCAAGCGATATTAGCAAAAATGCACAGAATGATTATCCATTTTCACTTTTAGGAATCTCAATTCCTATCCTCAATTTCTTGCCCAACATAGAAAATAAGGTTTGTTGGTTTTGAAACAATTACAATTTATTAATTCATAAAACTACTGAACATACGCATGAACAGCAAAAACCCCCATAAGTTTCTGTAATTCTCCTTTCCCGGAGACAGGCATGAATTCATGATTTGGATAGCATTGCGCAAGCTTGTATCACTTTACCCAACACCACTCTTGATCCTGGTGGCTCAGGGATTTCCGCAATTCCTTAGATGCGACGCCCAGATCAGAGTACAGTACGTTTGCATCTATCTCAGTAATTATATCTCCACCCAACTATTCTCAGTCAGCGGCCCGAGGTGGTTTCTCACCCTCGCTCGGCGCCTATGGACCTCGACATAGTTGTTGGTTGGGGCGGCCCGAGGTGGTTTCTCACCCTCGCTCGGCGCCCACGGGCCTCGCCCTATCCCAACCTCCACTCGCGCTAATATATGCGCCTTGCATCCCCCACCCGGCACCCAAACTCTGGCCCGGATCATGTGGGTTCCTGCGGTGGTGGAGGTCCCCACCCGGTTGCTGGCCCGGATCTTGTGGGTTCCTCCACGGGGTCCCCTACCCGGCACCCAAGTGCTGGCCCGATCGTGTGGGTTCTCCCAACGGCTTAATAAATACTTACCCATGTGGAGAATATAACACTTTGATAGAGCTACTAATCTGTCCGTAAAAACGGGATGTTGGCTGATACGGTTTGGTACGGTCTGTTCACACGGACGAAGTTGGTAATTCCTTATATTCTATGCTTATGCAGAGGTCCCACACCTTCCCACTCATTACCTGCCCTGGCAACCTCTGCCCACCTTCTTCCTTAACTTTAGTGGCCAACTGCTCCATCAGTTGCCATTCATTTCTTTTCTTTTATCTCTTGCCAATTCTCGATTTAAATAATCTTTTATTTATTTCATGCAGGGTGATACTATATTAATACAAAATACTTATTTTACGAAATATACTCAGAAGCTTTGATCAAAGGAATGCTTGCCTGAGTTTATATTAAATTGCTGAGTCTCCTCGTTACCCTGATATGGTTCCCTTTGAAGATTCAGCCTCTTTCCTGCTAATTAGACGCTAATTAATCTACGGTTCGATTATTTATACAATTTTGGGTCATCATAAGATTTCTATTAATTATATTCAGGACTTGCAAATTGTTCCTTTCTTCCTTTTAAACAGAGTGCAATAGTTTCCAATTCAATTTAATAGTGTCCACAAATTAAATGCAAGAATAAGCAATTACCAATTATTGCATTCTAACTAATCATTTTAATTAATGGCGAATTTGGCAATATTAGCTTAATAATATGCAGGCACATGCATACAATTATTCTATCTGATAGCAATTGATCATGAAGTCTATTTAACTCCCCCTAAGTTCTTACTAATACCCCTGTTAGCATATTTTATATTTGCCCTTTTTAGTTTTGTAGACACTGCCTTATTATTTTTGGTTTCCCACTGGTCTCGGCTTCTCTCGGCTGCCGACGCCTCCTCTCCTCCCCTTTTACTCCACCGATGCCCCCTCTCCTTTTTCCTCTGCCGACGCCTCTCCATCTCCCCTCCTTTTCCTCCTTTCTCGCCCACTCCGCCGGCTCCCTCTCTCTATCTCCTCTCTCTCTCTCTCTCTCTCTCTCTCTCTCTCGGCCTCCCTGCTCTCTCCTCACGCCGTCCCCCCCTCACGCCGGCTCCCCGACGCGCCGCAGCTCCAGGACCAGATCTGGCCGATCTAATGCTTTCTCCTCATTTTTTCCCCATTTCTTGCTTGATTTATAATTTTGTGATTTGCTAACTTGTGAGGTTTTGCCTAGGGTTCGGTTTTGGGAGGCGGGTGACCGTGGCTGACCGCCGCCGGTGAACCGTCGCCGCACGCCGGGGGAGTACCGGTGGCGGTGAACTGGTGGCTCGGTCGCACACCCGCAGCCGCCCTCCCTGGTAACCCTCTTCTCTCCTCTGCTATTTCGGTTGACATGCCTAAATGGTTCATGTGCTCTATTGTGGATGAATGCTTATGGTTTCTAGTCTATGTTGAATGGATTTGATAATGGCATTACATGGATGGCTAGAGTTGTGGGGATTTACCTGCACTGGTACTTGTGAGAATTGCTAGGGTTTGGGGTTGGTTGCGGGCGCTGGCTTGTGGGCGCTGGCTTGCGGTTCTCCTGCCGCCGTCACGGTCGCCTTGCTCCTTCGGCTTGCCGTGCCTTCGCCTCCCTGGCCTTAGGGCTCCACTCGGTGGCTGGCTTCTCTGTTGGTCTTGGGATTGGTTTGAGGGTTTGGGGATGAGAATGAGAGATAGTAGAGCGGCTCTGCCGTGATGTTTCTCCTCTCTTCTCTGTTGGCTGTGTAGGATATTTGGCTTGTGGCTGTGGACGGTCTGCTCTCTGGCTGTGTTGGCTTGTGGGTTGCTTTGAAGATGCAAGGTATGGAGACTGACTTTGACATGCTGGGGGGAGGTGTTTTCTGGCCTCTCCTTGCTGGTGCTAGCTACGCTTAGCTGCAGCGGGCTGCCCCTTGCGCTCTTTCCTTGGTTGGGCTATTGGTATATGGCAGTGGGATATTTTAGCTGGTAGTGTAGTGGTTTTGTCCGTGAGGGCTTGGCTGGGGTTTTGGCCGTGAAGGTGTGCTGGCTGGAGGTGCTATCTCGTCATGTTGGTGCTGGCCGTGTGCTATTTGGTTCACTGTGGTGGACATTTGTATGGTGAGGGCTTGGACAGGTGTTTCTCTGTTGTGGTTTGACTGAAATGGTTTGTGATATTTTGGGCTTTGCCTTGGTTGGATTCATATATTCAGAACAGGTTTGTATATACAAAATACCGTGTGATGAGCTTATAGTTGTGAGAGGTGCCGACTGGCCCCCGGACGGTCAGGTATCTCCGTGAACGGATTGCCCCGCCCGAAGTTAATCCTTAGGGCTCTGACGGCAATTTCTACTTTTAATTATTTTCTTTTGTTCGGTCTTTTTCGGTATTACAGTTTTTGGTTTGTTCATAATTAAAATAGTGGTGTGGTGGCAACTCGACGACATCTTCTAATGTATGAGATGATCTGAATGTAATCTGGCTTTCTCTTAATATTGCTGTATGCAGAATATTGTATGTTACTCGAATGTAGTTTCTAATGTTGCAATATCTAAGTTTGCGAGACGGTCATTTGATTAAGACTGAGACTTGTAAACTTACAGTAATTTGTATTGTCGTTATTAATGTAAAAAGAGTTGTAATATCTTTATTTATTTTAAGCCAGTTTTAGTTGTAGCTCAAGGAATGTGACTTGATTTGTTGACCAAGAATTGTAATAATTATACAATTGTATTACGGACTGTTATATATATTTTAATTGAGTTGGAAACTTTTACTTTTAATTGAATTTTTATTTCTCACTTAGTCTATATCGTTTGATATTAACCCACGTCGATGAAATTGTGAAAACAGCGTATTAGTTTATCGCTCGCTAAGTTCAATTTATTCGACTATGTAGAAAAATTTTAAATTCCCTCGTATTTTTAGATTCTTATTTACATCATTAATCATGCTTAACGTGGTAATTCGTTGCTTAAGGTTAATTAATAATGCGGGTTGTTACATAACGACACGTGGAATCGAGGCCAGTGGCGGACCCAGGATTTTACCAAAGGGTATGCCGCACCATTGTTTAAATCACTACAATGATTGCAAGTGGTCAAGCATACATGCTATGATTCTAGGTCGTGGAAACGCTGCAACACAACAACCAATGACATGCTTTGATATGCAAAACAGAACACCATGGCATGTTCACAGTTCACACATACCTCTGTTGGCCCACCGAAAAGACCTGAGGCAGCCTTGGTGGCATCAACAAACTGTCCATCATCAACTAGCTTCCTGACCACAGCAAGGGCAGCAGGTGCTTTGGGGTCTGTGTAATTTCCCGGGACGCCGGTCCACAGGGTATCATCTGCAAGAACATTTGGAGGCAGCACATTATGGCTACTATCTTCACTTGCCTTGTGCCAACATAATGAAAACGCAGGTACATATGCATGGGTTGGTTGGGGCATTTTGTCGAACATCTTCAGGGCGCCATTCTTGGACTTGGAGCAAACTCACTACCCTTCATCAGCTGATCCCCATGATAGGATGGAAGCATCAAAAGAACCGAGAAACCGGAATTCAACCCAGAGACCAAGGGGGAGGTGTAAGCAGAGGAAGGCAGACCTACGAGATCACGGCGCGCAAGCTAGAGACGGAGCTTGGCCATGGAGTAGGCAAGCTCAGCGGCGGTGATGAAGCCGTTGCTGTCGCGATCAAAGATGTCGAAGAGCCTACGGAGCTGGACCTCGGAGTAGGGGGATCGGTCGTCGAGGAGGTCGGGCGCGACGAGGGCGACGAACTCGGAGAACTCGACGAGGCCGTTGAAGTTAGTGTCAGCGCGCTGGATGAGGGCGTCGAGCTGGTCGGCGCTGGGTTGAGGCCAAGGGAGCGGAGGAGGGAGCCGAGCTCAAGCTGCGTCAGGCTGCCGTCGTTGTTGCGGTCGAAGGAGCGGAAGATCTCCCGCAGCTCGACCAACTGGTCGTCGTCCGCCGGCGCCTACTGCTGCTGGTTGGTGTTCCTGCAGTAGGTGGGCGTCATGGTCTCCGGCAGCGGCTTGCGCGCGGTGGCGTCATGACCTCCGGCGACGCCCCAGGGTATGCCGTGGCCCACCCGGCATACCCTGTGGGTCCGCCCCTGATCGAGGCCTGGACACGACGGAAAACCTGCAGCACCTCCTCTTGTGTCATCTCCACACCACTAGCTATCCTATCCCCCATGGTGTAAGAGTCCCTCCAAATCGCAGCACCGATGTCCGCCTGTAAGAAAAACACGACAGGGTGAAACCTATTAGTGGGATTGATAGAAGCAAATATTTACAAATTTGATATAATGTACCACGACGTGAACGTCACGTGCGAAGTACGTAGGGTACGTATCTATTGGTGCTATGACGTGTGCTAGGGGCGGGTCGATGACATGTACCATCCTGGTACATGTCTGAGGCTGATACCAGTGAATGTACTCGCTGTATGCGCTGCTGTCGTAGGGGGAGGCCTCCTCCACGCAGTCCTGCAACACGCCCTCCCGCTGGGCTGTCCAGGCCTCCATCTTCTCCGTCTAGTTCGTACTATGTTTTACTCCCTTCCTAGAGTGTCTGCAGGAGCTAGCATTTGGTTAGAAGTCATTCAACGAATTAGCAGTAAAAGGAGAGTCATGTGAGGTGGTAACTCACGCGTGGACGTTCATCGGCACAGGTCACCCGACTGGTACTGGAACGACCTGACGTAGGCTGAACTAGCGCATGACACGATGCACCGCATAGTCATACACGAAGACGTTGAACACAAGCTTCTGTCGCGTCAGCCAGAAAGCCTGGTCGCGCCAACGAAACCCTTCTACGTAATAGTGCACATCAATATATTGGGTATCGACATTACTGATGTCTGCCTGCACATATTTTCAATGTTACAACTAGTCAAATTGCATTGCATATTATGAAAGTACTGATGCACTGTAATTTACATTTCAACGATCGTTCGCCTATCATAGCTAACTACACTACCATCATAGCATTAACTCCCTATCAGTAGACCACGCACCGATGCTGCTCTTGTCTCACTGCTTGAGCTCTCTTCTACTGTAAATAATTCCTAATGTGTTTTGACAATTTACATGACATATTGATTTAAATGCCAATATACCAGTTATAATGGTATACATTATTTTTCAATGTACTAACGACATTACATTCATTCGTAATTAATCATAAATGATATGTATTATTGTTTTGCACAAAGCAAACTATTTAATTCGTACAAAAGTATTAACTGAATTTTCAATAACTACAAATTTCTACGGATGCTTAATTTGTATATAACATTGACTAAATTTTCTATAACTACAATTTTGTACGAATGCTAATTTGCTATGGATGATAATTTTCTATAACTATGTTCACCACAGATTTTTACGGCTGCTAATTTTTTATAACTACATTGATGAAGTTTTCTAGACCAAAGTTGCACTATTCTTTTCTACAGCTACAATTTTCTACGGATACTAATTATACACTAAATAAACTATTTACTTCAAACAAAAAATATTGACTACAACATACAAAAAATTTTACATAATGGAAGTAGCAGAACCTCTTCTTCCTCTTCTTCTCCCTCTCCCTCCCTCCCTCTCCTCTCCTCTCCTCTCTTTTTCTTCCCTCTCCTCTTCTCTTCTTTCATTCCCTTGTACCTTCTCTTCACCGCGTAGCGTGGGCGGAAGAAATGTTGGGGGCTCAGCCACGTGGCCGATTTATATGCGCCTCTAGTCGCCGAAGGGTTGGGCAACTGGATTTACAATCGCCTAACCACTGGGCAACTGAAAGCAACAGCCTGACAGTTTGACAACTGCAATTATGTCGCCCAATGGCCCATGGATTGCTTACGTGTCGTGCGGTCGTTAGGTGACAGGATCCAGTCGCCCAGGCCATGTCTGTAAAAAAATATTTGTGTGGGTATATTTATGTTATTTTGAATAAAATATGGATTATTTACAAAAAAATTGTAAAAATACCGATAGCAGCATCTTCGAAGATGCAACTGGCAACTCAGTTATGGCACACAAATGGACTTATGAATAGGTGCCCTTCAATCCATGATCCACAACATCAGCAAAAAAATTGATGCCTACAAGATAAAAAAATGTACAATTAAAATAATTTGTAGGACCGATATTACAGAGAGGGGGTGAATGGTGTATTCAAATTTTCGCCCAAATATTCCCTTAATGTTCACTGCAATAGCTATGAGAAGCTATGAAAATGAAGAAGCCAAAAATCCAAAAATTCTCAAAGCTAATGAAAACAACACTATTTTAAATTCGAAAACCATGCAACTTTTGATCCATCGATTCAAAAGACTTGAAACTTGAACCAAAGTTAGGTCATAAACTTAGGAATCTATCTCAACCAAAAAAAACTAAAAGAACTTGAGAGAATTGAGATATTTTGGTTCATGAAGCTTTGTTGCACCAAAATCGGGACAAAACTTAAATTTGAGCTAACTCCTAAATCAAACCTCCAATCACTTACAATTTCATATGCACTTTCTCTAGGATGTCAGGAACGTATTCCAATCAACGATCAAGAAAATTATTGCTAAATCATGACCCTTTTTAGTTTGAAGGCAGATTGCACTAAAAATGGGTCAAAGACCACAAACGGTGAATATGACTTACTCGTGGATGGATGATGGCTAAGATGGCTCCAGTTGAGTTCTCACATATCCTAGCAACTAAGAACACCAAAAAATCAAGGCAGAAACAGCTAGATAACAAATCACTCGGAAAAGGTCAAAAAATGCAATAACCAGGTTTCTTCATAAACTTGACAACCAAGTGACTAGATGGGTGGAGATTGATTTCCTGATGTTATATCCATCTCTTGCACGTCCTTGGCACAGTAAGATCAAGAAGAGCAGAGAGAAGAGAAAAAATCAACCAAATCAAGAGCAAATCAATCAAAACAAGAAATAGACATGGAGATAATCAAAGATTGGTTTCATTGCTGCTCGAGGATGAAAGTTGTACAGTCACTGCATCTTGGAGGATAAAGAGTATACAAAGCACTCAACTCTCAAACCCTAACCCTAAATCAGATAGCATAAGAGAGAAAGGTTAGATGGTTAACCACAAATCTCTATCCCAACCCCCTAAATAGATAGACTAGCCAGCCATATCTAACTCATAGTAGATACTATCCACTTAGTATAATGGGGAAACCCGATAACCCCGCACACACAGGTTTTAATTCACTCATTACACTTATGCACGTTTTTCAAAAGAAAAACTCCGAATCTGCTAAGTTCTAAGGTTTGATCCATCTTGATCATACCAGCTTCTCTATTATCTAAACCACCTTCCCAAGCGACACACACATGCCGCGGTTTTCTTCCAAAGATGTTTTCAGTATTTTGGTCAAACTAGCAAAATACCCTTCTTTGACCCGACCATCTTCTTCCATTGCAAGCAATTGCCACCCTTGCCACATGTTGGTACACCACTGGTTTACCACACTTAGGCAAGTCTCTCCCGTTCTGGTTCCATCGGACCACGCCTCACTTGGACCGACCAAGCTACATGGTGCAAACCCACCATTCGAACTTATCTTCAACATTTCTCGCTTTTCTTGTGCCATACTTGAGCTCAGCCGTCATCCTTGGTCATTCTGGGTCTCGATTCCTCTATGAGCGTAGTTTTGATTCTCGTTGTTGACCATGGTTGACTCCAAACGACTCTGAACATTCAAAGACAAATAAATCATTTTTGGACACAAGTTCTTTATAACTTGATCCACATTAGCATTAACATGTTTTATATAACCTATAACCAATGACCTAGCTTACCAAATCATCCCATGATCCAGAATTCCTAAAATCATCCATTGCTGCAAGCTGTCTAGAAAAATTTGTAAATCTGCAAATTCCACATTTTCACTCTTTTAAAATAGCAATAGTTCATCACAACAAAACTATAGACCTTCTCACATGGTCCATCAGAATTCAAATTTTATCACCAGTACACTGTTCAAATTCGATAACCAGTACACTGTGATGTTGAAGTTGTAAAGAATAATAAAAGACGACATGCAATTTTGTGAGAGAGGTGGTTCGGTCCATCTGGAGGTGTGGGAGGTGCTGACACCTCCACCGCATCCAACCATCCATCGCATAGGGACATAATCATACTTTCACTTGCCACCATCGTCCTAGTCCTCTCACGCCGCAACCGCGCCCCTCATCCTCGTCGGCCCTCCCGTCAGGTGCGCTGTGGTTATCTTGTCGATTTGGGCCCATTCATGCGCGCGGGCATGCGTACGAGCAGACGCGCGTGTGCGAGCATGACGCCGCCGTCGAGCGCCGGCCGGCCTCCGACCGCCGCTGTCATGCGGGCTGCCGCCGCTGTTCCATGCCGTCACCGCTGCCGACCTCCATGGCAGTCACGGCCGTGCGGCCAAGGCCGCGTGCGCGGTCCAATGCCACCGCTCGCCGCCGACTGACACCGCCGCTGCCGCCACCGCCGGCCTCCATGGCAGTCGCGTGCGTGTGCGTGCGTCGCGGCGCGTGCGTGTGGCGCGGGCGTGCGTACGAGCAGACGAGCTTGTGTGCGAGCATGACGCCGCCGCCGGCCAACGCTGCTGCCGCCGGCGCCCCCAGGCCGTGCATCACCATGCGTGAGGGAGAGAAAGATTGAGAGCATCATCCCATGCAAAGATACGTGAGGGAGAGAGAGATTGAGAGGAAGAGAGAGAAGATGGAAACGTGAGGAAGCTAGGCAAATTAGAGATAGAGGAGAGATATCTGAGAGAGAAGAAGAATAGATGGAAAGAGAGAATGAGTGATGGCAGGGAGAGATATCCGAGAGAGAGAATTGCATGCATTAGGGATAGGAGAGAGAATTCGTTAGCTTCCTTTTTTTGAGGGTGTTACAAAATTACTACTTTGCTCACTTTGCCTAGCACCACCATTGCGCACCACTCAGAGACACCAAAGGTGTTCGGATCATGTTAACCGTTGGATGGACTACATTGGACGGCGGAGAACAACCGAATGTACCGAACTAGATCTCATTTTGTGAACAAAACAACAGCCACAAATTCAATCTCCTATGCTTTTAAAATGGAAAGACCTGTCAAATGATTATATGATGGAATTAGTACACCAACCTAAGTCAGGATAGCAACAAAGATATTTCTGCTCTGTACTAAAAGATCACATCAAATAAATAAATGAGGTTTTATAGGAGTATTTATTTCAAATTTGCATAGAGAAGTCATAATTCAGCAAAAGTCGGCCTCACACGATTATCAAAATTATGAAATAACTTCAACAGATAACAATATGTCAACAGACAGCTTGATCTTGGCTTTCGATCAAGCTTCTTATATGTCAACGAGACGATGACAATAAAGTGTCAGCAAGAGAGATGATCTACCACCTCCCATATGGGGTTATAAGCCATTTCTGAGAAAATGTGGAGTATAATTTAGGCCCTGTTTGGCAGAACTCCACCAACTCCAGATCCACCAAAAACAGCTCCACTCCACGAATTTTTACCCAAACGCTCCAGCTCCACGAAATCTGGATCCACCAAAATACTGAATCTAGCTCCAGATTCATGAAATCCATGGAGCACCTCAAGGGGTGCTCCACGAAACCTTGTTTCGTACCTACTCGTGGAGTTGGGTGGTAATTACCCACCTTTTGCCACTGGTTACACACCCCATCCCATACCACCATAAACCCATGGGCAAAACATGCCATTCCCACCAAAAACTCAGTTTCGTGGATCTGGAGCTGCTGTGCAAGCCAAACAGTTTTGTCTAGCTCCATGGTGGGATCCCAGATTCACGGTGGAGCTGTTTTTGGTGGATCTGCTGCTCCAGATTTATTTTTTCAGTGGTGGAGCTCTGCCAAACAGGCCCTTAGATGTGTATTCCTGGGCCCAAAAGTTCAGTAACATACATATTTTCAAACAGTTGACACAGAGCTGTAGCGAATTGCAAGATTTTCATTGATCGTCAGTCCAAGTATAGTCTCTAATCAGAGACCATAAGAAGCAGCTCCAGGAATATAATATCGTATTTTTATGACAGCATGGAAGAACCCAGCTATGAGCTATTCGACATCAAATCAAGGCCCTATTTGGCACAGCTTCACCAACAGCTTCATGAGCTGTTGTGAGCTGTTTTTTGCCAAACACCCTTTTTGCAAACAGCTTCATGGGTGAAGCTCCTTTTTTCTGCTCTCACAAAGGAATGGGGAGAGGTGAAGCTGAAAAAAAGTAGCTTTTCACAGCTCTCTCCCTCAGGCCCGCAGTTCTAGGAACCCACTGCCCCTCTGGTTCACGTTCACCAAAATTACACGCATTTGCCACTAGTCCATCCCGTTCACCTCTCTCGTTTACAAAACATAAACAAGGCACTAATATTGCTTCCTAATGATTTTAATTTTTTATTATTTTTTATTTTAATGTTTTAATTCATACTCATTCAAATATATTATTTTTTAATTCATATGACCATATACAAACATACAACTCCAAATGTTAGAACAAGTCAGGTAGACAGGGGCATCTTGGACAATTGCCCTCTCTCAGCCATGCATGAAGCTGTTGGTGAAGCTGTTTTGCCAAACAGTTTTCCAAAACAGATTTAGCTTCGTCGGTGAAGCTGCTTGTGAAGCTGAAACAAAAAAAAACAGCTTCACTAGTGAAGCTGAGCTGTGCCAAACGGGCCCAAATAATGAAACAGCAGCTATATTTGTTTCTCTAGCATAATAGGGAATCATCAGAACCTTACCTCCCGGCATGTGTGCACGTGTGACTTGATATAGAAGCAGCAATCCGGCACGTGTGCAACCCGGGCCTGCACCAGCTGCTCGACATTTTATCGAACACCCTGCGGGCGTGGTACACGCGCCCCTCGGCGCAAATCCATGGGTTAGGAACTTAGGATGGTGCAGCAGAAGGCGTCGTGGTACACGCCCCACCGCAGCGGCATATGCACGAACACCCCGCACGCGCCGGCGGCGAGGAGGCGGCCGGGGCGCGGAGCTCCCCCGCCGCGCCTGGCGAGCGCGACGATGGCCGCGTTGCGGGATCGGACGTCGGAGGTGTCGGGGTACGGGGGAGCGGGATCGGGCGCGGATTGGACGGCCGCCGTCGAGGTGTAGGTGGAGAGGAGGGGCGCCAGGGAGAGGTGGCGGTTGGTCCGAATCGAAATAATGGAAGCGGACTCGAGCACGAGTTGGATGCGGACTCGGAGTCGCAGGCGCTATATCTTACACGCGCCCCGGGCTCTCCGAGCTCTCAGGGCTCCACTCCGCCGCGTTCTCAGAGCAAGAGAGAAAGCAAGGAACCGCCGCCGCCGCCGCCGCCTCCATGGCCATGGAGGAGATGGCGCCGCCCGGCAACGCGAACAATCTCCCGCCGCCGCCGCCGCCGCCGCAGCCACTGGAGCTGCCTCCCGGCGTTTACTTCAACCCGGGGCCCGAGGAGAGCGTGTGCAACTACCTCAACCGGTGCATCGCCCGCGAGGAGATGCCGGACACGAAGGGGATCATCTTCCGCGACAACGTCTACGGCGACTGCCCCGACGTGCTGCGGCAGAGGCACCCGCCGGGGAACACCCGCAACTTCGAGCACAAATGGTTCTTCTTCAGCAACTGCACGTTCCAGAGCGAGCGCAGGAAGCGCTCCAAGCGGGGTGTCGCCACCGGCGGCTACTGGCGGGTGGAGCAGACCAAGAAGGTGCTCCGCGTCGGCAAGGTTCGCGTCGGGTTCAGGCACAGCTTCGGGTTCTACCTCGGGAAGGACGAGAAGACGCCGTGGCTTATGGAGGAGTACACCAGCTCCATGGACGACGGCACCGGCAAGAACGCCGTGCCCGTGTTCTGCAAGATCTACGTCTCACCGCGCGCGTCCGACGAGGAGAAGAGAGCCCTCTTTAAGGAGGAGGGCGTGCCGATCGGGCAAGATGGGAAGAAGAAGGTTGTCCGGGTGACGGTTCCGACGGTGTATTTTCATGCACTCGCGGCGCTGCTACCGCCGTCGAGCGTTCGCGGTATTGGCCAGGCGCAGGGCGCGGCGGAAGCGCCTCCACCACCTGCCGCCCCTGGTCATTACCAGGAGCAGTTCTTGGAGGCCGCGCCGCCGTCGCCGTTCGTTCTTGATCATTACCAGGGTCAGGTCGCGGCGGCCGCGCTGCAGCATGATCACAGCATGCCTACGAACCAATTCTTCACCTCGCTTGAGGAGACCGCGCCGCCGGATAATCGCAGCATGCTCGTAGACGAATTCTTGGAGGAGGTGCAGCAGCTGACGTACGAGGACGGTCAGGAAGCCGCGGCGTCGGAGAATCACAGCATGTCCATGGACGAATTCTTCTCGATACTGGAGGAGGCGCCGTGGCAGCTGACGGACGGGGACAGTCACGGAGCACAGGGCGCTGTCGTCATGGGCTACCCCGAGGTTCAGGTCATGGGATATCCCGTTCCCGTGTGCCAAGAACTAGGGTCGCCGCAGCCAGACCCAAAGGGCGACTACGAAATGGACGTCGACGAGGCCTGCGCCGCCGCCGCCGGTGCCCAACAAGAACCAGAGCCCACACCCGCGCAGCAAGAAAGCCCCAGTGCGGCGACGCCATTGCCCCCACCTCTGTACTCCGTGACCGAGCAAGTTGCCCCTGCCGCTGCGAAGCGTGGCCTACCGCCAGAGGTCGCCTTTGATGAGCACCCGGTAGGTGAAGAACCATCAGACGGCGACGACTTGAGCCAACTCTGGGAGAACAAGCAGTGGGAGGACTGCACCGGCGGCGACTTTCAGCTGGACCTCGGCTTTCAGCTGGATCTCGACGCCCTGCAGTGGGTGGGAGGAGAGCCTCTGCCGGACACGTCTGTGTTCGATCACTACTATGTCCCAACTCCATGGACGTCCCTACAGTCTAGTTCCACTGAGATAAGAGACATATCAGCTACAGATGACGATGGGGTTGGAAGCTTTGCAGTCTAATTAGTCTGTAGGCATGTAGTGTAGTATTTTTAATTAGCACTGGTTCTTCGATTGTTTGGGGAGTAATTTTGTTGGTAGGGTTCTTTGTGCTCAATCAATTCGTTGCAGTTGTCGGATTCTTATGTCCATCGGCCATTGGATGGGAAGTGTTGTGCTCAATCAATTTGTTGCAGTTGTCGGATTCTTGTATTCACCATTGGATGGGAAGTAATGTATATGATTTGTCCCAACCAGTTGATTAAAGTCCTCTACGTTGAAATTCTCGCCCTATGACTCGATCGGTTGCACTTTTTATTTGCTTTAGCTGCCTACTAATATATGTGCTTTTTTAAGAGAGGGTAACACACGCGTGTATATCCACTATATGGCACGTGAATATGTCCATTTTACGCCCCTTTCTCTCTTCTTCAACTTTATAACAAGTCTACTTAACTTTCTAAACTAAAAAATCAGGTATTTAACACAATAAAGTTACAAAACTAGATCAACTTACACCATAAGATGGTTTTACTGGCGGTGACCTAACTCAATGTGGTTTTTGCCATGTTAACAACCATATCATTGGTTTTTTAAAGATGGGATCCAAATAAGAGGAGAAAGGATGACATCAAGAAGAAAGAGAATGAGGAGAGAAAGAGAGGAGTAAGAAATAGATCGATGATATGGATGTAAACATCCTTGTGTTTGAAAAAGAAAGAGAATGAGAAGAGAGAGGAGTAAGAAAGAGATCGATGATATGGATGTAAACATCCTTGTGTTTGATACTTTTTAGTAAAATCCGATGACGTGGCTACTAATATGGCAAAACCCACATTAAGTGGGATCCACGCTATCAAAACCACCCTTCAAAACCACTTTAAGGTGTAAATTAAACCAGATTTGTAAGTGGTCTCCATGATCCTGGGATGGATCTCCAGGGACAGACTCACCTCGGAAGCAAGCATCGTCTGCTCGTAGTTGTAGCAGGCATCCATGTTGATATCCGTGTAGTCAACCAAGTCGAACCAGTTCTCCTCGTTCCACTCCCCTATCAAAGAGAATTTGCTGACAAGGAAATTACCGGAGTCTTGGAAGAATCTCCCCACGGATGGCGCCAGCTCTCTATATTCTAATATCGATTTTACATATGATTTGTTTAGATTCGAGGGAACTCTAGAAGATTTGGTGTATGATCATACAGAGTAGCGACACGTGAATTTTTATACATGTTCGAGTCTTCTCCTGAGAGAATAATAACACTACATCCTGTGTGGCTACTGTTCAAAATGATCTTTACAATTGAGAATAATGCGAAATGCCTAGCACTATCTTCTGATCCAATGTCCTTCGATCTCTTCCTCTCCGACGTCAATGTTTATATAGTCAACGAAACGGTGACTGTTGTCCCGTGCCAAAAGACGCCTCAACGCTTCGAATGATAACCGTCTAATGGAAGTTACTGTCAGAGAGACGTAGTGGCCCATTCGCCATGAAACGGTTGTTATCAGAGAGATCGTGTGTGGTTATTAAGAATAAATGCACGTTCTAACCACCTTGTTAGATGACCCTATGATGTAGTAGGATGTCGTTAGAGTAGTCGTAGGAAGATCCACGATCACTAGGTGGTTACAGGAAAACTTACAACCATACAGTTGTAGGAGTATTTACGACCATACGATCGTAGGAGCATTTATGAACGTCCTAAGAAATCTCTCCTTTATTAATAAAAGGTATACCCGGAGGATGACGTAATAATTAAAGGATTATTATATCCTCGTCAATAATGATACGAAAGTATTTTTTATAACAAATCTAGTAATATCATTTTCACATGATAAACCAAAATTCTTTGTGTATATTATCATTTACACATGACAAATCCAAAGTCTTGTGTATATTAGTAGTCAAAATTTTAAAATGTTGGCTGCACATATTCTAAAGCGATATCAAACAAGAACGGAGGTAGTATTTTGGTCATTGGATACATTTTTATATATGATATACAAGTTAGAGATCTTCTGCGAGAGTCTAGGATGGATTCAGCGGAAGTTGTTCACAGATCACCACTAACAAAAAGCAAAGTGGACAATAAAAAAGAGATTATTAATGAGTATATAAGAATATCCACTAAATAGACAAATCCTCATGTCGATGAAGAAAGGTCGAAAATCAAGAATTACATACATTCTGAATCAGCAATCAAAATAATCCATCACCAAAAATACAAATATTCTAGATTATAATGGCTCGGCTCCGCTCGTTTCGGCTTCAGCTTCTAACTTCTGGCTTATTTTTCACTATTCATAAATTTCGTCTTTTTCTGAACTTTTGATTTTTTGTTGAGCTTTTTTGCCGGTTCTTTTTTCCCGTATTTTTTTGTATTATACGTAATGGGCTAACTTTTTTATATATTTTTAATTTTTTTTAAAATTTAATTATGCTAAATAAGCCTCTGTCAGCTACAGTATTTTTTCAACCAGCTACAGTGCTTTTCAGCCATAAGCCATCAAAAAAAAAAGCCCAAATGAGCACCACATCTTCTGAAAATCGCAGGGTTGTTTTTACAAAACAAAGAACTGAACCATCCAAATCAAGGTCTACCTCCGGTTTCCTCCAAGCGAACTAATTGAAGAGGCTTTATGTCCTAGTCCTAGTAAAATATTTTCTATCCTTCATCACGGAAAGCATTTCCAAGCATGCACCAGCATACCCTAATCTTTTCAGCTTCAGAATCTGATTTCTAACTTATTTTTTACTATTCCTAAATTTCATCTTTTTCTTCCTTTTTAGCCTTTTTTAGCTTTTTTTGCCAGTTCTTTTTTTCCCGTATTCGTTTGTATTATTCTTGATGGGCTAACTAGTTTTTTCTATTTTTAAATTTAGTCATACCAAATAAGCTATTACCAGGTACAGTGTAATTTCAACCGGCTACAATACAATTTCAGTTATAAACTAGTTTATTTCAGCCTAACTAAGCGGCAAAAATTTCCATACAATCTCGTCCTAGTTGTACCCTATGTCAAGAATGACACTGAAAATAGATAAAGCCATCGCATGGTCTCCACTATCACAAAGACCAGAAAGAAGGCAGCGTGACTTTAGGCGTGGTTGATATCCAGAATGGGTCATCGATCTAAAAATTTTGCATGCTTCACTGTACATTTTTAAGTTAGTATAACAACCAAGTAGATAATCAGACATATCTTCATCCAAAAGCATGATGCTTTCTTTCATTTTTAGCAACAGCCATTCCACTTCCTCTAGTCGACCCTGGTTACATAATCCCTTCAGTAGGGCCTTGTATGCGCTGATACCAGGGGCAGGATCAAGGTTCCAAAACCTAAAACCGGGAGAAATTCTGGTCGGCGGCCGGTAACGGTTATCAACCGGTTATCAGAAAAACTGGCAAAAAACCGGTCACAATTTGAAAATCAAAACTTGAATTTTGATATGTTTTGAAACCGGTAACCAGAAAAAACTGACCATAATTCAAAAATCAAAAATTAATACCGGTCGGTTTTTTCGGTTACCGGTCTCCACCGGTAGAAACGGTAACCGGCGGTTACTAGCCGGTAACAGCTGGGATTTTGAACCCTGTGCAGGATCATATTTGCATCTGTTCAAAAAGTTCCTGCAAATTGCTCACATCTTCTGTCTTCCATATTTTGTCATCATCAACTACCTCACTGTCATCATAGTTACATATATGCTTTAGCAAGATAGAATACGTTGCACAATCTAGATTCAGCAGAAGACAAAGCATCTCCGCGTGTGCAGACAAGGCATTCTCCATCAGGCCAGCATTGCTATACGCCTTTATGAGAGCATTATATGTCACCACATCAGGAGAAATCCCTGCTTCATGCATTTTAGTGGTAGTTATTTATGCTATGATCTTCCTCACCTCCTCCTTCAAAGTAGTTTGCGCTGATGTTCAGTGTGTGTCTATTTGTCAGCCTTGGAACCTGAAGAGATCATTTGCCCATGCATCTTTGCAGCATCCACGGGTTCCATACAATATCGTATTTTTATAACAGCATGGAAGAACCCAACTATGAACTATGTGACATCAAATCAAATAATGAAACGGCAGCTATATTTGTTTCTCTAGCATAATAGGGAATCACCAGAACCTTACCTCCCGGCATGTGTGCACGTGTGACTTGATATAGAAGCAGCAATCCGGCACGTGTGCAACCCGGGGAATGCACCAGCTCCTCGACATTTTATCGAACACCATGCGGGCGTCGTCCACGCGCCCCTCGGCGCACGGCCCATGGATCAGGATGGTGTAGCCGTGTAGGAGAAGGCGTCGTGGTACACTCCCCACCGGCGCGGCATCTGCACGAACACCCGGCACGTGGTGGCAAGGATGTCGCCCCTGCATAGCCCGAGCATGAGGGAATTGCAGGTGAAGGTGTCTGGCGCGAGCCCGTCCTCGCACAGTGCGGCCTTGGCGTCCGCGACGAGCGCGAGCTTGCAGTGCACGTTGATGAGCGTGTTGTACGTGCAGCGGTCAGGCCGCGCGACGCACTTGAGCATCGCGACGAACGAGGCGAGGAGGTGCCCGAGGTCGCACGAGCTCCCCCCGCGCTTGGAAAGCGCGATGAGGGCCGCGTTGTGGGATCGAACATCTGAGGCGTCGGAGTACGTCGGCGGCGGGGCGAGGCGGCGCATGGTGGGGCTTGTGGCGGAGAGGGGTGGGGTGTGTCGGACTCGCGTTTGGAAGTCACGTCACGTCACGTCCGAGTCCGAGTCCGAGGGAACGCGGCTTCGGAGGCGCCATATAAGCGCGCCATGGGCTCTCGTTGGAAGCAGTGCTCTACTGGAGCTGGACTCGACTTGGCCACCGAGAAGGCAAGAAAAGAAAGCAAGAAACCACCGCGAATCCGTGGCCATGGAGGAGATGCCTCCTCCCGGCGACATGAACCACGTCCCGCCGCCGCAGCATGCGGTGGAGCTGCCTCCCAGCAACTACTTCAACCCGGGGCCGGAGGAGACCGTGTGCAACTACCTCAACCGGTACATCGCCGGCGACGAGATGCCAGACACGAAGGGGATCATCTTCCGCGACAACGTCTACGGCGACAGCCCCGACGTGCTGCGGCAGAGGTACCCGCCGGGGAACACCCGCAATTTCGAGCACAAGTGGTTCTTCTTCAGCGAGTGCAAGCTCCAGAGGAAGCGCGCCGACCGCCGCGTCGCCACAGGCGGGTTCTGGCGGCTGGAGCAGATCAAGAAGGAGCTGCGCGTCGGCGGGGAGCTCGTCGGGTTCAGGCACAGCTTCAGGTTCTACCTCGCGAATGGGAACAGGACGCCGTGGCTCATGGAGGAGTACACCAGCTGCATGGACGACGGCACCGGCAAGGCCGCGGCGCCGGTTCTCTGCAAGATCTACGTCTCGCCGCGCGCGTCCGACGAGGAGAAGGCGGCCATCTTTGATCCGTAGGCTTGTAGTATTTCATTAGCATTGATTCTTTCATTGTTTGGGGAGTAATTTGGTAGGATTCTTGCACTAAACATTGGACAGGGAGTGTTTTATTCAATTAATTTGTTGCGGTTAGTGTATTCTTTGGGGGATTCTTGCAATAAACATTGGATGAGAAGGAGTCTTGTGTACAGTTTGTTCCAATCAGGTGATTAATTACTCTGTGTTTAGCTTCTTTCATCAATCTAGACAGGATTTTGTGAATGTTTTGCTCTGATCTTGTAATTGTACATAGGGTCAGTTTGCGGTTGCGGTGCTGTGTTGTTTGAGAATATTTACTATTTTATTAAGATTTTGCTATTATGTCTTCTAAAAAATATGCTTCCAACTAACTATTACTCCCTTTGTCACAAAAAAAATGACACTTTACAATGCGTTCAGTCAAAACATTTAAATTTTGACTAAAGATACTGTTTAAGACATTTGGTTTGGATATATGAAAATGATTCAAGTGATCTATCTAAAAAATATTTTCATAATATTTCACTTTTACAATTTCGAATATATAATAAGAGAATTTAGTAGTCAAAAGAGCGTCTAGTCGACTTTAAAAATTAAAATCCGTCACTTATTTGTGATCGGGGTATATTTAAAATTAGAAAATAAATATATAAGTGATTTTCAAAGTTCATCGCAGTACCAAACGGAGTTGTATAGTGTTACTGCATGTTATTGTCAATTCTTCATTAGTGAATCACTCCACTTTTGTAGGAATGAGTTTGCTATTTGGATGAAGAATCCTAGGGAAAAAAAACGAACCACACTTAACTCCTCGGCATGCAGAACAGATTGCTCGTGTATATCTCTATGCGCAAACTTTCCTTCATGGATCATACAAAATTGTTAAAGACAATCACTATCTGGCAAAAGATATCCGAATTTTTGTTCGTACGCATAGCATTGCTCCTTAATTTGCAAGATGCCTCTGAAATCTTCAGCTAATTAGTAGAACAGATTGCCCTGGCCTCCCTCTGATCCTAAAAGGCATTCCGAAGTTTTGGTACACCCTAATCTCCCCGCAAAAGCTCGCCGTCACCACCACCAACCCCCACGCATTGCCACTATCCGCGTTGCCGCCGGCCCTACCACCACCGTAAGTCCCCTGCTGCCGAGCCTAGTTGGCCGGAGTGCATTAACGGCGTGCCGGAGCTGCTCAGCTCGCCGCTTCTTGCCTCCGGCTTGGTGGCGCGGCTCGCCATGCTGCACAACTCGTCGCTGGATGACACGCCCTGCTTGCAGTCCTGCGACGGCGGGATGCAGGACGCGCTGCCGTCGGCGGTGGCGCCTGGCAGGGACGGCGAGTGCGGTCACGGGACGGCGGCAGAGACGTCCTTGCAGTAGAAGCTCTCGTAGGAGCGGGTGGTGCACCACGTCTTGCATTGATACCGATGCCGACGGCCGGGGTGGCGGGCGCGCTCCGGGTGGTCCTCCAGAGGTAGAAATGCGAGCTCGGGCACACGGCGTACCGGCCGTCGGAGGTGTAGGCCGCCGAGATCTGGCTGCTCGTGTTCTTGAACCCTACATATTTATTTTTGTTCAATGGTCTTTAGCTGCGAATAATTTCTGTGGCCGTACGTACATCTGAACTTTTGGACCATAGTCACGCCGTCGAAGACGCGGATCTGCGAATCGGCGGAGGTGACCAGCGGGGGAAGCGGGGGCAGGGGGCCCGACGACCCGTCCTGCGCGACGGAGCACAGCGGGGCGCTGGCCTCCACGACTTGCCAGACGCGCACCACGCCATCCTCGCCGGCGCTCGCCAGCAGCCGCCGTCCGCGCTGAACTTGATGCTCCATATGGATCCCTCGTGCGCATGGATCTTCTGGCACATTGGAGCCCTGTGAGCTCCTTGCACGACTTGCCGTAGTGGTGCACCTTGAGCAGCTCGGACGCCGAGGCCGACGACGCAGTGGCGGCATTGGCGGGCGCCGACTTGCCGTTGCTGTCCTTGACTCCTTGTCGTGGATGAAGCCGATGGGGACGGACTTGATATTCCTGAGCCAGCCGCCCTTCTTCTCGCCGGCTGGCTTGTCTCCCTTGGGCGGCGCCGTGGCGCGGACTGGCTCTGGTGCTGGCTCTGGCAGCGGTGCATGAGGTGCTTCATGATGGGGGTGTTGCCGATAAACTTCTCGAACTCCTCTAGCAGTCTAGCCCCAGCTGCACGCCGGTCTGGGTGTTCGACGGGCTGTCATTGGCGACGACGGCGACCTCCTTGCCGTTGTCCTGTTTCTTCGTCCTGCAGTCGCTCTCGACATCACCGTCCTTGCCGCCGTCGCCTTTGCCGCCTTTATCCGCCGGTGGCGCTGCCGTCAGGGGCACGGGGGCCATATCACGTGTAGCCACAGCTTGAACCTTCTCGATGGGCGAGCGGTCGCATGCAGCGTGCCGAGTCGGGAGGGCGCGAGCACGACGCAAAGTCGGCGACGGTGGTTTTCCCGAGCCCGGCGCGCCGTCTCGCACGGCGAGGATACTGTCTGGCCGGCGCCGCGTGATGGAATTCGCCGGCTGCTGTGTCAGCACGTCGTGCGTGGCAGCCACTGCCGATGTCACCGGGGCTGTCGCAGTGCTCGGCTCCTCGGTGAGCGCGGATAGCGATGTCGACGACTGTAGCCTCGACACGCGCCGGGCCTTGTCGGCGGGGCGCTTCTTCGTGCTGTGTCGACGCAGCGCGAGGTACCGGCTGCTGGCGAGCCCCAGCCCCTGGTGTAGACGGCCGCGGCGCCCCTGGATGGACATGGGCTCGTCAACCATCCACATGTCGCACTTGGACGTGTCCTCCACCTCCTCCTCTTCCAGCACGGCAGCCTGGTATACCTGCGGAAGCTCTCAAAGTTGTGGTCGCCCATGGCGGACGCGAAGGAGGAGAAGCGGACGTCGTCTTCGTCGTCATCGGAGGGGAAGTCGGCGTCGATGTGCAGGCCGGACGGCACACGGTCGAGGCAGTGGAAGAAGGCCTCCCTGCCACCACCGTGCTCCGTGTCGTCGTCGCTCATCTCGTCGCCGTGTTCTTGGTGGCGGCAAATGTGCGCACCATACCATCGTGCTTCGCGCGCGCAGAGAGAGAGAGAGAGAGAGAGAGAGAGAGAGAGAGAGAGAGAGAGGGATGGTGTTGCAAGTTTAGGGTGATGGTTTGAGGCTGCAAGGAAGAGAGGGAAGGCAATGTCTAGGGGAAGGGATGGATCATGGATGGATTGGAACTTGAACAGTGACTTTTTCAGATGGGTTTGGGTTTGGTAGTCGCCACGTGCATGTGCCCCTCATAGTCTCAAGCAGTAGCACTAGACTAGATGTGGCAAAAAAATATCAATTTATCACTGCTTTGCTTTAATTTCCATTTCTTTCTTTAACAGCAAACTAAAGTTGCTAAACAAGGCTTCAAACTTAGGCATGTGGCAAGGCATGGAACATTTTATTGGCCATGTGGAATGGCTGTACCAGCGATATACATTAAGAAGTAGAACACAGGAAGGATTCATATTTGCTCATGGTAAGGATCCAACAAGAAGTCACCCTAGGAGAACTACTAATGAACTACTAATGGTTTATTGCAGCATAAAACTACTCCACCTAGACAAACTCTTTTCTAGCTAGCTACCTCTTCTAGAGTGGCTTGCTGTCTAACCTGGAGAGAGTTGAGCTTCTTATTTATCTCTCCAAACTTCTCCTTCAGGCGCTTTATCTGAATCCAAGAAAAGAAGATAAATTAGCTGATTGATCTTAAGGTAGCAATGTGGTATGCATTTTAAATTTCTAAATAAAATAAGTACCCGCTTCAATTCAATCTCCAGCTCTCGCTTCCTCTGCCCGAGTGAGTGGCGCAGTTGAGTGACATCGAAGATGCTGTCAAGATCATCTTCGAAAGCTGATTCAAGGTCTTCCCTCAGAAGCGCTGGTAATTTGTCGACAATTGGCATGAGGAGAAAGCAATTGAACTGCAATTTTATGATGAGCCGAATTAAGCAACAACAACACAAAAAAAACTCGACCACCATTTAGAGAGTACAGGATTCACTGCAGTCAGACCTTTAGTTCAGTAGTAACAAGAAAGTGCTCTTTGATCCCATGAAAAATCTGGTGAACCAGCGCATACACAAGCCTTTCTGATGAGGGCGCCAATCTTCTGTTCCAGAGTGAGCTATCCAAGAGATCAACCAGCCTAGTCTCTGACACAGGAGCCAGTGAATTTGCGTCTGAAGAATGAATAGATTTCAAGTCTCCTTTTGATCTATCGTGTTTGCCATCATTCAACCCAGAGGATTGATCATGCAGCCCAGTTGAGTGGGCTGTATGTGTGCTCACAGATGATTGTTCTGGTGCAACAAATGAATCGAGGAAGTGGCGCAATCCAGCACGGTTCTATATTCAATGAAGCAAATCATTAGGTATGCCAATAAAAAGGTAGATCCTAACTAAGAAGGAGATATTTGTACCTTGTTATGAAGGGACCAAGTGACATAACGAGTGGTGCTCTCCAAATCTTCCATACATCTGCATTATACAATTGAACATGCAAATAAACAATGTCAGCAGATAAAAACAATACGTACGGTTGCATCTGTGGGAGTATACAGGATGTGATCTAGCAGTGAGGATTGAGAGGGAAATATGAACAATAATTAACAAAGAACTTTTATCAGAAAATATTTAGTTTAACAACACCATAAATTCTATTCACATATTTACATGAGGAAAACCTCTGAAATCACTTATTGCAATATATGCTCTGGAACACACAGAATTTAACGCCAACAGATCAAACAGAGGCAATAGATGTGATGGGGATATCGGATATTTTGTATCCCGTCCCCTTCATTTGCATTTCATTGTTCAACGCTACTCTAGCAACTTGAATGAATAAATTTCTAAAAATAACTACAAAAAAAACAGTTGGGTGAGTGACTCAGGCATTCTAGTGTTTGCCAACATCACTACGATCACATGCTTGATAAGACACGAAGTCAAGAATCTATTACAGTAATAAAGCGCATGTTGACTAGGACCCAATACACCATAACATCAAATGGTATTCTGTCGGGCCACAGAGATTATCGGTTTTGCCTTTGGCTTGACTAATTATATATTCATAAGCTTCACTGAAGGAAGTTTACATTGTTTCACTATTTGATGTGAGTAACTGGGTTGGGAAAGCAACTTTAACATATTATAGATATGGCTTGACCAGAGTGCGCATAGCCAATAAATTGGAAGTAAATTAAAGGTATTGGAATTAAGAAGGTTATTACCTTTCACGGCATGATTGCTCAGTAGATTCGGCAAACTTATTGAATGCAGCTTGGACACGCTTCACAAGTACATCATGGCTGCTAAAGTGCTCACCATCTTTCTGTTGGAGTTCTATCAGAGTATTACAAAAGAAAAAAAAAACAGAAATACATTAATTGAATAACTTGAGGATAAATTAGTACCTCCAGCAGAAAAACAGATATTGGAATCAATCTCTTCAGTATGTACAACAGCCTAAAACCCAACTGCACAAAACAAAAGGGATAGATTTTAGTCACAGGAACGTATTAAGCAGATGAAAGACCACCCATTATCCAACCACAAACAGAGTAATTCTACTAAATTTATTTTTATACATCCTGATACACTTTCAGTTATTTCACACGTTTTATGTGAAAATGTGTGACACACACTAGTCCCAATCCAAAAAAAATGATGCACCAAGCAAACATGGTTGATGATTTCACTGAAACCATAATCACACAAACATCTAATAGGCGTAGCATAAGCCTGGTACGGGCAGACATTGTAACATCCCAATTTTTGAGAATGTTAAGTTTGCTTGATGGAATTTTCAAAAGGAATTTGAAGCAAATTTCAGCTAAATCTCAAATTTTCAAAGAAATCTCAAACTCCCAATCTTCTTTGAGCTTGGCCCAGCCCCTCTCCCCCCTTTCTCTCTTTGGCCCAGCACTTGCGCCGCCTCGGCCACCGCCTGATCCTGCGCCACTCGCTCGCCTCACGCGTTCCCGGATTCCCGTTGTGCCATCACGCTGCTCCACCACCTCCCCTGCGCACCAATGCTCGGCCGTCCCCTCCTTTTCCCCTGCTGCGCCGTCTCAGCCCGAGCCGACCCATCCCGTCGCGTGCAAGCCGCGCTTGCCAACACCTTGAGTCATGTGCCCGAGTTTTCACCTGACAAGACACTACCCATTCCCCTTCGTTCTTGCCCCAATTCTCGCCAGCAACACCGCCCCAACTGATGCACCGCCATCATGGCACACCACGTCTCCTGCCTCCCTCCTCCACTATAAAGTTGTGCATCAACCTCCTCTAGTCCCCACTCACCTCCCCTCGCCACCAATCGACCAAGAGCCTTTGAGCCCCCTTCGTCCTCATCTCCGGCCAAAGCACGGCCGTCAGTGCCATTCGAGCTTCGCGACACCCCAATCCAATTCCTCGCACTAGGGGCTTCGCCCGAGGACCTCGAAACCGCCCCAACCACCGTCGAGCCTCCTCTCCTCCAGCGAGCTCTCTGCGTTGGCCCCCTTTCACCGCCTAAGGTCTCTGTTGACAGCCCGCACCAAGCCTTCTCGAGCTCCGCCCGTACTTCAGGTATGTTCCTCACCACCCCGTGATGCTCCCGTAGTGACAAATTGGGCTCTAATGTCCTGTAGCGCTGTCGTGCCATGCTCAGCCTAGTGCTGCCGCATGAACTCGTCGTCGACCGCCCTAGCCTCCAAATTGGGTCGCGATACCTCGCCTAGATGTGTGGGCCGAGTTAATGGTTCTAGGGGTGCAAATGGGTTGGGTTAATCCCAACCGATCTAGTACCGAATCCGGTCGGTACCGGATACGGGAAGGGAATTTGGTATCCGGTCGGATTCGGATTCGGATTCGGGAGAGTTGTTATCCGACCGAATAGTATCGGTATTCGGATACCGGATAATTATCCAGTCGGATATTCGGTCGGATATCCGGTCGGATATTCGGTCGGATATCTGGTCGGAGCTAAGAATTCACCTTTTATTTTGCTAGTATTTGTTTTTTTGTCATGTTGGTTGGTTGAGGTGTGCAGTGTATAGAAAGTTTTCCTGGATCGTGCAAGCTTAAGTTCTCTAAAAGGAATATGACATTCAGTTGTGGTAACTATAAATATACAAATACTAAAATAGTGTTTTATTTCTAATTCTGCTGCTTGTGCAATTGGAATCCTAAATTTGCTCATTAATATCACTCTTCCTAGGTAATGGAATGAAAAGCATGTAATCAGAGTATTATTAAACGATGAACTTTGGCATGCTTTAGTAAATAAACAGGTAAATTTCTCAAAAGTCTATTATCCCCAATTGTCTACTGTCTCTACCTTAATTTAGTAAAATTTCTTTAGCCTAGAAAAAGAAAATGCTGTCCATCAAGAATCAAGATTTATCTTGAAACGCCATACCTCAATGGGCAATTTTGGGGGAAACGCCACACCATCTTCGGCTGATGAATTATAATCACTATTATGTACTTATGTCTAACAGTTTAAGGCTTGAAGTGATGGTGGTATGGTTTAACATATGTTCATTTCCGTATGCACGTACTATCCGTCTACATTATCCGTTTTTGATCCGAAACCGTCAAGTATCCGTTCCGGCGGCACCGTATTCGAAATTCCAAATATTCCGAATTCGTATTCATATCCGGTTTTACCGTATCCAACCCCGAATCCGAGAAAAAAAATGGGTTAGGATACGGTATGAGCAATATCTGTCCGAATCTGACCCGATTGCACCCCTAAATGGTTCCATTTTTGGCCATGCCTCCAGCCGTCGTGGTCTCCCTCTCCAATGAGGACCTTCGCCTCTTCCCGGCGCAGAAGCACCGTAGCGTTGCGATTAACGTTTAAACGTATCATTAGTTTAGCCTTAATGATGGTAGTTAACTCTCATTAAACCCCCTCTGATCCGTGGGCCATACCCACTTAATTAGGCTCAGTCTCTATGACATGTGGGCCCCTTAGCCCTTCCAAAATCTTTTAAACCGGTTAAGTTTAGTATAAGCTACTAATGAGTAGGCTCAAGATATTGTTTACACAAGGCACCGGTCCCACCTTTCAGTCCCTCAGTCTTTTCCTTTTAGAAAACAAATCCATTTTAAATTAAAACCCAATAGGACCACCTTGTCAATCACAGTAGCCTTTTCCAATAGAAATTTAATTCAAAAATTTAATTAAAATCTGTGGGCCCCATGTCAATGAGAGTAACCTCTCTCCTCTGTCTTTTTTCTCAATTTAATTTAAATTTAAACTTTGAGGAGCCCATTCTCACTTATTTTTAACTCCAAATTTAACTTTGAAGAGACCATTCTTACTCATTTTAACTCCAAATTTAACGAAACTTATTTCTAAATTTAAGATCTATCTAACGGCAGTGGTTTTATCCAATTCAGAGTTCATTTGAATTTTCTTCTGTATTATTTGTTTTGTTTGTTTATTTGTTCGTTTTCCAATGCGACCATTCGAGTAGAGTACGAGAAACTCGAAAGGGCCCCAGTTCAAGGCAACACAAGAATTTTAAGACAAACTCGCTTGTGAGCTAAGCTAGTCAATACTTTGATCATATTGAATCTACATTTTATGCAAATTTATATTCATTTAAATTATCAAATTGCATACTATTATTTGTTATGCAAATGTATGTTAAACTAAAGGTTTAGATATATGCCTACTCGCTATTGTAATATTATTATATCATCCTTTAGACACTTGAATCACATAATCCTTGTCATCCTGGAGACTATAATGGTAACTATACTAGCTATAGATCGTACTTAAACGTCATACTAGTCTTACTTAAGTATTCGGGCATAGATTTGCCCTAATCAACATTTTTTAATCATGAAAATTATTTGGGCAATCATTGAAGGGAAATAATTGGTATTTTAAGATAACTTAGTTTATGCTTATCAAAACCCTCAAATTTGTTGTTACCATATCTGGACGAATGGTATAATAGTTGGTGCAAATGTAGCACAAGATTTTTGGTATATGGTATGTACTGCCCAGATAGCTTTGAGAATTGAATCATGTGATGACTTCCAAATGTAAAACAGTACAACCACAAGTTTATAATGGTGTCAGCCTGGTTAAATAATTTGTATCAACCAGTGTGAGTTGTACCATTAGAGTGACTCACGAGTCACGTCACTGGATTTAAGCCATCGGTCGTGTCACTGGTGTAAGCTGCCGTGTGGCACAAAAGGGGGTCTGGGTGTGGTGGACGTAACCACCATCAGATGAAACCTTAGCGAGTGTAATTTACACTGGGAGATCATTGTAAATGCCTTGTGGTAATCTTCTTGATTCACATGTCCACAGAAATGTGTGAAATATAACAAATTAATTATATCTTGTGGGTAAAATGTACAGTCTCTGCAGAATATAAACTGTTCGACCAGCTGTACCCACGGACAAAGGCAGACATGGGAAATTATTCGAGTTAGTTTCTATGTCAAAAACCTTTGTGGGTGCGATGCAGTCTATTTAAACTCTGATATTGTAATATTAACGTATGATATGGTTTCCTCTATGTATGAAATGATTCAATGATGTATATGTGAGCACTATCTACTGATCTATAGATTAGTTCAATGGTATCACAGAGGATTCTGGATTGGCTAAATCCGAGTCCGACAGACATGAAGAAAGTTGAAGGGGACCATCTTGTTAAGTATATGCTACGTGTATATATTTAGCCCAACATGTATCTGGCCCAAAGGGCCCAATAGGGTTAGGGTTGCCCGTATATATAACTCTTGTTCTGATTGAATAGAGATGTGACACTGGTGAGGAGTCCTTGTTTGCTAACATGGTATCAGAGCTCTAGTGCTCTAGCTCTTTCTACTTCCGTCGCTGATCTTTAGCCGGCAAATTCGTCAACCCTGCCTGGATCTAGACGCCGCCGGCTTCGCCCCTCCCAGATTCTAGTGGGCCGCCGCCTACTAGCACCACTGCTCACGCCGGCCCTCCTCTCGGTCGTCCGGCCTATGCCCGGCCGTCCGGCGTCCGCATCTCCGTCGGACGCCCGTGCTTGCCTAGACCGCCATCGTCATCGACCCTCCCAAATTCGACCGGATCCGGTACGCCACACTAGATCCGGCGGAGATCCGACCATCCTCTTCAAGAGCCGTCCTCTTCAACTCCGCTCTTCGGCCATCATCTTCGATTGCGTCCTCTTCAGTCGTCCTCTCTTGGCCTCTGGACTGAATGAAGCTTATGGTACATGCAAGTTTAGAAATGATTTAGAAAAGCTTATTCACATCATATATTATATAGTACATGCAAGTTCGGATGCTAAGTGTATAGCGCATCGCGCGAACTCTCAATCTTAGCGACACTGCCGCCGCCTCTCTCGCCATTGACGCCACCGATGCCTCTTCCTACCACTTGAGAGGGTTGTGCTTGTATCTCCTCTCACAGAATCCACCAGATCTAGATCTAGAGGGTATTTCTATTTGCAATGTTGCTTGCCACTGCTTGGACATCTCTATTTCACATTATGGCTACTATTGGTCTATTCCTTGGCGGTGGTGCTCTTTTGGCCTCAAATATCAAGCTTAATGGTCAGAACTATTGTGAGTGGGCATCGTCTATTCGTATGCTTCTCAAATCGATCGGTCTTGCTTCACACCTCATTGAGGAACCCCCTGATCTTCATGCGGTAGATCCGGCAGCTACTCAAGCTTGGAGGATTGCTGATGATCGTGTGATGGGCACCATGTGCATGCGCACAACGATATCCATTCGGATGAGCTTCATTGATCTCTCATCAGCTCAGCAGATGTGGGAGTATCTACAGCAGCGCTACCAGCAGAGCAGTGAGGCTCTTCGCTTCTATTCGCCAGAGCCTTCAGAATCTCCAGCAACAGCAAGACGTGACTATAGAATAGTTCTACACTGCTATCACATGTCTTTTGAGTCAGTTAGACTCTATGGTGCCTCCAGCTCACTCTGGATGCAAGGCTTGTACTGCCAAGGAAAAGTATGATCAGCAAAATTTCATGTTTGACTTTGTGATGAGGCTTCGTTCAGAGTTGAGCCCATTCGGGCTCAGCTTCTTGGTCGTTCTACATTACCTACTAGTTCATGATTTGAGCAGTTCAGCTCAGTAGTTCGTGCTACAGGTTCCTCTTCTAGTGATCAGGATCCTACCTTATTTGTTCATACATCTCAACATGGCCGAACTCCACTTTTGCTTTATGTGGATGACATACTAATCACTAGAGATGACATAGAGTATGTTGCTTTTGTTAAGCAACGTCTTGCTGAGTAGTTTGTGATGTCTAATATGGGACTGAGTAGTTTGTGATGTCTAATATGGGACCTCTTAGCTATTTCCTGGGGATTAAGGTCACTTGTATAGACGATAGTTACTATCTCAGCATAAATACATTTAGGATCTCATTGCTCGCTCAGGATTGACTGACACACAGACTGCTGTTACTCTTATGGAGCTTCATCTCCAAGTTTGTCCTACTGATGGCATATTGCTTGATGATCCTTCCCACTATCATCATATTGTTGACAGTCTTATTTATCTTACAGTTACAAGACCGGATATTGCTCATGTTGTTCACGTGCTCAGTCAATATGTCAATGCTCCCACTTCGATTCACTATGGTCATCTGCTTCGTGTTTTGCGTTACTTGAAGGGAACTGCTTCTCGTCGACTCTTCTATGCGCGGTTAAGTCAACTTCAGCTTCACGCCTACTCTGACTCGACCTGGGCGAGTGATCCAATTGACCGTTCATCTATCAGTAGTTACTCCATCTTTCTTGGGACATCTCTGATATCATGGAAGTCTAAAAAACAGACTACAGTGTCACGCTCTAGTACTGAGGCTGAGCTACAGGCTCTTGCTACTACTACATCGGAGATCATTTGGCTTCGTTGGCTGCTAGCTGATCTTGATGTCTCATGTGATGCTCCTACACCTCTTCTCTGTAACAACACTAGTGCCATACATATTGCTAATGATCCAGTGAAGCATTAGTTGACTACACACATTGGTGTAAATGTATCATTTACGCGGTCTCACTGCTAGCAGTCAACTATTGCTCCTCAATATGTGCCTTCTGAGCTCCAAGTTGCTGACTTCTTCACCAAGCCCCAAACTCAAGAGCATCATCATCTACATCTACTCAAACTCTATGTTTCTGATCCTTCTAATCCACCTTGAGTTTGAGGGGGGTGTTAAGTATATGCTAAGTGTATATATCTAGCCTAACATGTATCTGACCCAAAGGGCCCAATAGGGTTAGGGTTGCCCTGTATGTATACTCAAACTCCTGTTCTGATTGAATAGAGGTGTGATATTGGTGAGGAGTCCTTGTCTACTAACACATGTAGATCATTAATATGCCCACCCGGAAGGCAAACTCACCAACCTGATGAAGGAAAGGCTCAAATGTGTCACGTGCTTTTGCCACAGCAATGACGCAAGCAGTCCTAACAAAACAATGTTAAAAGATTAATAAATATACTATATAAGTATGATTAGTATTTCTGACGTGTGGAAAGAGACTACCTGGAGTAATTTGTCCCATCGTGAATATCTTCAACACCACATGCATTGACAATTTCCTCCCTAGTAATTGGAGGGCACTTGATACTTCCAACTACCAAACGAAATTCAGCCATTGCCCGATGGTATTGTGCACCGCCATAAAGACGCATTCCAGCATTCTGCGAAAAAAAATAACAGCGTTTGCATTTTCATAAGACGTAAAAGCATATCAAACACTCTGTAGATAGTTATAAGGTATAAAAAATACAGCCATCAGCAAAGTACAGCAGTATATTGTGTGTCATATGTGTTACATGAAGGCCTGAGCTGACAAGACAAAATACGGTTACTGTTCACTTTTTCTCTGCAAAAAACACTTGTATGCATTTTAGGGTTGGTAAAAAGTTATGAGGTCAAGTGACTCCACAGCAACCCATAGCAATCTGTCACTGCTAATAGTTCTGAGGTTCATCAGGAACCTCTTAGTTATGAAGGCGTTTCTGACACAATCTATTCAAGAGTTTAGTCATAGTAAAAATCCTTTAATTCTTGCTTACAGGCATGGTAAGCTCAAAATAAGACAATCTAGAGAAATAGTAGAACATTTTCAAAACAAAAAAAAGGGGAAAAAGGACTTACTGGCATCATCTTGTTTGGGAGCTGGAAATTCTCACTTCCAGGAAATGTTCCTCCATTGATCCTCTCATTAATTAAAGTTTCACCTACAGCCCAACAGTTTCAATAAATTATTAAAAAAACAGCATGTAACAGGAACCTCACATTCTCTGGAAATGAACTGCAGAAGATAAAACACTCACCAAATTTATCAGGAGGTGCAACCACCATGCCTTTCAATAGCGAAGATAACTGAAACAAGGAAATACTAAATCAATCTTCAGGTTTATTTTAAGCAGCTTTGGTTCCTGAGCATTAGATTCAGTGAATAAATCGAGCACCATCTGTCTCATGCACATACATTGAAAAAAAGGTTTACTTCATTACATGAATAGATACTTGATACTATCATAATTTGTACACAGCAACCTACAAGAAGTAAAATATATATTTTTTTAAATAACATATAAAGATTGTTTATTGGCATGATGTACTACAATGCATGAACATTGCTTCATTTCAAATAACGTAATATCCACCAGCAATATTACGTTTCAGAGTAGTAAGCACCTTTGTCAAAAATGAATCATGGAAGAGGCGAGCTCTCTCCTTCAGTTTTGCTTCGTCCAAATCACTGTCCAGATACAGAATGCCATTAGCAGGATATATCAGGCATCTTGAATAAAAGCATGCCTACAAAGCGAGCAGGAAGAACCTAGCTTTTGAGCTTTCTTTCCTTTATAAGCTTTGAACTTCAAAAAAATCTATCTTACTATAGGGACACAGAAACCAGTAGTTTTAGGGAGAAATAAATCCAGATTCTACGGCCATTTAAGGGCACTGTAAACTATAGACATAATTGCTGACAGTCAACTAAGGAATCACCTGATTTCTTGAGTGACTTCACGCAACTTCCTTGTTGCACCGCGATGTTCCTTATCAAGAAGTGGAATAATCAATGGAACACTCTCGATGTACCTTGCCCATATTAATTTGCATTACTCCAGAGACGAAATACAAAGAATGATGAAAAAATCTATATGCTCCGGCTCTGCAAATAATATACAAGAATACCTCTTCTGCAGCAATTCTTCCAAAAATAGTCTTAAGTTACTCAATCCTATTCTATTTTTCTCCTCCCTTGTAAGTGACCTTCCTAACTTATCTTCGAGAGATGCAACATCTTCCAACTCTCTCAATGAGATTGCCTGCAGAATGACAGAATAAATTAGATGCCTTCAAGGATGCAGTTCTAACACAAAAGTTACTGGATTACTAAAAGTGCAGACAAGAGAAAAAGCAAACCGAAAATGGCTAACAGGTGCTGACAGAGAAGAATCCTGGCAAAAAGGTGCTCCTTAACACAAGGTGTTCTATAAAATTTCTTCTTTGCTGCTAGGTTTACAACATTTGATTTGTTCTTACTAAACACTAATCATCAATCCAATAGTGGTGCACCAAAATAGTTTCACAGCCAGATCCTGAGCAGAGTCTATTTACATTCATGAACTCCGCAAGGTGCAGTATTGCAGTAGAATCGTATTTATGAGTGATCGCAGAGAAGTATACAGAAAAATGGGAGTCTACTTTAACGCACTTTATGGAGATTGGGAAGTTTTGAAGCAACCATGTATTACATGGAAACTACTCTCAATTAAGTGAACAGAGAAGAGAAGGGGCAATTGCACAACTTTTACATAAAACTTGACTTCCTATAAACATTTTGAAAACTACACTTCCTTCTGACATGATTGTACATATTTGTAGTTTGCTTGAGATCCTGTGCAAGGGAAATATCAAATAATACATATGGATGAATGACACATTTCCAGCATGATCTTCATCCAGTTGACAGTGTGGTCACATACTTGATAGAATCAAATGACCAGTAGGCCTGCCCATGCATAAGGAGAAAACTCACAGGCAACTTAAAACTAGAGTTCAAACATGCCAGCAATAATAAACTCACAGAATAAGTTCATTGGAGGGCAAACACAAAGCTCTAAAGAATTTGAGTGATACTGGCATGTGTTACCTTCTTAAACTCTTCGTTTGATCTGAAGACAGCTTCATGGCAAAAACCAACTCTCCCAGAAGGCACTGATGTGAAAAAGGGAGAATCTCCCAATAGGGAACCATCTAGCACACAAGTTGGTGGGTGAAGAAACACTTCAACATCAGAGGCACATGCAAATTGTGGGATTTTAGTGTCAAGTTTTGTGGAGACTAGAACAGTCCTTGCAAGATCAGGATCAACCTGCAGTATCAAAATGGAAACGCAAAACATAGCTTACAGGCACTGCCTTATCGGTTAACAAAGGATTGTGTTGACTGAACACTCTTATTGAAACTTAGAACTTGAGAATTGAGATAGTTTATCTTTTGTTTATACATAGTAACCCAGTAAATGAAGTACAACTAGTGTGGAATCATGCAAGGATGGTGTAGAGGACCTTTCTATATGAAAAGATAGTTTAAAAGAACAAACCTGCATCACCACTCTCCTTGTAGTTGCATTACTCCAATCACTACAATCTTCAAGGCACAGTATTATGGTTTCTTTATGCTGGATTTTCGCATGAACAAGGGCCTCAACAGCACAAGCCTGGCTCTGCAGGTCACAAGATTACCAAAGGATGTTGCTTTGTTCTATATTAGCATTACAAGGAGTTCCTAGGATCACAGAAACTGCAGATTCAGTGGAACCAAAGGAACTTAAAAGACTACAAAGAACTAGCGCTAACTGATAGAGAGAAGAAAAAACAAAAGAATACCTGCAAAACTCGGTTTTTATGGCCGGGAGCTGGAAGGATGAGGCCTGGAGTGTCAATAATTGTGAGATTGGGGCAATGCTTGTATTCTATCCTTATTATAATTTCCTTCTCTGAAAATTGGCAAGGATCATTCTCCAGCCTCGTGTTTTCAGCTTCAATATATGCCTGAAAGTAGTTAATTCTTATAAAATGATATTGTCATGCAATGGGGAAAGGTTCAGTCAGTAAACATGTAATGCAACAATTGTCCAATCTTCTCTAGATTTCAAGTTGACAAGTACCAACAAAGTGAAACATTTGTTTCCTACAAAATTAACAGCACAATACAAACATACTGCATGCTTCACATTGATAAGTGATAACCACAGTGATTGGGCAAAATCATGTATCAAGTTGATGCATAGACAGTACAGTTTTTATACACCTCCCATTTATAGCGAAGCAGCCAACTGGTTCCTACAGGTTATAACAGTATAACCCTTATTGATTCACAACGTTAGCTACTTACATGCTAGTCGAAATCTCAACATGCACAATAGATAGTTAAGAGTTCGCAATTAACTAACCTACTACAGTTGCAGACATGATAAATGCAGAAGGCCAGAAGGGGTAATCACAGACACACACGCACGAGGTATGCGCATCCATACACCTCATGCTCCCCTTCTCCTCAACTCTTTTTAAACAATTCTTCTTGCAATTGTTATTTTCGCAATTAAACCCCTTCCTCAGTGCCCCCACAACCTCGAGCAGTCACATGACACCGGCAATTACACAAACACATCGGGTGCATTACAAAGACGCCATCAGGATACATAGAAGTATAGAACACATGACACCGCGGCATATCCACAAACACATGGGCGCATCGATGAAGGTACCTGGATGTCGGCGAGCGGCAATGGGCGCCCGGCGTTGTCGTCGGTGTCCCCCTCGCCCTCGCCGAAGCCCGAGCCGGCGAGGAGGCGGCAGTGGGGGACGTGGCAGCGCGGGTTGAAGCGGAGGTGGAGCGCGACGGGGCGGCGCGTCTTGGTGCCGCCGCCGACGTGGTTGAACTGGAAGCCCATCAGCGCCTCGACAAGCGCGCTCTTGCCGTCCGTCTGGTGGCCGACCACCACCACCGCCGGCGCCGGCGCCGCCGCGCCGCCCAGCTCGGCCGCCAGGCCCTGCAGCTCGTTGTATGCCTCGTAGAGGAGCGCCCGCGCCTCCTCCTCCTCCACCGGCGAGAGTGGCTCCGGCGGCGTCGCCATTGGCGGATGGCTTCCGAGGGGGTTTTGGTTTGGGGGAGAAATGGAGAATGGTGGAGGAGGTTTGAAGTGTGCGGGAAGGGAGGGTGGCTCGTGCGTTATCTCTGTTTTTTTCTCTTTTTCATCTGGCTGCTTCTTCAATCGTCCTTTCGTTTTGATAATTGGTCGGTTCCTTTGGTTTAAATTTAGCTTATATTTATTCTATCTACAATAACTAATTTTTAAATAATATATTTTTAAAGACGGGTTAATAGAAAAATTATAGTACAAAATACACTGAGTTCAGCTGTATCAGCCAAAATCACGTACGACTATTTCTTCTACGTACTGTTTCTCGCGAATTACCAGAATTCAAATATTTAAGCCATCAGCCTAAAAGAACCTATAGCATCTATGCTACGTAAAAAATGGTAGGTTCTTTTAGACTGTTGTGTCATGGTTTTTATATTCTAATTATTCACGAGAGATAATATAAAGAGAGAAACATCACATGCGATTTTAGCTAGTATAACTGGACTCGGTACAATGTATATTTTAACTAACTTGTAAATCATATCTTAAAAATATATATCATTTAAAAGATAATTATTATAAAACAAAAAACAAAAGCAGGTAGCCTTACCGAACCCAGCCAAAATCAACGAGATTTTGGGATAAACTAAAATATATCTTGCGAACATTTTGGTAGTAAAAACAACACGGTATCATTATCATTGCTATTATAAAAGAATAAGTTTGTGGTTGTACGTCCATTCTCCTCTAACCGCTCTATTCACTGAACTTCTCACTATTCTTCCCTTTCCAACAGATCAGAGCAACTCTCTTCTATAGCACAATTCTCTATATATTCAATAAGTTCCATTGCAATACACGGGTTCATAACTAGTGCTCGATAAATCAAATCAATGCTATTTGTAACCGTTGGCTCCAAACCAAACAGAACATATTCACTTTTCTTGTGATCCAATGTGCGGTCTATCGACCTTAAATTTGCTGGTTGATATAGCCCCATAATTATTTCTTTTTCTTATGTAAGGCCTAACCGCTGCAGGTCTTCAAGCGCTAGATGTGCACACTTAGCAACCTATTCTTCTTGACATCATTATGTAACAAACCACGCGCTCATATGACGAGCTAAATACTGTGAAGTTATGCCACTGATGAACTGGAATTTCGTAGGCAGCTATATGTTAGTGATAATACATTCATTTATATTCTAAAAAAATTAATTTAAAAGTATTTTATCAATTAATATTAAGACAAATTATATTGAAACGGAAAATTATTAGTCATCATTTACATTATTTAGCCAAATACCATTTATATTATACATATTCCACAACACAAATTAGAAAGGTAAAAATTGTACTAATTAACAAGATAAATAATATTTGCAAAAAGAAAAATAAACTATTTCGACACCTAGTGAGTTAAATGGCCAACCAATATAGGGCTTATTTGTATTAATTTCTACTTGCAGAAGGCAGAAGACAATATAAATATTTGGCTTTCCAAAGTGGCTTCTTCACCATCTCGCTCCCATCTCACTTCAGAGATAAAGCAAGAGGACATGGGCGTATCACGCACTCATTCCTTTTGCTTCCGTTTCACGCATGTATCTCTCACTCAGTTTCTCCACCATTCATATATTCTTCTAAAAACCATTTCTTTAGATATTAATATTTATTTTCAACCAAAAACTATCTGCCACACCAAAAACTATCTGCCACAGCCAATATGAATAGGCTCGTAATTGTCTTCCAAATACAACATATGAAATGGTATAGCAAAGCACTTAACCGCACAACACGATTAATCGGGCCAAATGCCCCTTTTTTTCTACAACACTGATATTTAGCCCATGTGGTAGTGTTCAAATGACTTGTTGTATTTTGCCTTTAAAAGGACCTCTGCATAGCGAGGGAACAATTACACTCCTACAAAAACGTACCAAGGGAATAACTAAAAGATCGAATATGGCAATAGAGGGAAAATAAATGGTGCCATCTAATTTTTTTCTCAAGTATTCAACACTCCTTCACTCCAATAGTTACAAAGGTATGAAGATTGAAATGAAAAATCAACACCAAACAAGCATCTAAATTTTGACGAAAAATCAGAAAAATCGAAAGTTCCTTTGCTATAACTGCGGTACTACCGAAAATCAGAAATACCTTTGTTATAACTGTGGTACTACCTTTTCTCGATAAACAGTGAAATCAGCTCAAGTTCAAAATCTAAAATTGATGCAACTTTTGATTCGTAGATCCAAATGACATGAAATTTTGCAGAAATCTTGTTTAGATTATCAAGAACCTATTTCAACAAACAATTATGAAAATCATGGCCAAAGTTGAGACCTTTTTCAGTTTGAAGGAAAGGTGCACTGAAACCGAACCAAAATCAAAATCAATGTATACAACTTGCTTGTGGAATGATGATGACCACCAAGGATTTAGAGCCAAAACCAAGCCAAAAACCCTCGGATCAAGAAATGGACTAAAGAGGCCAAAGTCAAGCAAAATCGGATTTTCTCGTGAATCTTGCTATTAAAATGGCTAAATGGATAGAGATGTATTTCCAAGAATTATCTCCATCTCTTACATGTCCTTGGCACAACAAGATCGCAAGAAGGATAGAAAGAGATATCAAAACCAACCAAAAGTCAAGCACATAATAAAAAAACCAAGAGGGACTCAAGAGTTACATAAAGATTGATGTATTACTTACTTGAGAAGGTTGGTTTTATAGCTATTTCACCTTGTAGGACAAAGAGCACTCAAGGTACCCACTCTTAAACCCTAACCCTAACCCTAAAATTAAAGAAGGGAACACAAGAGATAGGTTCGATGGTTAACCATATGTCTCCATTCCAACCCCCTTTTACAAGTGGGCAACCAGCCACCTATTACCCTTAGTGGATCCTATCCATTATTACAATGGGAGAAACCTGTTAACTCCCACATACGGGTTTTACACACGCATGTTCACTTATGCACGCTGTCGTAGGGGTGGCCCCCACCTAAGCCCAGCAGGCCTGTTAGGAGGTTATAAGAACCAGAGTAACGTGTGTAATGACATAAGTGCCCCTGATGGGGAGGTATGCGTGTAAGGGTATAACTGTAAAAGCATACCCCATGTGAATATATATCAGGATGAGGGGGAGGGTGAGGCAGAACACTCCCACCTCTCCACTACCATCTCTCTCTGTTTGGTCTGTAACCACAACAGTTGGCGCCGTCCGTGGGGAGGACAAGGACAAGCCTGAAGACCGAAGAAGAAGGATGGCACCGAAAAAAGCTTCATCGGCAGCGGCGAAAGGAAAGAAGACGGCTGGGTCGGAGCAGCGCGTGAATACCAGGGCTTCGTGTGAGACCCGGAGTAGAAACTTCCGGACCCCCCTGTGCATTACAGTACTAGTCCCAGATCAAAGCTAGTACACACAGATAACCAGAAAAACGGTACATTGCCATCCACGATTTATTACAATAATAACTGAAGTTTTACATTGGTCATTGCCTTACAAAGGTTCACAGAACCTTAAAACGAAAATAAACACAGCGGAAGCAAAAAGTAAATTAGTCGACCCATCAATCTGCCACAGGCAATTGACTGGGGAAACGAGTCCTAAGCATCCGGGAAGAATCCACCGCATCCACACTCGGCACAGAAGTCGTACTCTCCGGCTTGAGCTTCTTCATCCTCTGCTATTATATTTATAGAGCAACACGTGAGTACAAAAATGTACTCCGCAAGTCTTGGGAAAGATGCATAGATGCAAGGCTTCACAAAGGAAGGCTATATGTTTCTTTTTGCAAAAATCAGCATTTTATTTTAAATCTACTTATTTACTTCAAAAGCCATTTGATAAACATCTTTGCTTTTCATAAATGAAATTAGATAAATAACTTAGTGAAGGTTAAACCACCAACACTAATATCTCAGGCTATCTGCCAATTTTCAAGAAAAACCTCAGGTTAAACTACCTGATCTGGTCACACCACCAGATTTAAATCACGAGAGTTACACCACTCCCGAGTTTGACAAACCATTTTATTTTGAAATCAAAATCAAACTTCTACCATGTGAATGCATTCCTTGCCCGCCCTTGACCGTGGGCACGGCTATTCGAATAGTTTATTACTCTGCAGAGTTTGTACACTTTACCCACAAGAGATAAATTATCTTAATAGTCAACATGCTTCCTTTGGCATGAGACCCAGATAAAATATCACAAAGCCTTTCACCTACTCCAGTATAGCTAGGTACCACCCGCTAAGGTTTCACCACAACTCGAATCCACGAGTCGGAGCCCCCTCTTGCGCCGTATGAGTACAGTAAACCCTGTCCCTCACTATGAGTAACCAGTACACCCTGGCACCCAATACACCACTGGTGATATCTAAACTACACCTTTATAGGTTAGTTAGCTAGGTCGTACCCATATAGACTTGTGGTTGCACTGTTTTGCTCAGTTTGGACAAACACAAGCGTCGGTCCTTAAACGACCAGGGTGGTTCATTCACAATTCCAAAAAAATTCTCGTGCTAACTGCACCAGCCAAACCTTCCATCCACCCTTGTCAACTTTTCCCTTTGAAATTCATTTTTACTTTTAAATTAACAGTGGTAACATCCATTACCACTTTTCAAACAAATCATTTAACAATGGTAACATCCATTACCAATGTTCAAACAAATCATTTAACAATACATTTAGCAAACAGGCTACTCATTTGAGCATTATTACATCGATTTGCTACGCTAAGCATTTGCTAGTATTTAAAAATTCAACAGATATAATACTAACTCATTATTGAGTCAAAGGGATATTCTAAGTTGACAATGGTACAAGGTAAACAATTCTCAATGGAAGGTATAACAAATTGGGTATTTAACTAAATTTTCTAAATCAAATTATCACTTGATACAACATAAGCATGCAATTATTTAAAATAACTGCCTAATCATTTTATAAATCATTTGAGCAAGTTGATCAAAGAAAACTTGCAAAACATAGGATCAAAATGATCAAAGGAGACTTGCCTTCCTGTGCTGAGTTGAAATTTTCTGGAGCTTGCTCTTGAAGTTCCTCGGACAAATCGGTCTCTACACGTAAATCAAGAAATCCAAATAAATAAAATAAAATAAGAATTCAAAAATTCAAACTAAATATACCAATTGAAAGATTAGAATTTTAGATGAATTTAGAAATTTGAATGGATCAATTTGGATTTAAAATGAGCAAGTTATGGCTGTTGGAAATTTGAAATCAGAGAAAATGGAAAAAGATAATTTCTGGAATTATCTTTTAACTGAAAATGAATTATGACGTCAGCATAGATTTTCTGGGAATTAATTTACTGAAGAAAATTACAATTATGACGTCAGCATAGAATTAAAAATAAATTACAGAGGCTGACATGTGGGGCCAGCCCACGGTGGACCAAGTCCACGGACAACTACAGTTGCTGACGTGGCAGACCGAGAGTGACACGTGGCATGCTGACGTGGCAGTGCTGACGTGGCATGGGACGAAGGGTTTCGGCTGACGTGGCGCTGACGTGGCAAACACGTGTCTGCCACGTGGCTTGACACGTCGGATAGGACTGACGTGGAGGCTGAGGTGGCGGAGCTGACGCGGCGGGTGCGCGGCTGTCGGCGGAGGTGGATCGGACGGCTGGGATTTCGAACGCGTGGCTCGATCCCGAGCGTTGGCTCAGATCCAGATGAGCGGCGGTGATGAGGCGGCGGAGACGCGGGCGTCCGGTGGATGGATGCCGCGTGGCGCGACGCGGGCGACGGGGCCGAGGCGGTGCGGACGTGGACGGCCGAGATGAGGACGCGTAGGCGCATCTGAGCCATCGAGGAAATAACGGTGGAGATGGCGCGGTGCGAAGGCGGGAGTCCGGGCGATCGACGACGCGTGTCCAGGCGCGTCACACGAGGCGTCGCGGACGCGAGCGCGCGCGGGCGAGCGCGGACGCGGGCGGCGCGACCGAGGGAGCGGGCGTGCGGGAGCGTCTCCCTGGCGCGCGGACCGAGGGGCGGCGCAAAACGGAGGGCGCGGCGGAGGACTCACCGGCGGCGACCAAATCCCACGGCGGCGACGGTTTGAACGGCGACGACACACACGCGAGAGAGGAAGAGAGAGGGAGAGCGAAAAGGGAGTGAGAGGGGTGGCCGGGGTCGATTTTATACACGGCGGAGATGGTAACGCCCGCGCGAACCTCGCCGACGAGTTAAGACGGCGGTTTCCGGCGCACACGGCGGAGTGGGGCGTTAAATCGAGGGTAACGGCGGCGGTTGAATGCGCACTACAAGACGGCTCTCCGGGGTTCATGAATGGCGAGAAGTAACGGACGGGGACGAAGGGTCGGAGCTCGACAACGGCGCAGTAATGGCGGTGACGCCTGGAGGAAGAAACGGCCGTGGAGACGACGGCCTGACAGGTGGGGACCACTGGCAGTGACCTACGCAGACCGGCTGTCTCTGACGGGTGGGGCCCGCTTGTCAGCGCAAAACAAAAAGAAACTCAACCTCGCGCGCGGAGCGGGGCTCGAACGCGCGCCGAGGGAGCGGGGAGGGAAGAGAGCGGCGGTGTAAACCAGTCGGGCGGGGAGGCATTGCCTACCCAATAAGGGTAGTTAATCCCTTTAAGGATTAGCTGCAGGGAAGCCGGCGGATGTACGACACATGGCGCACGGAGAGGGAGAGGAGGCGGGATGGGCGCGGACAGCAGGGATAGAACCGGCGGCGGGGATGGACGGACGGATGGGCGCCACGTGGCGGCCGGGGAGGATTTAGAATTTAAATCTTTTATAGATTTCAGAAATCAATAGGAGGCTTTAAAATAGTCAGAAAAGTACCAAATAAATTCCAAAAATTGCAGAAAAATTCACATAATTCACTGATAAAGTTTTGAACATATGAAAAATATTTCCAACCTATTTTGATATTAAATTTTTATTTTTAAACAGATCTTTATATTCTGAAAAATCCAAATAAATTGAGATAATTGATTTAAAATTATTTCTTCCAAATAAAGCAAAACTTGGGATGTTACAAACCTACCCCCCTTAGAAGGAATCTCGACCCCGAGATTCGGAAGGACTGAAAAATAGATCAGGGAACTCTGCTCGAAGATCCTCTTCACGCTCCCAGGTTGCTTCCGATTCTGGATGATTATTCCACTGCACCTTGCAAAATTTGATAGTCTTGTTTCTTGTACAGCGCTCTGCCTCTTCTAAAATCTTGACAGGAAATTCTGAATACGTCAAGTCTTCTTTTAAATCCACCTCTTCTAAAGGTATTAACTCCTCTGGTACTCTTAAGCACTTCTTCAACTGTGATACATGAAATACATCATGTACATCTGACAACTGAGGAGGAAGCTCTAACTGATATGCAACTTCACCTCTTCTGGCTATAACTGGAAATGGTCCTATATATCTTGGAGCAAGCTTTCCACTGACCTTAAAACGTCGCATCCCTTTTAAAGGTGACACCTTCAAATACACATGATCCCCTGGTGCGAACTCCAACATTCTGCGACGATTATCTGCATAACTCTTTTGTCGGGTCTGTGCTACTTTCAATCGGTCTCGTATTAATCGAACTTGCTCTTCGGCTAGCTTCAAGACATCGGGTCCGAATACTTGACTTTCTCCAGTCTCTGACCAATATAATGGCGTTCTGCATTTCCTGCCATACAAGGCTTCAAACGGAGACATCTTCAGACTGGACTGATAACTGTTATTATAGGAAAACTCCGCGTAGGGTAAACTTTGATCCCAACTGGCTTTGTTGGCTAAAGCACACGCTCTTAGCATATCTTCCAATATCTGATTCACTCGTTCAGTCTGGCCATCTGTTTGAGGATGATAAGCAGTACTGAAATTTAAATTGGTGCCCAAAACTTCATGAAGTTTCTGCCAAAATCTTGAGGTAAACTGTGTTCCTCTATCCGATACGATCTTCTTTGGAACTCCATGCAGACATACAATTCTTGACATATAGAGCTCTGCCAACCTATCTCCTGAATAGGTAGTCTTTACAGGTATGAAATGTGCAACCTTTGTTAAGCGATCCACTATAACCCAGATTGAATCATACCCTGACTTGGTTCTTGGTAGTCCTGTTATGAAATCCATTCCGATTTCCTCCCATTTCCATTCAGGTATCTGCAGAGGTTGCAAAAGACCGGCAGGTCGTTGGTGCTCTGCTTTAACCTTTTGACATATATCACATAAAGCTACATATTCCGCAATTTCTCGTTTCATACTGGTCCACCAGTAACTTTCTTTTAGATCTTGATACATCTTTGTACTTCCGGGATGAATGGAATATCCTGATTCATGAGCTTCCTTTAGAATTAAATCTTTTATTTCCTTTCTCTCCGGTACTAAAATCCTTTTTCCAAACCAAAGAATTCCTTCTTCATCTTCTGAGAATCCAGGTGCTTTGCCTTTCTTCATGTTATCTTTTATTTCTTTAACATACTCATCTTCTTTCTGAGCTGCCTTGATCTGATCTTCTAAAGTGGGTTGGACCTTTAATATAGACAGAATTCCTTCATTTATCATTCCCAAATTGAGACGCTGAAATTCTTCACGAAGAGTTGAATGACTGTCTTGAATCAACATATTGCTAACATGGATCTTCCGACTTAAAGCATCTGCCACTACATTGGCCTTTCCTGGATGATAGTGTATTCCCACATCATAATCCTTTATCAGTTCAAGCCATCTTCTTTGTCTCAGATTAAGATCGGGTTGAGTGAATATATACTTTAGACTTTTATGATCCGTATATATTTCACACCGATTACTAATTAGATAATGCCTCCACAACTTTAGAGCATGCACTACAGCAGCTAGCTCTAAATCATGAGTGGGGTAATTTTCTTCATGAGGTCTTAACTGCCTTGATGCATAAGCAACAACCTTTCCTTCTTGCATTAGTACACATCCAAGACCTTGTTTTGATGCGTCACAATAAACTTCAAAATCTTTTCTAATATCCGGTAACCGCAGAACTGGTGCTGAAGTTAACCTCTTCTTTAACTCTTGAAAACTTTCCTCACAGGATTTATTCCATTCAAATTTCTTCTCTTTCTTTAACAGCTGGGTTAAAGGTCTGGCAATCTTGGAAAAGCCTTCAATGAATCGACGATAGTAACCAGCTAATCCCAGAAAACTTCTGATCTCGGTTACTGTCTTGGGTGGAGTCCAATTTAATACATCCTTAACTTTTCCAGGATCTACAGATACTCCTTCTGCTGAAATTACGTGTCCCAAAAACTCAATTTCCTTTAACCAAAACGCACACTTGTTAAACTTGGCATATAACTGGTGTTCACGGAGTCTTTGCAACACTATCCTTAGATGATCCTCATGTTCTTTATCGTTTTTCGAATAGATAAGAATGTCATCTATAAAGACAACAACAAACTTATCTAAATAATCCATAAATACTTTATTCATCAAATTCATGAAGTATGCCGGGGCATTTGTCAGACCGAAAGACATCACCGTATACTCATATAGTCCATATCTTGTGGCGAAGGCTGTCTTTGGTATATCTTCTGGTCTAATCTTCAACTGGTGATATCCTGACCGAAGATCAATCTTGGAGAAGACACTTGATCCTTTGAGTTGATCGAACAAATCGTCAATCCGGGGTAAGGGATACTTATTCTTTATAGTTACTTCATTTAAAGCTCTATAGTCCACGCACATACGCTGACTACCATCCTTCTTGTTTACCAAAAGTACTGGGGCTCCCCAAGGTGAAGAACTTGGTCTAATGAAACTTTTCTCTTGTAATTCTTGAATCTGCCTCTTGACTTCGGCTAAATCATCAGCTGACATCCGATAAGGTCTTTTTGATATTGGGGCTGTTCCAGGTACCAGATTTATAACAAATTCAATCTCTCGATCTGGTGGCAATCCTGGCAATTCCTCAGGGAAAACATCAGGGTATTCGCAAGCTACCGACACATCCTCCAACTTTTTCCCTTTTAAGTTGGTTAACATAATGTTCTTCTTTGTATGCATAACTGCCTCGTGTCTTATCTGAATTCCGTCAGAATTGGTAAGAGTAATGGCACGATTGGCACAATCTATATGTCCTTTATACTTGATCAACCAATCCATACCAAGTATTATATCTATGCCATCGGAGTCTATTATAATGAGGTTCGCTAGGAACTTTACTCCATTTATATTTATGGTTGCACTAGGGCTAACCAATTTAGTCCTCAATTCTTTTCCAGGAGATTGGACTATCATAAGGTTCTTTAGCATACAAATATTCCAATTATTTCTTTCAGCAAAAGCTTTTGTTACGAATGAATGTGTAGCTCCAGAATCAAATAATATAATTGCTGGTACTGAATTAACCAGGAACTTACCCAGAACTACGTCTGGTGCATCTTCCGCTGCTTCTGCGGTGACATGATTGATACGCCCTCTGTTGAATGGCTGTGGAGTCTGTGGAGTCTGAGGGCTTCCACGTCCTTGACCGGTAGTTGGAGCTCTTGCTGGTGTAGGATCCAGGTTGAAACGGACCGGGGTTACCGCTTGACGCTTCTGTGGGCAACTGCTGGCATAGTGTCCCATATTTTTGCAATTGTAGCATTGCACTCCTGCAGCTACATTTCTATTCTGCTGTTGTTGGGCTGCATTTCCAGTTCTAGGAGTTTGAGGCAAAGGGCGAGGCGCAGAAATGGGTGTCCTTGAATGATTATGCACTGGAGGCCGGTTGTACTGTTGTTGAGTAGGGCGTTGACGGGAACTGCTAGCAGACTGTTGGGCTTGAAACTTCCTTTTCCTAGCATCAAAAAGCTGACTCTGAGCATCTTCTTGTACTAAAGCTTTGTTCACCAGATGTTGAAAGGTAGGGTAGTCATTGGAGACTAACTGAACTTTGAGGTTGGGGTCCATTCCTCCCATAAACCTCCAGATTCTTGCGGCATCAGTCGCCACATCTTCAGGTGCATATCTTGACAATTGGATAAATTTACTCAGATATGCGGAAACGCTAAGGTTTCCTTGTTGTAGCTGATGAAACTCCTTCCTCTTCATTTCCATAATACTCATAGGAATATGAGCAGTACGAAAGGCTTCCAAAAATTCTTCCCATGTAATATTCTGGGCATCTTGATGTGCGGCACAGTAGTTATCCCACCAATTAGCAGCAACTCCCTTGAGTTGGTGAGCGGCGTACAGAACCTTCTCATGTTCTGCACATTGAGCCAAATTGAGTTTTCTTTCTATTTCTTTAATCCAATCATCCGCCTCCAAAGGGTCAACAGATCCTGCAAAGGTCGGAGGTCGGGTTCTCATAAATTCCCCAAGTTTAGACTGTGGCTGTTGAACTGGTGCTTGCTGGGCTTGTTGGACTTGGTTTTGGGCCAAAGCTTGAAGTAGTTGCAACTGCATGGCCATCATCTGTTCCATATTGGGAGCTTGAGCTGGCGGAGGTGGAATTGGGGCTTCATTGTTGTTGGACGCTTGATTGTTGTTGATATTACTTCTGGTGTTCACCATCTGAAGCTCCATCAAGAAAAGTATAGGTAAGATGAAAGTAGCATAGATAAGATGGTAGGGCAATTTAACAACATCCCAAACAACTCACAAGATCAACACAACAGACAGAGAAAAACGCAACCTTTAAATTCAAATTAACTTTTGAAGAATGGCTGTACCACAGATGCACATAGGCTTGATACAGTCCACTTTATTACATCATAGTAATATAAAACGTTCTAATGCCGACAACTCAAAAGGTAAACTATAGGCTAGTATCTAATCATCCTCAACGATGATGCGCTCCTCTGGCTCCTCCTCGGGGTCCTCCTCTGAATCAGATAAGTGTCTCTGTCCACAACCATGGCAGTTGTTCGGCGAACGCGACCGTGATCGACTCTGACTGAAGTCGGAAAAACCGGAGCGAGATAGCTGGCGTCCTCGGCTAGATCCTCCAATATCGACGTCGGGTGGCGGACTGGAGCGTCGCACACTCTTCCTCGCAGTAAGCCTAGTGCGAGGTCCTGTAGATCTGACCGGAGCAGTAACAGGGGCCGGTGGAGTCGGTGTAGTGGTAGCAGCTCGAAGACGCTCTACCTCTGCCTCGGCAGCAGTCCTCGCCTGAACGGCGTCGGCGTGGGCAACCTCACTCTGCAGTAGCTGGGCTCGGAGAGTGTCGGAGTGGTCGTAGCTCGACGTAAGCAGCCTCCGAAGAAGTCCGATCTCCTGCTGAGCTCTGGCGTAAGTCGCTGAAGCTGCCAGGGTGTGCTGCACCTGGTGAGACAAGCGCGGGTCATCCACCACCAGCTGGAAAAGCTCTGGATGAGTCTGTCCTGCTCTCGTCGTCGGGAAGAAGCAAAAAGGTGACTGTCGTAGCTCCTCCTTGTGCCTCCTGCACAACTCCGAGATCGCCAACTGTGCTGCATCCTGGATCGCATCTGAGCAGAAGGTCCGTGGATACTCAATATGACGCTCAACTGGGTCAATCCTCCCGTCTGGAGCGTAAATGAACACCTCCATGCTCCAGGAGTCCGTGCTCATCACTCGCGTGTTCCGCCCTCTGAAGATAGGCTGTTGGGTGTACTTCAGATGCTGCATTAGCTGCCGTAGAAGAGTCGCAAAAGCTCCCTCGCTCTCGCCATGAGAATGATGATCCCACGGGGCTGATGACGATGAACCTGCCATCTACAAGTTTGGAAAGAGGAGAGATCAGTAAAGATTTTTAAATAGTGAAAAGGAGGACAGAAACAAGATACTAAGTAAAAGGAGAGTAGAAGCAAAGAAGCTTATATATTTTTAATATATTCTTTTTAAACATAAGTCCTTAAAACTTCCCAAAACCTAGGGTTCGTCCTACAGTCAAGATGGCTCTGATACCACTTCTGTGGGACCCGGAGTAGAAACTTCCGGACCCCCCTGTGCATTACAGTACTAGTCCCAGATCAAAGCTAGTACACACAGATAACCAGAAAAACGGTACATTGCCATCCACGATTTATTACAATAATAACTGAAGTTTTACATTGGTCATTGCCTTACAAAGGTTCACAGAACCTTAAAACGAAAATAAACACAGCGGAAGCAAAAAGTAAATTAGTCGACCCATCAATCTGCCACAGGCAATTGACTGGGGAAACGAGTCCTAAGCATCCGGGAAGAATCCACCGCATCCACACTCGGCACAGAAGTCGTACTCTCCGGCTTGAGCTTCTTCATCCTCTGCTATTATATTTATAGAGCAACACGTGAGTACAAAAATGTACTCCGCAAGTCTTGGGAAAGATGCATAGATGCAAGGCTTCACAAAGGAAGGCTATATGTTTCTTTTTGCAAAAATCAGCATTTTATTTTAAATCTACTTATTTACTTCAAAAGCCATTTGATAAACATCTTTGCTTTTCATAAATGAAATTAGATAAATAACTTAGTGAAGGTTAAACCACCAACACTAATATCTCAGGCTATCTGCCAATTTTCAAGAAAAACCTCAGGTTAAACTACCTGATCTGGTCACACCACCAGATTTAAATCACGAGAGTTACACCACTCCCGAGTTTGACAAACCATTTTATTTTGAAATCAAAATCAAACTTCTACCATGTGAATGCATTCCTTGCCCGCCCTTGACCGTGGGCACGGCTATTCGAATAGTTTATTACTCTGCAGAGTTTGTACACTTTACCCACAAGAGATAAATTATCTTAATAGTCAACATGCTTCCTTTGGCATGAGACCCAGATAAAATATCACAAAGCCTTTCACCTACTCCAGTATAGCTAGGTACCACCCGCTAAGGTTTCACCACAACTCGAATCCACGAGTCGGAGCCCCCTCTTGCGCCGTATGAGTACAGTAAACCCTGTCCCTCACTATGAGTAACCAGTACACCCTGGCACCCAATACACCACTGGTGATATCTAAACTACACCTTTATAGGTTAGTTAGCTAGGTCGTACCCATATAGACTTGTGGTTGCACTGTTTTGCTCAGTTTGGACAAACACAAGCGTCGGTCCTTAAACGACCAGGGTGGTTCATTCACAATTCCAAAAAAATTCTCGTGCTAACTGCACCAGCCAAACCTTCCATCCACCCTTGTCAACTTTTCCCTTTGAAATTCATTTTTACTTTTAAATTAACAGTGGTAACATCCATTACCACTTTTCAAACAAATCATTTAACAATGGTAACATCCATTACCAATGTTCAAACAAATCATTTAACAATACATTTAGCAAACAGGCTACTCATTTGAGCATTATTACATCGATTTGCTACGCTAAGCATTTGCTAGTATTTAAAAATTCAACAGATATAATACTAACTCATTATTGAGTCAAAGGGATATTCTAAGTTGACAATGGTACAAGGTAAACAATTCTCAATGGAAGGTATAACAAATTGGGTATTTAACTAAATTTTCTAAATCAAATTATCACTTGATACAACATAAGCATGCAATTATTTAAAATAACTGCCTAATCATTTTATAAATCATTTGAGCAAGTTGATCAAAGAAAACTTGCAAAACATAGGATCAAAATGATCAAAGGAGACTTGCCTTCCTGTGCTGAGTTGAAATTTTCTGGAGCTTGCTCTTGAAGTTCCTCGGACAAATCGGTCTCTACACGTAAATCAAGAAATCCAAATAAATAAAATAAAATAAGAATTCAAAAATTCAAACTAAATATACCAATTGAAAGATTAGAATTTTAGATGAATTTAGAAATTTGAATGGATCAATTTGGATTTAAAATGAGCAAGTTATGGCTGTTGGAAATTTGAAATCAGAGAAAATGGAAAAAGATAATTTCTGGAATTATCTTTTAACTGAAAATGAATTATGACGTCAGCATAGATTTTCTGGGAATTAATTTACTGAAGAAAATTACAATTATGACGTCAGCATAGAATTAAAAATAAATTACAGAGGCTGACATGTGGGGCCAGCCCACGGTGGACCAAGTCCACGGACAACTACAGTTGCTGACGTGGCAGACCGAGAGTGACACGTGGCATGCTGACGTGGCAGTGCTGACGTGGCATGGGACGAAGGGTTTCGGCTGACGTGGCGCTGACGTGGCAAACACGTGTCTGCCACGTGGCTTGACACGTCGGATAGGACTGACGTGGAGGCTGAGGTGGCGGAGCTGACGCGGCGGGTGCGCGGCTGTCGGCGGAGGTGGATCGGACGGCTGGGATTTCGAACGCGTGGCTCGATCCCGAGCGTTGGCTCAGATCCAGATGAGCGGCGGTGATGAGGCGGCGGAGACGCGGGCGTCCGGTGGATGGATGCCGCGTGGCGCGACGCGGGCGACGGGGCCGAGGCGGTGCGGACGTGGACGGCCGAGATGAGGACGCGTAGGCGCATCTGAGCCATCGAGGAAATAACGGTGGAGATGGCGCGGTGCGAAGGCGGGAGTCCGGGCGATCGACGACGCGTGTCCAGGCGCGTCACACGAGGCGTCGCGGACGCGAGCGCGCGCGGGCGAGCGCGGACGCGGGCGGCGCGACCGAGGGAGCGGGCGTGCGGGAGCGTCTCCCTGGCGCGCGGACCGAGGGGCGGCGCAAAACGGAGGGCGCGGCGGAGGACTCACCGGCGGCGACCAAATCCCACGGCGGCGACGGTTTGAACGGCGACGACACACACGCGAGAGAGGAAGAGAGAGGGAGAGCGAAAAGGGAGTGAGAGGGGTGGCCGGGGTCGATTTTATACACGGCGGAGATGGTAACGCCCGCGCGAACCTCGCCGACGAGTTAAGACGGCGGTTTCCGGCGCACACGGCGGAGTGGGGCGTTAAATCGAGGGTAACGGCGGCGGTTGAATGCGCACTACAAGACGGCTCTCCGGGGTTCATGAATGGCGAGAAGTAACGGACGGGGACGAAGGGTCGGAGCTCGACAACGGCGCAGTAATGGCGGTGACGCCTGGAGGAAGAAACGGCCGTGGAGACGACGGCCTGACAGGTGGGGACCACTGGCAGTGACCTACGCAGACCGGCTGTCTCTGACGGGTGGGGCCCGCTTGTCAGCGCAAAACAAAAAGAAACTCAACCTCGCGCGCGGAGCGGGGCTCGAACGCGCGCCGAGGGAGCGGGGAGGGAAGAGAGCGGCGGTGTAAACCAGTCGGGCGGGGAGGCATTGCCTACCCAATAAGGGTAGTTAATCCCTTTAAGGATTAGCTGCAGGGAAGCCGGCGGATGTACGACACATGGCGCACGGAGAGGGAGAGGAGGCGGGATGGGCGCGGACAGCAGGGATAGAACCGGCGGCGGGGATGGACGGACGGATGGGCGCCACGTGGCGGCCGGGGAGGATTTAGAATTTAAATCTTTTATAGATTTCAGAAATCAATAGGAGGCTTTAAAATAGTCAGAAAAGTACCAAATAAATTCCAAAAATTGCAGAAAAATTCACATAATTCACTGATAAAGTTTTGAACATATGAAAAATATTTCCAACCTATTTTGATATTAAATTTTTATTTTTAAACAGAACTTTATATTCTGAAAAATCCAAATAAATTGAGATAATTGATTTAAAATTATTTCTTCCAAATAAAGCAAAACTTGGGATGTTACACTTCGGCATTGGCCGCCGAAGGAGCTGGCGGCAGCGCAGGCGCCGTGGTCGCGGACGTCGACGCTGGCACCACAGCGACCGACCCCGCCAGCACCGCTACAACGACACCCAACCCCGTTGCTGGCACTGCAGCGACAGCCCCCGCCACCCTCGCCGGCAGCGCGGATCAGGCGGCCGGGGGTAGCCGCAATGAAGCATCCGGCGGATCTGGAGATCGTGAAGCGATGGTCCCGGCACCGACCCATCCGCTGGGTGTTCCGGCGGTCCCGACAGCGCATGCGGTGGGAAGCGTCATACTAGTAGCCCTCAACGCGTTCCAGCGGGAGCTGGGGGACCTCCGCGGAGCCGTCCGCGATATGCAAGAGGCTCGGAGCCAGCAGGCCGCGCCAGTAATCGCGCCCGAGCCCACGCCGGAGAGGGCGGACAGTCGCGAAGCCCCCACGTCTAGCCGTGCGCCGCTGCGGCGCGTAGATCCGGAGTCCCCGCTTTCAGCAGGGCTGCAGCAGGCGGCATGGCCTGAAGACTTCAAGTTTTCTAGCGCCATCGACCCGTACAAGGGCGACACGGACCCCCGCGAGTTCGTACGCGTGTACGAAACCGCGATCGAGGCCGCGGGCGGAGGCGACACCACGAAGGCGAAGGGACTCCCCCTCGCGCTGCAAGGAGTGGCGCTCTCTTGGTTCCGTACCATAGAGCCGGGCTCCATCTACGCGTGGGAGCAGCTCCGCGACTGTCTTCACAACAGCTTCCAAGGAAACTGCGTCGAGCGAGTCAACGTGGACCAACTCTTCGCGGTGAAGCAAAGACCCTCGGAGAAGCTCTGGGACTACTTCAAGCGCTTTGCCAGGATTCGATGCCAAGTAAGAGACGTTAATGAAACCACCGTCGTTAATGCAGCCATACAGGGCCTTCGTCCGGGCCCGATGGCCGAGTATAACGCGCGGAGGCCAATCAAGACAGTCGCCAAGCTCTTCGACAAAATGGACGAGTACGCGCGGGCGGAGGAGGATGCGCGAAGACGCAGCATTGCCGCCCTTGACCTCGCCCATGGGGAGCGCCCCCCGCGCGAAGTAGGGGCGGGTGGTCCCTCCTCGAAGCAGGGCCGCGGTCAAGAGCCCCGGGGAGGCCCTCCCCGAGGCAGCGACACCGGGGTACGGGAAGGCTCCTCAAGGAGCAGGCATAAACCTCGGCGCCGCCAGTGCAGGTCACAGGCGGCCCATCCTATCCTCGACACCGAGAGCGCCCGCCAAGGACCCGACCCCGCCTCACGGAGGGGGGACCGGGGATCGGAAGGCGGACTTGATTGCGACGGCCAGCCCCACGCAGAACAAGAGCTCCTACACTATGGCAAGTGGTGCGAGGTACACGGCTACGGTGATCATTACACAAGGGCATGCACCGCAGTTATGGAGCTGCGGAGGGTGATGGCCGGGTCTCGAGCTCTGCCTCCTCGGCCCCCTGCCGGAGCCCACGTGGAGCACCCAAGCGGTAGCCCCATATGAGCCGCCGCAACGGAGGGCGCGCACCATCGCACCGTTAGCGTCATCACCGGAGGCTCCTCCTCAAGGGCCGCCGGGGAGCAGCCGCAGTTATGGATGCCGCCCCGCAGCATCACCTTCGACGTGAACGACACCAGCGGTGTGGAGTACCCTCACCAAGACCCTCTAGTCATCCAGGCCCACGTAGCACGCTGCGACGTTAGGCGCATCCTTGTCGGCGGGGGAAGCTCCGCGAATATCTTGTTCGCCGAAGCCCTCGATCGTATGGGGATCCCCCGAAGCCGGCTAGAGCAGCCAGGAGCTCCACTTCAAGGCTTCGGGGGTCAACCACTGCAGGCCTTGGGGCACGTGTCCCTTCCGGTCACGTTCCGTCAGGAGGGCAACAAGGGTAACATCCGGACCGAGCAAGTCACCTTCGACGTCGTGGATATCCCACATCCCTACAACGCCATACTGGGTCGGCCCGCCATCAACTCTTTCGAGGCGATCCCGCACTACGCGTTTTTGTGTATGAAGCTCCTGGGTCCAGAGGGTGTTATCACCGTCTTCGGCGATCAGGACCTGGCCAGACGTGCCGAGGTCGGTAGCCGCGCTCCGCATCGCCCGGTGCACGCCCTTTCCGGCACGCTCGGCGATGGCCCCTCTGCCCCTGGGTGGACGCCCAAGCCTCGCCCCGAGGGCGGAGTCAAGAAGGTGCCGCTCCAGGCGGAGGGGCAGTTTGTGTCCATCGGCGAGGGGCTCCCACCGGGGGTCGAACAGGATCTACTCCGAGTGCTTCAGAACAACGTTGACATTTTCGCATGGTCCCCGGAGGACATCAAGGGCGTAGACCAAGCAGTAATCGAGCATCGCTTGGCGGTCCGCTCCGACGCCAAGCCGGTCAAGCAAAGGCTTCGGCGTATGTCGATGGATCGGCAGCAGGCGGCCAAGATGGAGGTGGCGAAGCTTCTTCGCGCTGGGGTCATCCGCGAGGTCCACCATCCAGAGTGGCTCGCTAACCCGGTACTAGTCAAAAAGGCCAGCGGGGCCTGGCGTATGTGCATCGACTTCACGGCACTCAACAAGGCGTGCCCGAAGGACAATTACCCCTTGCCGTGCATCGACCAGCTGGTCGATGCCACCGCAGGGTGCGAACTCATGAGCTTCCTGGACGCCTATTCCGGCTACCACCAGGTGTACATGGCCGAAGACGACGAGGAGAAGACCAGTTTCATCACACCTCTTGGGACGTTCTGCTTCGTCAGAATGCCCTTTGGCTTGAAGAACGCAGGCGCTACCTTTACCCGTCTCGTCGCTATTGCCCTGGCCGCCCAGCTCGGGAGGAACGTAGAAACTTACGTCGACGACGTGGTGGTCAAAACCCGACAGCTTGCTCTGCATGGCCGGGACCTCCAGGAGACCTTCGACAACCTCCGGAAGGCGGGCATCAAGCTCAACCCCGACAAATGTGTCTTCGGGGTACAGGCGGGCAAACTCCTAGGTTTCCTCGTGTCCGGACGGGGCATCCAGGCGAACCCCAACAAAGTAGACGCCATCCTGGGTATGGAGCCGCCCAAGACAACGAGGGAGATCCAGAGGCTGGCGGGCCGTATGGCAGCATTAAGCCGCTTCCTATCCAGGGCGGCGGAGCGGGGCCTGCCATTTTTCAAGACACTCCGCGGGGGCGACGGATTTCGTCGGGACGGGGATTGCGCGAAGGCCTTCAACGAGCTCAAGGAGCACCTGGCAAGCCTTCCCACTCTGGTCGCCCCAGCACCAGAGGCTCCCCTCCTGCTATATCTGGCCGCGTCCGCCACCGCGGTCAGCACCGTCCTCGTCTTAGAGGAAGGCGCCATGCAGCGGCCCGTATACTTTGTCTCGGAAGCCCTCCAAGGCGCCAAGACAAGGTACACGGAGCTTGAGAAGCTCGCCTACGCGCTGGTCATGGCCTCCAGGAAACTTCGGCATTACTTTCTAGCCCACCCGATCACAGTGCCTTCTTCATTCCCCCTGGCGGAGATGTTACACAACAAGGAGTCCACAGGGCGCATTGGCAAATGGGCTGCCGAGCTCGCCCCCTTCTCCTTGACGTATGCTTCACGAACGGCAATCAAATCACAAGTCCTGGCGGATTTTCTCGCCGAATGGACCCCGCCGGCCCAACCAGTCCAGACGCACGACGACCCCGTCTGGACGCTTACCATTGACGGAGCTTACGGCGTCGCGGGCGCGGGCGTAGGTGCGGTGATCGTCACGCCCGAAGGACAGCGTTTGCTATACTCGGCGCGCCTCGCCTTCCCCGCCACCAACAACACGGCTGAGTACGAGGCGCTGCTCTTTGGCCTGGCGAAGCTCAAGGCAGTCGGCGCGAGACGGGTGCTAGTACGCACCGACTCGCGCTTGGTGGCCGGTCATGTGGATAAGTCATATCAAGCCAAGGACCCTGAGTTGGCCAAGTACCTCGCGGCTGTGAGGGCGAGGGAAAGACACTTTTTGGGCGTCACCGTCAAGGCCATCCCCCGCGCGGAGAACGAGCAGGCCGACGCCCTCGCTAAGGCGGCCAGCCAGCAACTACCCCCCCCGGATGGGGCGTTTTATGAGATATTAGTGCAGGCGGCCATCGCGCAGGACAACCGGGATGCGGCACTCGTCCACCACATTGACCGGCCGGGTGATTGGCGAGAGCCCATCTTCAATTTCTTGCAAGGCATCGCCGAGCCGGAGGACCCCGCTGAGCTTCGGCGCTTGCAGCACCGCGCAAGATCCTTCCAGGTGTTCGAAGGGATACTCTACAAGAGAGGGGTTTGCGCACCGCTCTTGCGTTGCCTCTCGACTGAGGGGGGAAAGGAGCTCCTTGCGGAGATCCACGCGGGCGCGTGCGGATCCCACCTGGCGCCGAGGTCATTAGTTGGCAAGGCGTTCAGGCAAGGCTTCTACTGGCCAACTGCCATCACCGACGCCCAGGACCTCGTCCGTCGGTGCCAAGGATGCCAGTGGATGGCGCGCATCATCCGCAGGCCCCCGACGAGCCTCAACCCTATTCCTCCGGTGTGGCCGCTGGCACGCTGGGGCGTCGACATAGTAGGACCGCTTGCCCGAGCTCCAGGGGACCTCCGGTTCGTGGTGGTCGCGCTGGAGTATTTCTCCAGATGGCCGGAAGCGGTCGCCCTGGCTAAAGTAACTTCTGCGGCCATACAGCGCTTCCTCTGGCAAAACATCATATGTCGCTTCGGCGTGCCCCGGGAGCTCACGGTTGACAATGGCCTGCAGTTCGACGCCACCCTATTCAAAGACTATTGTGACAGCTTGGGCATCACCCTCCGATTCGCCTCGGTAGGGCATCCCTAGTCCAACGGGGCGGTCGAACGGGCGAATGTCGCCATCTCCGCTGCCATTAAAAAGCGCCTGGTCGGGTTGCCGAAGGGCAAGTGGCCGAGCGAGCTTCACAGCGTTCTTTGGTCGCTTCGCACAATGGTAACGCGCCCGACGGGATTCACGCCGTTCAAGCTCCTTTTCGGCGACGAAGCAGTGACGCCTGAGGAAATCAAGGCCGGCTCGCGGAGGGTCCTCGTCCAAGCACCCGAAGAGGAGCGCCGTGTGTCCGTGGACCTCCTCGACGGGCTACGGGCAGATGTAGCCCACCATGTCGAGAAGTATGCGCGGCAGACAATGCGTACTCGGGACCGCTCTATATGCCCGCGGGGATTCAAGCCTGGGGATCTCGTTCTCAGAGTGGCGCTTCAGGCGGAGACCGCTGGCAAGCTGGAGTCCAAGTGGGAAGGCCCGTACATTGTGATGGAGGCATTGCCAAAGGGGGCGTACCGCCTCGCCACGCTCGAAGGGCAAACCCTCCGACACACATGGAATACGGACAGGTTGCGGCGATACTACGCCTAGAAGTAGAACAACAAGCGTAGAGCCACCAGCCCTTTGTTATACGATGCTCGCCCGCGCAAATGGGAGTTCAATAAAGGTTGTTGTTCCCGGCACATTCCCTGTCAGCGCTGAGCAGAACAAAGTCCACGGACTCTAAATAAGACGTAGCGTTGAGGTCTGCCTCCGCACGCGCGAGTCTCCGGACTATAAAGGAAGACGTAGCGTCGAGGTCCGCCTCCGCACGCACCAGTCCACGGACTTTAAATAAGACGTAGCGTTGAGGTCTGCCTCCGCACGCGCGAGTCTCCGGACTATAAAGGAAGACGTAGCGTCGAGGTCCGCCTCCGCACGCACCAGTCCACGGACTTTAAATAAGACGTAGCGTGGAGGTCTGCCTCCGCACGCGCGAGTCTCCGGACTATAAAGGAAGACGTAGCGTCGAGGTCCGCCTCCGCACGCACCAGTCCACGGACTTTAAATAAGACGTAGCGTCGAGGTCCGCCTCCGCACGCACCAGTCCACGGACTTTAAATAAGACGTAGCGTCGAGGTCCGCCTCCGCACGCGCGAGTCTCCGGACTATAAAGGAAGACGTAGCGTCGAGGTCCGCCTCCGCACGCACTAGTCCACGGACTCTAAATAAGACGTAGCGTTGAGGTCTGCCTCCGCACGCGCGAGTCTCCGGACTATAAAGGAAGACGTAGCGTCGAGGTCTGCCTCCGCACGCACCAGTCCACGGACTTTAAATAAGACGTAGCGTCGAGGTCCGCCTCCGCACGCACCAGTCTACGGACTTTAAATAAGACGCAGCGGGGGGACGCCCTCGCGCGCACCAGTCTACAGACTCTAAATAAGACGTAGCGTCGAGGTGCGCCTCCGCACGCACCAGTCTACGGACTCTAAATAAGACGTAGCGTCGAGGTCCGCCTCCGCACGCGCGAGTCCCCGAACTATAAAGCAAGTCGTAGCGTCGAGGTTCGCCTCCACACGCGCCAGTCCACGGACTTTAAATAAGACGAAGCGTCGAGGTCCGCCTCCGCACGCGTGAGTCTCCGGACTATAAAGAAAAGCGTAGCGTCGGGGTTCGCCTCCACACGTACCAGTCCGCGGAGTATAAATAAGGCGCGGGTGTCCTCCCTGCGAGTTTTGCGGAATATAAACAAGATGCGGAGGTCTTCCCTTCGCGTTCGGTGGCAGGTAACACTAAGAAAGGTACTGCTTGGTTTCGTTATAAAAGCAAGGGGGCTACATGCCTACAAGCATACGAACCAGTACATCATCCCCTCGCCCTACCCGACCAACCGCTCAGCCTTGGCGCGGTGCGGACGAACCCGTGCCATCGTCGCCGTGGCCCTGAAGGACTCCCTCGAGCCAGTGGAGGAGGTCCCCCTCCCCATGCAGCGTCTGCTGCACGGTGACCCTCGCTGCATCTTCCCCGAAGCGGCCCTAGATCCGTTGATGGAAGTTTTGCAGGCTAGGCCCGATGGAGCGAATGGCGTCCGACATCACTTCTGGACGGCCGGGAGGATCCAGTTGAGGATTCGCCAGCTCATGGGTATGTCGGCACCCACGAGTGTGAAGCAGGGCGAGGGCGAAGCACGCACCAAGATAGCCGCAGTGCTCGCCAAACGTTCTGGCACCACGAAGAGCAACCCCTGCCCCCTCCTCGATCAACCCGAGCGTCTCCGACAGGGCCTCCGGCCCGTGCGAAGGGTCCGGCACTCTGACGCACAGATCTCGGAGGGCCTGGTTCAGAGACTCCATGGCCTGCCACGCCGACGTGGACGCATTTTCCAAGATGAGACTATTCCCTGCAGCAGACTCCGCCAGCTGGGCGTTCTCCCCTTCTAGGGCGGCGATCTGCTGCAGAAAGGCGGCGCGCTCCTCAGCCGCGGCGCACTTGGCTTCCGTGGCCTCGAGTTGTGCGGCCGCCATGGCGCCCCCAGCACGCGAAGTTCTTCATCCTTCGCTGCGAGAGCATCGTTTGCTTCACGTAGGCTGGCTTCCAGAGCCCTCCGCTCCCGAACGCGGGCCTCGTCAAAGGACCGGCTAAGGGCAAGCGTCTGGCAAAAACAACAAGTCAGCAGGCGCCCAGCAGTACCTTGCAAGCTGAAGAGCACATGTTTATCCTCGCATGACGACAACATTTCTCGGTCAAGGCCGTTGTCGGCACGCTCTGCGGCTGCAGCAAGGACGCGAAGTATCTCCAGGCGAGGGAGGAAGTCCGAGCGAGCGAGCCCCGGCCCCAACGCGTCAGGATTTACCTAGGCCGCGGCCACGTCAACAGCAATGGACATCTGCGGGGCACCCTGCACAGCTCTTTGGACTTCGCGCATACCTCCGCTGCTCGATCCTTCGCCATGTCCGGGAGACCTTGTCTCGCCTGATGTTGGCAGAATGAGCGAGCAGATCGGAGAGAGTTTCGCGAAATCACGAGAGGAAAGGGATTCACACCTACCCCCTGCGCCTCCTGTCGCGGTAGGAAGTGGCGCCGTTCCGATGGCCAAGAGGGAGGCGGGCGTCTCGGTGGTCGACGAGGAGGTCTTCTCGGCCGCGCCAGACGCCGTAATCCCGCGACAAGGCCCCACAACGGCGTATCGACCCCTCGCTGGCGGCGGGGACTGCGTCCGAGGGCGTTTCGCCGGCGGCGGCACAAGTGATTCTTCCGGGGCAACACCAGCTACGGTTCCCGTCGCCCCCACGGTTTCCTCTGTAGGGGGCGCACCCTCGCCGCCCGCCGCGGTTGGTAGCGCACCATCAACCGTGTTTTTTCGCCAGGAACGGTGCTCCCCCCCCGGGTTGGCGAGTTCCAGCTCACCGATGGCCGCAAGCACGGGTTTGTTGGCGTCGGCGGAGGGTGCCGGGGGATTCGAGGCAGCGCGTTCCTCCGAAGCAGTGTGGCCGGGCCCACCGCCGGTTGCACGCCCCGTCCCAGCTGTGCTAGTCGCCGAGGGGCCTGCGGGGTCGCATACGGCAGACGGGGAACGGGCCCGGCGTCGCGAGGATAACACCCTCGCAGGGCTATCACCGTCCTGAGTGCCCGGAGTCCCGGCGGGAAGCTCCTCCGGCACCAAGCGTTCGGGCACAGTAATGCCTAAAGCTTCGCATGTGCGGTTTACCCGCCCTTGCTTAGCCGCCTTGACTACGGCCTCGCGAGCCTGGTGCTCCTTAAGTGTGTACGGGCCGAGGAGCGCCGTAACCGCGCGCTCCGCATCTTCTAGCCGAGCCACTGCGCAGGAGATCACGTCAGCCAGGCGGAGACCAAACAGATACAACGGCGCGCGTAAGACGTACCGGACGACTTACAAGGAGCGGAGGGCGGAAGCAGGCGAGATACGGATGGGCTGAACCCGTCCTCGCGGGGGCCGTTCTGTCCAACATACTTCCCCCGGGAGGAGAGGAGCGACGCCCCATACATTGTGAACTTCTCGGCTAGGTCGCGCAGGCTCATTCGACGGGTGACACCGACAAGACCCTGTAGCCTTCGCGTGTCGTCAGTCTCTTCCTTCAAACTCGGCGTGCTGTTAAACGAGATCGGCCCACCTCGGCACTGCATTCCGCTCTTGTCGGTCACGGTGTAGTAGAACCACTACCGGGTCCAGCCGGACTCCCATTGCCTTGGCGAGGCTGGCACGGGGAACAACGTCGCGCACGACGCCCGGAGCACGAAGTCCACACCGCCGAAGTTGGACACCGCCCCGTCTACTTTTTGGGGTCGACAGCGTGCGTCGTGCAGGGTGGCGAATAAGCTCGCGCTGGGACGCCACCCCTCTGTCCGCATCGCCCACGTGAAGACAGCTAGGCGAAGTATTGCGTGGGGCGTCAGTTGGGCTAGCTCCAACTTGTAGGCCCGCAGGACTTCGCCCACGAACAACGTGGAGGGCATTCGAAGGCCGGCGTCGAAGAACGCGACAAAAACAATCGCCTCCATTGCCCAGGGCTTCGGCTCCGTCTCATCCCGACGGGGTAGGCGAGCCCCATCGCGATCCACGATCTTCCTCTCATCCACGAGTCGCTGCAGCGTCCCTTCAGTCACACGGCTCTTCCCCAGCACACGGGAACAGCTGCCTCCCGAGTGCTCCATGGCGTCCCACCACTTGTTGGCGCGCGAGCTCCCCCGTGGCACCAACTCGTACTGCCTGGAAGGAGGGGACACCTCGCCTTGGCTAGGCAAGGAACCGCTGTGGGGATGGTAGGTGGCGGCGTCATGGCTAGCCATCGCTCTCCGTGACCAGCGAGAAAGAAGCAGGGAAAAGAGCAACTGGCGTTACAATTAGCACGGGTGGAAGCAAAGCCGCAAATCAAAAACAGACAAAAAGCAACCATGGGCGCCTCCGCCTCAACACTGGCACTTTATAAAGGCCGCTCGTCTCTCATGTGGCTCGTAGCGCAGACAGATCAAACGCGCAGCGATTCGGCTGCCCACGTTTTGGAAAGAAGAACCGCCGGGGCTTGGAGGGCCGTGCCCGTTAGGTGACCAAGCAGCGCACAACGCCTCCACGCCTTCAACACGCGTCCAACTTCCCTGGGGAAGAGGCGAACGGCCGCGGTCACGCAACCGCTCACATCCCACGACGCACCAGTCATGAGTCGCCGCGTGTCCCACCTGCAGAATGGCAGACGACACGACGTGACAGCTTGACTTCTGCCAGGCCAGGTGTCGGCGTGATTCCAGCCGCCATTAAAAGCGCACTACCAGACTGCAAGGTCACAACAGCTCCAACGCGCAACAATATCGGCGCCAAGCTCCAATTTTAGCGCGGGGACGGAGCGCGCGCGCCTTGACTTTGACTAGGCGCCAGCCTCCGCTGCCACCCGTTCAAAGGGTAGGGGACGGAGCGCGCGCGCCTTGGCTTCGACTAGGCGCCAGCCTCCGCTGCCACCCGTTCGAAGGGTAGGGGACGGAGCGCGCGCGTCTACTTCGACTAGGCGCCAGCCTCCGCTGCCACCCGTTCGAAGGGTAGGGGACGGAGCACGCGCGTCTACTTCGACAAGGCGCTAGCCTCCACTGCCACCCGTTCGAAGGGTAGGGGACAGAGCGCGCGCGTCTACTTCGACTAGGCGCCAGCTTCCGCTCCCACCCGTGCGAAGGGTAGGGGACGGAGCGCGCGTGTGTCTGCTTCAACAAGGCACCTTCCATCCCAGACCTCGGACTCCTCAACCACAAGCTTGGACGAATTCACAGGCCGCAGGGGACGGAGGGGGCCAAAGGACTCGGCGGCATGGCTTCGGCCCTGTGAAGCCCTTCACCATGAGAGGCTCCTGTCGTAGGGGTGGCCCCCACCTAAGCCCAGCAGGCCTGTTAGGAGGTTATAAGAACCAGAGTAACGTGTGTAATGACATAAGTGCCCCTGATGGGGAGGTATGCGTGTAAGGGTATAACTGTAAAAGCATACCCCATGTGAATATATATATCAGGATGAGGGGGAGGGTGAGGCAGAACACTCCCACCTCTCCACTACCATCTCTCTCTCTCTCTCTGTTTGGTCTGTAACCACAACACACGCTTTTCAAAGCGCATAAGTATGCATACGCTAAATCCATAGCCTTGATCCATCTTGATCAATCTCCATCTTGACCTAAACCAATCTTCAACACATCGCCCATGCACCACAATTTTGATTCAAGATGATTTTCGGTATTTGGTTCCCTCCGTTGACCCGGTCTTCATCTCCCATTGCAAGCAATTGTCATGCTTGCCATGTGTAGGTGCACCACTAGCTTGCCACACATCGTCAAGTCTCTCCAGTCCCGGTTCCACCAAACTATGATTCATTTGGCTCGTGCAAGCCACATGGCACTATCCTATGAAAACATCTAGGTCACTAAAAATGGTTTTGGTAATTAATGAATTTATGTGAATATGGGACTAACGTGTTTGATAAGTGTTTAAAAGGTTAAGTCCTTAAGTGGATGATAAGACGCATGCTAAGGATCAATGTGAAGATTAAAAGTGGCTCAAGGCAAAGGTATACTTAGACTAAGACCCTTTTTTATTTTTACCGCTCTTAGGAGAAAGGGTGGAAAATCGGATTATAGACTAAATGTCGTACCATAAAGATGGATCACGGCAAATAGCTTGATAGCATAATTCTTGTGCCATTTGGATCAAATTAAGATCATGCATTCTTTGAAAAATCAATTTTAAAAGACAAATCCATGCTTTGTCTGGAAAAACGGAAGTACTAGAGTTTTAACGGCGGAACTATTTCTGCGGTAGTTCCGCAATCCTGAGCAGTATTTCCAGTGCCCAGAAGCTCCGAAAAATTGGGCGGAACCTTTTTCCAAGAGAGCACCCCCAGATGTGCTCGGTGCTCTGTCCGAACAACCGGAAATAACGGCGTGTAAAACATGGTACTTCCACCTGCCGGAAGCTCCGGTTATCCGAACGGGGCCTTTTTTCAAGGAGCACCCTTCGATTGTTTTTTAGAGTTTGCGGAATCCGGAAGTACCGGAGTTTCAATGCTAGAACTACCGTTCGAGCGGTAGTTCCGTAGTCCAAAGCGGTACTTCCGGAGCACGGAAGCTCCGGAAGCAAGGGCGGAACCTTTTTTCCAGAGAGCGCCAACTTTTGGTTTCGGCTTAAGCAGTAGTACCGCGCTGATTTCCCGGAACTACCACAAAATGGAAGTACCGGATTTATAATGGCGGTAGTTCCACGCCGACTTTAAACGGCTAGTTCAGAAGCTCTGACATAGCCGTTACTGTCGCGTCAGAGCCGGAGCGGAAGTATTGGTCTTTGGCCTGAGGTACTTCCGCTCGCCCTGATTTTTTCTGGAATTTCTATCTAACGTCTATTTTTGGTTGGTGAGGGTATAAATACCTGTACCTCTGCTCAAGGACAGAAAGAAGAGATCCTATTGAACATCTTTGAGCATTCACTCCACACCTCATTTACTCCTTGTGCATTCATTTGAGGTGGTTGAGCCAAAAAGTGCATCGCATCCAATAGATTGATCCTTTGATACTTAATTGTGGTCCAGTGAAGCTTGAAATATTTTACTCTTGGTGTTTGCCGACACCTCGACAACTTGGTGGAGATTGCCCGGTGATTTTCTCAAGAAGCTTGTGAGTAGACCCGGCGTGTGTGAATGTTAGAGCTAACCTACCCTGAGCGGGGAAGAGCTACCATTATTGAATTGAGGTAGAAGGCTTAATTTGTGGAAGCGGTCCAATTCATTTGGGCTAACCTCAACGTGGACTGGGGGAAACCGGCAAGTTTCCGAACACCACGGTAAAACATCGAGTGTACTTGTTTCTCTCTTGTCTCCTTTTAGCACTTGTTTATTTAACTCTTGTGATCATTTATTTGTGCTAGTGCTGATATAGATTCTCAACTTGACTAGAATTGTGTATGTTTCAAGTGCATTATACTCTTGTCACTTTAAAATTGCCAAGAATTAATTAAAGGGTAAGAAAATTTAAAAAACTCCTATTCACCCCTCTAGTCGGTTATCCTTGATCCTACATCCTGCCATTCGAACTCGCCATCAGCATTTCTTGCCTTTCTCGTGCCATGCCTGAGATCACCGTTTCACCCAGAACGATTGAGAATGCCGGAGGTAGATGACACCTATCGTAATATGGATTAGAATCAGGTAGTATCGTAGTGAGATCACAAATTCAACTTGTAGAATCGTTAGGATCATAGTGGGATCATGATCCTACAACAAACTATATTAGCATATAAAATTTAATATTACCTATTGCTAATTTAAGTTGTATTAGTTTAATTTGCTTTGTTTTTGTTGTTTATATGTTGTTTGAAGGTAAAAAAAGTATTATCTTTGACTTATTGCACTTTTATTATTAGTTTATTAAAAAATAATTAAATAAGTTTAAAAAATCAACCTTAATTCAATATAACATAAATAAGTGTACTCAAATTACAAAATTAAATTCAAATATTCTACTATAGATTTGTACATTTAGAAATGTAATTAATTTTTATATAAAATATATACACTTTTGAAAATTTGGTAGAATCGTGATTCTGTGATCTAATCCTATGATTCAATCTTGTCAAATTAAAAAAAAAGATTATAATTGGAATTGTGATTTTGACAATCTTTGTCGCAACCAAAAGGTCATAATCTTTATCGAAATCCTAACCTAGGCTTGGCAGTGGCAGCTGGCACCAAACAAAATCACAGAGATCACGTGTGACGTGAGTGTGCTCACATGTTACCTACCGCATGCAAGTGTCTCCCCTAAAATATTCGCATTCGTCACGCTCTCGCACCAAGATTCCGCGATGTACGGAGGCAGCTTCGTCTGGCTAGACCTGGTGCATTGCACCACCCAAAATGGAGCATGATGCCATGAAGACATGCTAGTTGCACTAGGTGATTACGACATATACGTGCTCGAAAATAAAAGAGGCTTATTGGCATCATCGAACCAATTATAATTCGGTACAAAGGTCTCAAATCATATGCACTTTAGGCTATTTAGGCTTAGTTTGGTTCTGAAATAGGATTGATCCAAAGAAATTGCGTCAAAAATATGCAAGCATCTCATATACACAACCATGTTCGGAGAACCACTTTTGAGTTGTTTTTACTAAAAAAAATCCGATTACGTTTTGAAATTATGTATTTGAGATTATTGGAATATGACTAGTTAGTAATTAAACATATGTTTCATGATAAATTGTGAATAAAGGGTGGCTACGACAGGATTCAACAAATTGAACCCTAGATCAGCTCTGGTTTAGCGGTAACATGTGATTTTCTAAATCTTAGCAGCAGCAACAATAACAACAAAAAAATTAGAGCTTTTTTATTGGGTAACCTAACCATATAACACATAGATTTTTCTGCCTAGTCTATGATTTCCAATTTTGCTATAAAAATAGGGTATTAAAAAAGGAAAAAATGTAGATGCAAAAAGAGGGCATGGTCCATACTTATCAATATCATTCCATTCCGAACAGTATATATTATACCAGCATCTAAACCGGTACAAAGTATCTCTACGTATCGTACAATCTTAGTACCAGCTTAATACTGATCATACCGGCCATACCGATAGAATTGATAATACTATTTACTGAATTACATGTTATATTTGATAGTACTTCTATATATTTGGAATAATATTACAAATAATATTTACTGTGCATATAATTAAATAAATATATACTTATAAATATATATACTCGTAGTATTATATGGCATGGTCTTTTGGAAATTGTATCAATTGTTTTTTTTTCAAAATTCTTCTTAACTAGGCCTGTAATTGATTAGAAAAAAAAATCAGGGCTGTAATTTGATTTCTACTAACTAGTAGCCGAACGGGGTTATTCGCTGCTACCTGGCTTCTTTGGGTTCGATCACGTGACACCCTATGGCCGTAAGTCTCACCATCTACAGGCTCACAACTCCTTTATAAAAGCATTATAATAACCTGGAGTTCTGTTCAATCGAAAGAACTGGTCGACAATCACAATTGACAGAGCAAGTCTACACACAATTCATCACGTTAGTGCATGTGCTTTTCACTAGAGAAGAAAAAAAGAGTTTCTTTTACAGAGTAAAAATGGAGTTTTCATGAGCAGAGCAGCATCTGACTTTTCACTTCCTTTCGACATTCCCTTATTTCCACTCCACCCGGGAGTGCAAACCACCACGGAAGCAGCACTGCAGCAGCGGAGACGGGACGTAGCGGCGCTGCGCCAAGCGGATCGACACACCCGACCTCTCCTCCTCTGACGCCTGGCCCCCTCGCCGCCGTTCGCTGCCCGCCGCCTGCGACGGCGGGGGCTGCCCAGGGTTAGTTCGAGACCGTGCTCGCCCACAAAATCGCGGGATCTTGAGGTGACTACCCCCTGCCCCAGTCTCTTTGCCGCTTCCAATGTTTCTCGATTTGGCATTGCTTGTCTCCCTTTCCTTCTTTGATTTCGCGCCAAATCCGCTTCCTTGCCTCGTCCTGATGTGCGTACGCGCGCGCGGCCGCGAATGGCGTGGTCAGCCGGCCGGCCCTTGCGGTGAGATGCGGGACCGTGTGACTTGGCGAATCTTTTGGTTAGAATTTGGGATTGGGAGTATCAGATCTTTAGATGATCTGATCTACACTGGAGGTTGGAGGTGAATGGTGCACGTTTTTGTTGAAGATCTTGCGAGTTGGGCAAAAAGTTTGGATTTTTAGATGCAGATCTCTGTTGAGCAGGAGATTTTTCAGGCCAGATTTGCTGCTACTTGAGTCTGCTGACTTGAATATCTGGAATTAGTGCAAATGCGTGAACATCATGTGCTTGATTGGGAGCCGCAGGACTAATCGATTGGAGTTTGGAGTCAAGTTAGTTCTACCTTACAGTGGTGTGTCTAAGTTTGGTTTCGTAATATCTAACTATAACGCTTAGCAAGAACATTGTATTTTTTGGTGGTTGGGCATGAGTAAGATCTAGCTCAGTCAGTACTCAGTACAGGTTTGTTGACGGGCTTGTTCAATCGTAGTTTTACAGTAACAGGTTTCCTCTAGAAGCTAAAATCCAAGATTATTTGGGCGTTCTTTTTTTCTTTTTCTTAGAATGTAGAGGTGGTGACAGTGAAAACATATGGCTTGCAACTTGCAGTTTGCATTTGAAAGCATGGTCGAGTCTTGTGTAGTAGGCTAGTAGCAACATAGTAGCAAGTGTTGTCTTGCATTTCTACTCTTTTCTAGCATTGCATAGTAGCAACACAATACGGTAGAACAGACGCATTATGAACATAACATTCATGTCTTCATTCATCTAACAAACTGATGTATGGATTCTTCTTTGATCTTCATTGAGCAGGTCTTTTGAGTTAATGCGCAGCATATAGAGCTTTGTCTGTGTTAATTTGCTTATGAGATCAGTAAACTGCTATGGATATATGAAGCTCAGTTGGAGAAGCCCACGTTGTTTCATATTGGTGAATGATCAATATTTTGTCTGTTTCAGATCTTAGTATCCCTAGAGATGGAAGGAAGAGAGGCAGGCTTATGGTAAACCCTGGTGAATATTCGTGGGAGGTCAGCAAGTGGCGGCCTGATTAAGACTGCTGCAAAACTTTGTGCTTCATCTCTAATTAGTGATGACGAGAATGAAGTTCCCAAAACGTTATGTCATAGTATTGCTGACTTTCATCTGCACAAACGTTTGTTACATTGAGCGTGTGGGATTCTCGATTGCTTACACCGTAGCAGCTGATGCCATCGGCGTGAATCAAGCAAACAAGGGCATGATACTCTCCATGTTCTATTATGGTTATGTTTTGTCACAGATTCCTGGTGGATGGGCAGCACAGAGAATAGGAGGTAGACGTGTTCTGCTACTGTCATTTGTGTTGTGGTCTTTGATATGCGGTTTAATTCCACTGGACCCCAACAGAGTAGTCATTCTAGTCCTTTCTCGCCTTTTTGTCGGTGTAGCACAAGGATTCATATTTCCTGCCATACACACCGTTCTGGCACAATGGGTGCCACCACAGGAGCGTTCTCGCTCAGTGTCTCTAACAACCTCAGGGATGTACCTCGGTGCAGCCTGTGGCATGCTGTTGTTTCCAAGTATAGTGAAGCAGATGGGACTCCAATCAGTTTTCTTTGTTGAAGCAGTACTGGGAGTAGCATGGTCTGTAATATGGTTAAAGTTTTCCAGTGATCCACCTCGCACTGACCTTCCAAAAGTGGCATCTCGAGAGAAGATTAAGGCTCAAGCAGGAGGGGTTGTTGCACCTCGCACTGTAAAGATCCCATGGCGAAGAATTATATTCAGTCTACCAGTTTGGGCAATTGTTGTGAACAACTTCACCTTCCACTATGCCTTGTATGTTCTTATGAACTGGCTGCCTACCTATTTCGAATTAGGCCTTCAGCTTAGCCTCCAGGATATGGGATCTTCAAAGATGCTTCCCTATTTCAACATGTTCATATTTTCCAATATCGGTGGAGTGGTTGCTGATCACTTGATTACAAGAAGGATTTTATCTGTTACCAAGACAAGGAAACTCCTGAACACCATCGGGTTTGTTGTGTCAGCGGTTGCACTTATGGCCCTTCCTTTATTCAGGACGCCCTCAGGGACTGTGATCTGTTCATCAATATCTCTTGGTTTTCTGGCTCTAGGAAGAGCAGGGTTTGCTGTGAATCACATGGATATTGCTCCAAAATTTGCCGGTATAGTGATGGGGGTTTCAAATACAGCTGGGACATTGGCTGGGATAGTTGGTGTTGGCCTCACCGGAAATATTCTGGAGGGGGCAAAGGCTTCTAACATGGATCTGACAAGCTCAGAAATCTGGAAAACAGTCTTCTTTGTTCCAGGATACCTTTGTATTTTTAGTTCCGTCATTTTTTTGATCTTCTCAACTGGTGAAAAGATTTTCGAATAGAGGAGGATTATTTTTGCCTGTTCTTTTCTTCTCATTCACGGTGAGGCAGGCAGGGTAGCAACACAGGAATCTCACATGTATCTGTTCATCATTTATTAAATTTCAGAGTTCAGACTGCATCCTACACATGTTAAAAAACAATGTCAGAAAGAATCACGCATTTTTGTAGTAAATTATGGTACTCGGGCTGGTCGGATGGCCTCTTTACCAAGTATAACATTATGCACTTTGTTGTCCTAATACATGTTGTCCATTTAATTCTTTTTGTTTGACTTGTCCTATTTGTTGGACATCCTTGAAGGGGATGATCTCTCCTTGCAAAGAATTTATCGCCGGGTTATGATTCTTAACTCATGATTCTTAAATGAACTTATTGGTGTCATCACGCAGGAGATAAATTGAGTTGTCCATCATAGCGTGATATCAACAATGTCTTGCATCTTATCCAAAAAAAAAAAACAATGTCTTGCACACTCAGTAATTGTCAAGCTGAATATTGGGTGTTATGTTGTCTTTCAGAGAAGAAAAGGAATACTGGTTTGTATGCTTACACTATAGTCAAGTAGAATGAAGAAATGGGACTGTTTGTTTTGGATTGCCGTCTGGTTTAATTACCGAAGAAGAAATTACAAGGAAGTAGGAATAACGAACCATTTGATAGATTGCAAGAGCAGATAAATACAAGGAGTCTCATGTACTGCTAGGTCTCAGGGAGCTAGCAGGCTGCTTCTGTGGTTTAATGATGCAGATACAATGTATGCTATCAGAGTGAAACAGTAACTAGGCTTCTAGTATCCCCTGGCAGTCTGGCATGGTATGCAACCAGTTTTAGAGCTCACTTGTTAGTGTTAAAAAAAAAAGAGGCAACCTGTTTAAGGGGAAGCGCAGTTGCAATGGCAGAGGGCTACAGTAGCCTACAATTCTCTCTTCCTAACCCTTGCATCGTAGTGTTTGCAAGAGTAGAATCTCGTGCTCCTGTTTTTGATCCAACGTATCCATAATGGCACCGAAGATGATGCCCCTTCTTTTCATCTTATATTTTTATGATTTTCTCTTAATAAATAAATATGACGATTTTTCTATCGATTTTTTAAAACAGTTTATTAGGATAGTATTTTCAAAACACCTTATTGACTTATCGATATTCGGTTCATTCGTACAAACACTCATGCTAGAGCTAAAATCCATCAGCTGCAGCAAAAAAAGAACTCACGATGTGTTTCCATTTAAATGCCACATCCAACATGAAAAAACAGGTTATATAAAAGATTTTGGGTTCGTTGTTCCAACTTGTACGATATTCTAAACCTTATCTTAGGCACAAAAGGTACAAGAGAGTCTACAATATTGACTTTGTTTTTTTGGCTGTGACTGATGATTTTTATTTGTACTTTTTGAGACAGCGGCGGACGACAGAGACGTCGACGTAGATAACACATATGGTTTTAAGCTCAAGAAATCATTTAGAAAAGCGACTTCAAGAAGCCGTTCCGTAGGATTCGGCTTCCACAAAACCGAAGCCAAAAAATCACAAGGAAAGAAAAAAACAAAGCCGTTATGTTGTTCCAACTCGAAAGATATTCTGCTGTGAGCATACGCGCTTTGACACAAACGCGGTGGCCAGTCCGGAATATGTTTTAAAAATATATTACACAAACCTAATAGCCTGTTCTTTTTCTCCGAAGCTAGCGGCTTTTGGCTTTTGCTACAGTATCTAACTTTCAAACAGGGTATTCTCTCAAGACGGTGTCTACAAATTTAACGATCTACACGGTAAAAACCTAACATCTGTACAAGCCAAAATCGCAAGTATCTGTCTCTCTGTAATCTGTACCGTAAACAGCCAAAATTCAAAAATTTCAAACAAAAGCCATAAGCCGCAGCCAAACATGCCCTTTGACACAATGCAGCGCTGCACGGGCTACCGTATTTGTTATTTTGTGTTAATTTAAAAATCACTGTATGTTTATGTAGAAACAGTTTTTAGAGTTGTAATCGAGTACTCCTGTTCGAGAGTACTTAAATTTGTAGCCGTCCGATGCAGGGAATCCGCATATCTCTGTTGTTTAACGGGTCCGGTTGTAATCTTTTTTTTTGTTCCAGCCCATTAGTTGTGTGGCCCATTAACGTGGTTTTATGTTTCTGGCTTGTGAAAGCTGCTGACCTGGTTTTTCTCGGCCCCCTGCTGAGATGAATTCACAGAACTTTGGACGTATCTAGCATTATGGGCTTGTTTGGCAGAGCTCCACCAGCTTCAGATCCACCAAAAACAGCTCCACTCCACGAATTTTTACCCAAACGCTCCAGCTCCACGAAATCTGGATTCACCAAAACACTGGATCTAGCTCCAGATTCATAAAATCCATAGAGCACCTCAAGGAGTGCTCCACAAAAACTTGTTTCGTACCTACTCGTAGAGTTGGATGGTAATTACCCACCTTTTACCACTGGTTACACACCCCATCCCGAACCGTTTTTTTTTCTATTCGGCGCTTCTCCACTCGACCGCGGGACCGAGGGCTCGTCTCCTCGCGCCGCGACCCTCCTCGCACCGGCACCCTCCTCACGCCGCCTCCTCCGCCGCCACCCTCCTCGCGCCGACACCCTCTCTGCTCGCGCCGCCACCTCCTGCGCTCCGGCGAGCCGCCACCTACGGCGATGGCCGGATCTGGTAGATCCGGCCCCCTCTACCTCCTCCACCTCCTTCTTCTTCTTCTTACACAAATCTGGGATGGATTTGGGCTCCTGCTACCTCGGCGGCAACGCCGACGCGGTGGAGTTCTGCCCGCACAGCCCCTTCCGCAACGTCCTGGCCGCCGCTACCTACACGCTGCAGGAGCATGAGGAGGGGCAGCAGAAGCAGGACCGCGCGGGCACCGTGTCCCTCTTCTCCGTCGATGCCGGCGCCGAGGACGCGTCCCGGCGGCTCCGGCTGCTCCACACGGTGGAGACCGCTGGAGTATTCGACATGAAGTGGAGCCCCGCGGCGCCGCTGCTCGCGCAGGCCGACGCCCACGGCCGCCTTGCGCTCTGGCGCCTGGAGCAGGAGGACGGCTCCGACAAAGGTGCTGCTTGTTCCTCTGCATCTATCTTATTGAAGGAAAAAAATGTTTTGTCAAATTTGGGTCATGGATTATTTCAAGTGTCCACTTGCTAAGTTTCCGTGAGCTATAACACCGACAATTCATGAGTTGGATTGAACGTATTCATGCTAAAGGCAAATAACAAGTTCCTAGGTTTCTCAGTGCGTTCACTTGGATGGTGGTGAGTTGTGACTGATGCTTGCAGAAATATTTCGGGGTTCAGGGGCTATGCAGTCGCAATGTTTGTTTAGAAAAACTACCTCTTGGATTAGGGTTAGTTGTTCCCCATGGTCATACTAAAGGTTAATCTGCTTCAGAACAAGTTGTTTCTATTTTGTGATATACTGGGAAGGTTGTCATCACCTTATCGGGAAGAAGGGTAATTTGCTGCTGATTGATGATCAAAGCAAATTTGAGTTGGATTGCTAGTCTTAAGAAACGTTGCTCAAATTTTGTCATAGTATTTGTGTTGAATTGACAAGCTAGTCTAGTCAATTCTGTACTGGAAGTGGGAGAACTTATGTAACTATAAACACTACATTATTTGTCATATATGTAAGAGTAAAGTCCATTACCGGTCCTTAAACTTTTTATGTTGTGTCATCTCCGTCCATAAACTTTTAAAGTATGTCATCTCGGTCCTTAAACTTTCAAAGTGTGGCAATATCCTATGTAGTTGTAGCAGTGAACTTTTTATGCTGTGTCATCCCGGTCCATAGACTTTCAAAAGAAATTGTCACACTTTGAAAGTTTAAGGACCGGGATAACATACTTTAAAAGTTTATGGACCGGGATGACACAGCATAAAAAGTTTAAGGACCGGTAATGGACTTTACTCTATATGTAATATGCAACCCATCATGTCTACAAATACATCTTGAGGGCTGATACAAGTGCTTTCTATAACCAAATTACACAGGTGTTGTTCTCACAGATGTCTGTGCTGAAGACATTTCTTCTTCAATGTGCTTGTATGTGGACTGGAACCAAACTGCTGAGTCTCTGTCTGTTGGATTATCAGATGGTTCATTGTCTGTGGTTTCCATGAGGGAGGACTGCTTGGAGGTATCAGAACAGTGGACCGCTCATCAGTATGAAGTTTGGACATGTTATTTTGATCGTGCAAGGCCACACTTGTTGTACAGCGGATCCGACGACTGCTCTTTCAGTTGCTGGGACTTGCGAGAAAGCCCATCAAACGTTGTGTTTCAGTGCATGCTTTCATATACTACAACTTAATACCCAATATTGTCAACATGCCAATTGCAGTTCTCAAAAGCTTTAGATTATAGTTTTCCATTGATGAAATTTGAGATGTTTGGTAATTGGGATAGGCCTGAAGAAGTATCAATAAATGTATCAGTTAGCTTTCAAATAAGTTAATTTATCGAGGTGTTCGGTGAATCTTACTAATCCATTTCAAATAAGTTAATTTTGTCCCAACAATACCGGAAAGGTATAATCGATATGCAGTTACATCGGATGGTTCTACTTCGGAAGCTAATGCCGCCACTATGGATGTATTTCGTGATGATTTGGCCACGGCTATTGCTCTTGCTTGGAACTAGTATGTAATGGAAGACTAGTCTACTCTTTAGTTATTTTTATGTATGGACAATCGCAATAGTGTTAAGACGTTGTCATGGACATGGGTTAATTAATTATCTATCTTGTGCGTCAATGTTGAATGCTCATGAATATTTGTGTCGAGATATTGCATTTGTGTTCACAAAAAAAATACGCCATTTTTTGTGAATAAATATGAACAAAACATGTGTGCTATATGAAAAAAGATATATATCATACAACCTCAAGGGCAAAACAGGTCATTCCCACCAAAAACTCAGTTTCGTGGATCTGGAGCTGCTGTGGAAGCCAAACAGTTTGTCCAGCTCCATGGTGGGATCCCAGATTCACGGTGGAGCTGCTCCACGGTGGATCTGGTGGATCTGGAGCTGGTGGAGCTCTGTCAAACAGGCCCTATATGTCTTCTAAATTCCAAATATAACATTCTGCATATAAAAATTCCGTTTCTGGCCTCCGCTCCGACTGCACGACTCCGGAGGCTCAACACGTGGGCAGTCGTGCGGTCCGGCACCGCATGACCGAGTTACAGTCGAGTCATACGGTCCTAAACTGCATGTGTTGATTGTAGCGAAAGTGAACGTGCGTTGCCGATCCGTATGTTTGCAACACGGAAAAGTGAGCCTCCAATGTGCAATCACGTGGCTGCAAATACATGCATACTTAGAGCCATCAGAAATATGTCACGTGATTTGAAAAATCTGCACGTCAAAGGATTTTGGAGAGATGATACATTAATTTCTATCTCAATGTTTATGCGTACGGTTTTCTTGGTTTTTGCAGTAATTAAAGCCTACTGTTGGTAGCAGTGAGGATTCATGCTCATGGGTGCCTCACCTCACGTACCGCAAGCCATGCTCCGTTGGTAGCAGTGAGGACGTACGGTCTGGCAGCGCACGTTCAGTTTGCTACAGTAAAAACGTGCGGTCTCGAATCGCACGACTCAACTATAGCTCGATCGTGCGGTGCCGAACCGCATGACTGCCCACGTGTCAAGCCTTCAGAGTCGCGCGGTCGGAACGGGGTCAGAAACGGAATTTTTATGCGCAAAATGCTATATTTGGAATTTAGAAGACATACAGTGCTAGATACGTCCAAAATTCGAATTCACATGAGTCAGTACAAAACAGATACTTTACCACCTTTATGAAGTATCTATACACAATGCATCTTGTATAAAGTATGAAAAAGGCAAACACATTCATTATGTACCCAGTATGACAAATAAAAAATGCACTCTAATTTATGGATTGAGATAGGCACATAACAAAAGCTTCTTTTTTAAATAGTAGCCTGTTGTGCAGGCAAGCAGTGGAGGCGTTGTGTCGGACAAAGCAAGATCACGGCCTTCAATATTCATCACTACCTGGTTAGGCTCCAATTGACACGTAGGTAATGGTAAATATACATGTTCGTTGTACCGAAATCACATACTTTGAGAACAGTAAAAACAAGTAAAAGGTGATGTAAAAAATGATTTGAAAAATGTAGGAGAACTTCCAATGGACTGCACAAGCACAAACCGACCTGCAAAGGTCAAGAGGATATGACCATGAATTTTTTCGCACCAAGAAATGAAAACACAGAAACAGTTATAGTTTTGGTTTTTACAAGATGAAACACACCAGTTAACGAAAACAAAAATTTGAACTTGAGAAAATTTGGCCAGAGTATAATGGCTGATGACCGGATTGACGACTGCAACATTCATTTCATCAATAAATGGCAATCAGAGAGAGAGAAATGATTGCAACGCCTAATCAAAGGGTTTTTTATGACTTACTTATTTCTTTATCGGTAATCACAGCAAAGACAAAAAAACACAGAAAAAACAAAACAAAAAGAGAAAAAGAACTCACGCTTGCAATGAGTTCTGGCTGATCGATTGCACTAATTTTGTAAACTTGAATATCTCTCTCTCTCTCTCCTCAGCGATCACTCGGCAATCTCTCTCCCCACAGCGCGACGTGACGTCGCTTTGGCCTCTCGGGTGCGTGAACCTCGGCCACGTCTCCACAACGCGCCGACGGAAATCTGCGATTAGGCCTGGATAGGCTCGGCTCGGTCTGGCTCGGTATGATAACGAGTTAAAAGGCTAACTCGGCTCGGCTCGACGATAAACTCGAGCTAACTCGTTTGGCTCGTGAGCCAGGGCCAAAAAATGTAAAATGAAGACTACCTTACATTCCAGTGAGTCATACAGCACATATTCATCTATCATACATGCTAGCAGCAAGCAGCATATGCATACACATTAACACATGCAATAGAGTACAAATTAGGTCCATGTCTCCATCATATATTCATCCATCAACTATTCATCCAGTGAGTCATATAGCACATATTCATCCATCATACATGCTGGAAGCATGGCTCGTTTGGCTCGTGAGCGGCTTGCGAGTTGGCTTGTTATAGCTAACGAGCTAAAATCTTGGCCAGCCATGAGCCGAGTGAGAGCTTCAAGTTTTTCGTCCAGGCCTATCTGCGATGCACGCGTATGAGAAAACGGAAAACGACGAGACGCCGCCGATTGCGCTTCAGGATAAAGAGATCGCAACACACCGCCGGCTCAACAAATTGTTTTTCTCCATTAACTAGCCTCGCCGATGGTTACAGCTTCCACCAACCAAAGCAGAATTTTTTGTACGGATAATCCATTTTTTATTCGAAATTACAGAAATATACCCGCGGGAAAATTTTTTACAAAAATAGGCTCCAGTCGCCTAATGGTTGGGCGACTGAAGCCTTTCGCCCAACCATTGGGCGACTTTAATCCAGTCGCTCTACCCTCGGGTGACTGCATCCAGTCGCCCAACCATTGGGCGACTTTCATGCAGTCGCCCAATGGTTGGGCGACTGCACTCAGGACCCTGTGAATGTTTTAAATTTTGTCAATTTTATAGTTTTAAACTGGTAAAAAATCTGCTGAAGTTGTAATAAAAGTTTATGTTCATTGTATGTTGTAGGTGTGTAAAAAATTTTGGGAAACTTTTTTTAGGAACAAATGACCATAAAACAATTGGTACATACGATGGTAAGTAATATTTTGATTTACTGAGAATTTGGAAAGTGCATCAAACCTTCGCTAAAAAAAGTGAAAATTGGTGGAGCTGTTCTTCATACATCCAACAGCCTCTAGAAAAAAATTTGAGTAATTTCGGCCACGGGATCAAAAGTTATAGCAGTTTCAGTCTGTTTCCGACACACCTTCAGTAAAACGGGCATAACTTTTGCATACGGTGTCCGTTTTCGACGTTCTTGTACTCGTTGGAAAGCTAACGACGAGCCCGATCCAATAAAAACGACTCGCTTGCGCCCGTCGCCCTCCAAGACCCCGAAAATCGGCCATCTTTGGACCTAAACCCGCGTCGTAAGTTTTTGGTTTCTGTTTTTGCCCTTTTTCTTGGCCTTCCTTTCGGAATTTGGATTTTGCTTCAACTGAAAAGTTGTAGATCTCGTCGAAACCTTTTTAATGAGTATATATAAGCCATATACAACTTTGCTATTTTATCTTTTCAGACTAGTTGTTTATATTGCATCGATATATAAAATTTGTGATAGCGAGTATTACAGATGGTTTGTATGTAGAACCATCTGTGATAATCTGACCGCTGGGCCCGTCGATCCTCCTCAACCCAATCCTAGCCCAGAGACACGAATTCTCAATAACATTAAAATATCACTTACCATCGTATGTACCGATCGTTCTACGGTCAATCGTTCCTAAAAAAAATTTCCCAAAATTTTTTACACACCTATAATATACAATGAACATAAACTTTTATTACAACTCCAGCATATTTTTTACCAGTTTAAAACTACAAAATTGAAAAAATTTAAAACATTCACGGGAGACTTGACTGCAGTCGCCCAACCATTGGGCGACTGCATTTAAGTCGCCCAATCGTTGGGCGACTGGATGCAGTCGCCCAACCATTGAGCGACTGGATTAAAGTCGCCCAATGGTTGGGCGAAAGGCTCGAGTCGCCCAATCATTAGGCGACTGAAGCATATTCTTGTAAAAAATTTTCCCGCAGGTATATTTCTGTAATTTTGAATAAAAAATGGATTATCCGTACAAAAAATTCAACCAAAGCATACACGCAACCGCATTATCCATCAGCTAGCTCTCGTATGCATGCAAACACAACTTCCATCGTATCTCCAAAACCGTGCCCTCAAACACCACTTCCATCATATCTCCAAAACCGTGCCCTCCTAATAGTTTTTTCGCTCTCCAATCTCCTGCCACGCCGCTGTACGCATACACACACACGCTCGAGCCCAATCTCTATAACTACTATTCAATATTTACTTAAAATCCTAATACAACTCGTTCAACTAGACCTGAGTCGTTTTACTTCAACTAGACTTTTGACCTACTAATTTTCAAGAGACTTGAAACCCTTCCTAACACAGGTTTTTCGTATTTCCGACTTTTCAACTCATCTCGTGTCAAAGCACCTCCCGTAGTTTCTCCACGCATCATCCATCTTTGATCTCTATGTGCTCCAGCGTGAGCCCGGCCACCTCGTGACATCCTCGACCGCCTAGACCTCAGATTTCCCCCCTCCTAGTCCCGGTCTTCCTCGTCACCGATCATGACCGTCTCCATGCCCAATGTGCACATGCAAAGATCAAAGAACGTTTTTTCGGCACAAGTTTTTTTTCTAACTTGACCAATATTAGTCCACGTACACACGCCACACACCTCGAATAATAATACTAAGCAATGTTGTCAATTATTCATTATCATAAAAATTCTAGACTTAGCGATATGGTCTAACAAACAAAATTCCTGGAACAATTTGCTTAAGGTAACCTCACTTTAAGAACAATTGTACTCGACTTAACTTTTGTCAGGTTGAGTGTGATGCTATTTTTTTTTACTCAAATACAGGGAGGTGAATCATCCACAAACCTGTTGCATCAGGTTAGAGGGATACACCCCAATCACTCTATCCATCTTACAGGTACGAGGGAAAAAAAAGGTTTCACATACATTTTGCACTAACTTATCGGCCATTGCATGTTTATGGATGTTGATGGGCACCATGGATGAACTCCACGTACATGCATTTGTTGGCAAAACTTGTAGTCGAATCAGGACTTGCAAACCTTTGATCAGTTCACTCTATGAATCATTCAAAGTCTATACAAATTTCAAAGCAAAGATGTATTTTCAAAGGAGTTTAATTTAACTTTTATATAGTTCACATGCACCACATTGCTTCTTGTGGATACATGCAGGGTCCCCAATTTACTGTTGTTACACCACCAGATTAGCAGATTCGGGATGGAACCAACTTGGCAGCAGAAAATGGCATCACTTTGCCCTTCCCAACCACTTAGTTGTCGTGTCTGCCCTGGTAGGTTTTTTTTGCTTCCACTCGGAATTTATTTTTTTGCTTCCACTCGGACCCTCTACGACATTGATTTTATTCATCCATAATTTATTCCTCGTCGACAGCGTGGGCGCGCCACGTACGTACGTACGTACTGGTGACTCCTCAGGCCGCCGCCGCCGCCGCGTGATTGCCGCAGTCGTTGATGTCGACTCTCCCTTGGGTGTGCGCGCGGGCCTATCCACTGGTCCACGTAGAACATGTGCTGGTCCGAGACGCGGCCGGAGACGGTGACCCTGACCCAGCTGCAGTACCAGTCGGGGTAGGGCTCCCTGCCGTCGGACTTGAAGACCAGTTGGCACGGGTGCATGCACCAGCTGTCGCGGTCGAACGTGTCCAGCTTGCCCCGCTCGAACTTGCCGGTGAAGTCGCCGGAGCCTTGGATCACTGTGTTGTGTACCAGCCGGAGTGGTCCTGGCGGTACAGCTCGAAGGTGATATGCGAGTCCGTGCCGGCGTACTTCACGTCCGCCGTCTGGACCTCGAAATGGTAATGGCAGTTGCCGCCGGCGACGCCGACGGTGTCGTTGTGGACGCCGGTGTCGCTGCGGGCCAACTACGTATACACACACACACCAGTGGGTCGGTTGAATAAGACAGTTACGGTAGTTATATCGACCAGTCATTCATTCATCTCCAGGCGGCCAGAACTACGCAAGCTTAGCTACGGGCTTGCGCGTACAGGCCGGCACTACGTACGTACCTCGATGCCGCGGCCATGTGCTTGCAGTACAGCAAAGGAGAGGACGAGGACGACGGCGAGTTTACTCATGGCTCCGGCCTCCGGTCGACGGAGAACTCGCTAGCTAGTGCTGCAGCTGCAGTGTCTCGTTGGCCTGATGGCGTGGGTTGGGCGTGTGCTACCAGCTGGGTCTGGACCTGCATTTAAAGGGCTGGCCGGAGCTAGCATCCCACCAGCACTCTGAGACTTCATTTGATTTTTTTGAGGCAAAAGAGGCAAAAAAACAGCAAAAGATGTGGTCCTTAAAACGAACAGCTCATCACCCACTCAATGAAAGACATGGCTAAAAGGGAGGCGTATCCAGCGAAACTGGCTTAAATGTTGCGAGTTTGTAAAAAATTGTGTATAAAAGTTTTAAAATCTTACCATATATAGGGGAGGGCATATTCTATGTCTTTGCTAAATTTCAGTATCTGCAAAAGTATTCGCTTTTTTCGTATATAACAAATACAATTGAATTCGGTCTTAAATTTTTCCTTTATTGTACAACACATCCTTCCCTATGTTTGGTATTTTTCTTGAGAATTTATGGGGACTGACACATGATTTTCACGTATTCATGCGGTCAATCAGCGCATCGTCTGCTCCATTGAAAACCCCTATCTGGAACGGTGGAAGTAGGGGTGGATATCGAGCCAACTGCTCGTCTTATCGAGTTTTTTCTAAAATTGGTATATTTTGATTTAATATCATTTTACGGATACTTTAAAAGTATTTTTGGAAACGAGCTAACGAGCCGAGCCGAGCCGAGCTTGAGCAAAATTCAAATTCATTTGAAATCAACTCATTTTAATGTTTAACCAATTAACAAGTATAATTGAAGCAATTTTGAACCGAGCCAACGAGCCCACTAACGAGCTTTTTTTCCACCCCGGGTGGAACCTCTCTCTCTCTTAAAAAGAAAAAAGAAAAAAAAAGAAAGGGCCCCTATCTTAGAAAAGCAGTGAGACACCGACAAATATATTGAATAGTCTTTGTCACGCAGAGTGCCTATTCGAAAGTACTGTAGCTTTGACTGTGATTTTTAACTTTTGATTTGTTGCGAGATAAATTGATGGGTAAGTGACACTCATGTTGAGAAGTATCTCCATTTAAAGCGGCTCCTGCAGTGATTCTTATAAAAGACTTATAGAAATCATATTAAGAATCCACTTTATTCAAAAGTCAACTTTTAAAAGTCAGAAGCTGTTTGAAACAAGATCATATTTAAAAGCGGATTCTTTGCCTTTGAGTTATAAGGGCAGACACTACTGCGCAAAAAGTCATCACAGATGGTTCAAAAAATTGATCACAGATAGTTTCGTGAGTCTTCTGAGTTTATAGGTCAGTAATAATACGAGGTCATCACAGACGACTTATAAACCGTTTATAAAGTAGTATATCACAGACGTTTTTAAGTAAAACCGTCTGTGATATATGGTTTATCACAGACGATTTCAACAACAAACCGTCTGTGATATATTAATATCACAAGGGGTTTCAAATACAAACCTTCTGTGATATTAATATATCACATTCATTCATTTCTATGACGGAGAAGATAGTTGTTTCAACCTGTAATGCCTTATCCATTCATTTATAGTATAACTTTGGGCTATATTTGCGCAGTAACGTGACATAACAGTCCAGTTTTACGTAATGAGAAGACTGCGCGCCTGTACAAAAGTGGAGCCCGCGTGGACTGGGTGGACCCGTGTGACCCCAGAAAGATTAAAAGCGGCGCCCCGGTCTGATCCCCAAGAGCCACGAGACGAGCGTCTCGACTTAAGGGAGGCCGCCTCCCCACCCCATGCGGCAGCACCACCAGTTCCCACCATCGCCCCACCCCATGCCACCACCGGGCAAAAAGACGGCAAGGATTCGTTGCGAAATCAAGGCAGAGGTGACAACTCTGGCGCCCACAGGTGGAGTTGATTGACTGGCGGCCAGTGGATCTGTAGTAGGACCGGCGACTAGAAACATCTTCGGTGATCGGCAGTGGACATGACGGCTTCAACAGGTGTTGGAACTGGAGGCGACGACGACCTGTCCAAGCGTCACGAGTCCCAAGTGTTTTATCTTTTGCCGTCTTTTCAGGCCAGCGCCCGAACAGATAAAAAAAACATCGCCTAAAATAGAAGGCAAAAAGATCCAAGAGGCAAGATCGGCCCAGTTCCAAATAACAATGACTTTTGGAAAGTAAAAGCTCAAAATTATTTAGAATGTATTGGTTTTTTATCATGATTTTTCCTTTTTTTTCTTTGTAATATCCATGAGATATAATGATGTTTTTATTTTTATAATTTTTTTCTAATTAAATACATCAGAAAAAGATAATAACTGCTACGCTTTCGTTTGGAACATGGCCTATAGACTAACGAGTACTAGCAGTGCAAAGTTTGCAGCCAGAAGGAAGGTGGATTTGAGGATTTGCCACTACAAAAGATATGTATTTGAAAATTTGCTATTTATGTTTTATTGATATATGGTTTTAAGATTTATATGTTAGTGAGACAATGAGTGACAAATGCTCGGCTATTCCAAATCGAATATGAAAGAAAAAAGGGTTGATCCCCCTCCCATCTTTCCTTTGAACGAGCAATTAGCGAAGCGATGAAAGTGCTTCTATTCCCAGGGGATGTGCTGGGTTTCTGGCATTCAGGTTGCAGTTTCTGGCATGTGTTCGTAAACGCATGAAATCGGGTGAGCCCCGACCTTTTAGCATAATTGTTTTTTCATGCACTTCGCTTCCCAACTTATCTAATTCATCTTGGCGCTTCTAGCGAGCCTGTACTTTTCGGCTATGGCTTATGGTTTTTGGCTAAAATTTTTGAATTTTAGCTGTTTACGGTACAGATTACGAAGAGACATAAATTTCCTTTTAACATGTAGATTATTTAACTTGTAGATCCATTTTAAAAAAATACTTTATTTAAAAGTTAGATACTGTAACAAAAGACATGAGGTAAAGAACAGACCCTTAATAATAACAACTCGGTCAACTTTTTTCCCGCTTTCCTGCACGTGCGAAAGCTGCCAACACGCCCTGCTCACGTCACGATCCCCCTCCCATTTCACAAATACACACACTCGCACCCCTCAAATCTCTCAAGCATCGTCCAAGAACACACACCACTCCTAGCTCGGCCTCAGCCTTTGCTAGCCTCCTACCACCCGCAGCGCGCGCACTCGATTGATTCTTCTCTCCATGAAGCTGAGAGTTCGATCGATCCGTGACTAGATAGATAAGATACCAATGGCGGTATCGCACAACGGCGGCGGGAGCAAGCACGTGGTGGTGGCGCCGATGGAGGTATCGGTGGAGGCTGGCAACGCCAGCGCGGCGGCGTGGCTTGACGACGATGGGCGCGCGCGCCGGACGGGCACGTTCTGGACGGCCAGCGCGCACATCATCACCGCCGTCATCGGTTCTGGGGTGCTGTCGCTTGCGTGGGCAATCGCGCAGCTCGGCTGGGTCGCCGGCCCCGCTGTCATGCTCCTGTTCGCCTTCGTCATCTACTACACCTCCACGCTGCTCGCCGAGTGCTACCGCTCCGGGGACCCGACGACGGGCAAGCGCAACTACACCTACATGGACGCCGTCCGCTCCAACCTCGGCGGCGCCAATGTCACCTTCTGCGGCGTCATCCAGTACGCCAACCTCATCGGCGTGGCCATCGGATACACCATCGCGTCGTCCATCAGCATGCGGGCGATCAGGAGGGCCGACTGCTTCCACGCCATCAGGCACCAGGACCCCTGCCGCAGCTCAAGCAACCCCAACATGATCCTCTTCGGCGCCGTGCAAATCGTCTTCTCGCAGATACCGGACTTCGACCAGATATGGTGGCTCTCCATCGTCGCCGCCGTCATGTCCTTCACCTACTCCAGCATCGGCCTCTCCCTCGGCGTCGCCGGGACCATATGTACGTATTTATATCCACATGTTCAGTACTCACATGGAAAGAATTGCACTTTTTCTTTGTCTTAATTTGCTGTTCATGACACTTACATGTGATGCGCTCTGAATTGCAGCCAATGGTAGATTCCACGGTAGCCTCACCGGCATCAGCATCGGCACGGGCGTCACCTCGACACAGAAGGTGTGGCGCAGCCTGCAGGCATTCGGCGACATCGCCTTCGCGTACTGCTTCTCCAACATCCTCATCGAGATCCAAGTAAGTCATGGCCGGTGCTCTGTTTGCGGCAATTCAATTTGCTCTATTTTTTGTAAGGTTGCTTACGTGTGGCTTGCGCTGTTTCTTTAGGACACGATCAAGGCGCCACCGCCGTCGGAGGCGAAGGTGATGAAGAGGGCGACGCGGCTGAGCGTGGCGACGACGACGGTGTTCTACATGCTGTGCGGGTGCATGGGCTACGCGGCGTTCGGGGACGCAGCGCCGGACAACCTCCTCACCGGGTTCGGCTTCTACGAGCCCTTCTGGCTGCTGGACATCGCCAACGTCGCCATCGTCGTGCACCTCGTCGGCGCGTACCAGGTGTTCTGCCAGCCCATCTTCGCCTTCGTCGAGCGCTGGGCCTCCGCCACCTGGCCCGACAGCGCCTTCATCTCCCGGGAGCTCCGCGTGGGGCCTTTCACGCTCAGCGTGTTCCGGCTCACGTGGCGCTCGGCGTTCGTCTGCCTCACCACCGTCGTCGCCATGCTGCTCCCCTTCTTCGGCAACGTCGTGGGCCTCCTCGGCGCCGTCTCCTTCTGGCCGCTCACCGTCTACTTCCCCGTCGAGATGTACATCGCGCAGCGCCGCGTGCCCCGCGGCAGCATGCGGTGGATCTGCCTCCAGACACTCAGCGTCGCGTGCCTCGTCGTGTCGATCGCCGCCGCGGTCGGCTCCATCGCAGGGACGGACCCACAGGGTATATTGGGTGGGCTACGGTATTGTCAGTCCCGTGGATCTCCTAGGTTAGATCTAGCGGGGTACTCTTTCCCTCTTTTCTCTAGACTAGGGTTCTTGTTCTTGGTGTTCAACCGAGAGGAGAGAGGGGACTAACCGTCGGACGTGGAAGAAGTAGAGGTGGCCATCGGCGACGGTCGGTGAAGAAAGGCAGCGGCTTCTGGCGGCCGGCGTGTCCCGGATGGCGGCGAGTCCTGGCGGCGGCGATCTGGAGAGGCAGAGGAGCCGGTGGAGCTTTCCGTCGCTGGAGCGCTTCCCTCTAGATCGGTTAGGGTTTTCGGTGGAGCTGGTGGCGGCACGGTCAACCTCTAGCTGTGTGACGCCCCGGCCTCCACCTCTTTAATATAGCGCATGCGACAGAGGCCCACCAGCATTAGAGCTGGGCGCCCCCGATCAGGGCGCGATTAAGGGGGGAGGGGATTTGGCCGTTGGGCCAGATCCCCTGAGATCAATTCTAACATTCTCCCCCTTGATCTCAAACTTTACTTTATCTTTAATTACTTTTGACTTTACACATTCCATCACAGATTAGTGCATAGAACATGTCTCATCGTCACGGTCAATCGCCGATAGATTCAACAGCTACAATACACCTCTCTGTTCTGAAATAGTTACTTTAATCTTTTGGGCCATCTTTTAGTCCAGGAATCATAGGCTTTCTCTTAAACCCATGCCGGCTACATGTTCTCTGAACACGTTGGGTGGTAAGCCTTTAGTAAGCGGATCCGCTAACATCTTTGCGGTACTTATATGCTCAAGACTTATAATTTGATCCCGAACTTTATCTTTCACAACATAGTACTTTATGTCAATGTGTTTGGCAGCACCACTTGACTTATTGTTGTGGGCATACGTTACTGCGGGTTCATTATCGCAGTACAACTTAAGTGGTCTATTGATGTCGTCAACCACTTTTAAACCGGGTATGAACTTCTTTAGCCAGTTCACCTGCCCCGCGGCCTCATAACATGCTACAAACTCGGCATACATTGTGGACGATGTAGTGACGGTTTGCTTTGAGCTTTTCCACGAAATAGCTCCTCCTGCGAGAGTGAATACATATCCGGATGTAGACTTTCTACCATCTCCCGCAAAATCAGAATCTGTATACCCCACTATATGGAGTAAATCTGTTTTTCTGTATGTCATCATGAGGCCTTTTGTTCCTTGCAAATAACGCAAGACTTTCTTTATCAATTTCCAATGTTCTATTCCAGGATTGCTCTGGAATCTGCCAAGTAACCCGGTAACAAATGCTAAGTCAGGGCGTGTGCAAACTTGAGCATACTGTAAGCTTCCGACAGCTGAAGCATATGGAACCGCTTTCATTTGTTCGAGCTCGTACTGGTTCCTGGGGCATTGAAAAACCCCATATCTGTCGCCCTTGACTATAGGTGCAGGTGAAGGACTACATTTATGCATACCAAATTTCTTTAAGACTTTCTCTATGTATGCCTTTTGTGACAGTCCCAATATCCCCTTGTTTCTATCCCGGTGAATTTCGATCCCTAGAACGAACGAAGCTTCACCAAGATCTTTCATATCAAAGTTTGAGGACAAAAACTTCTTTGTCTCCAGTAGCAGACTAACATCACTACTAGCTAGTAGGATATCATCCACATACAGGATTAGGAAGATAAACTTCCCATCTTTAAACTTTGCATAAACACAGTTGTCCTCAACATTCTCTTTAAACCCAAATTTTCTTATTGTACTGTCAAACTTCAAGTACCACTGTCTTGAAGCTTGCTTTAACCCATAAATCGATTTCTTTAGGCGGCATCCCATTCTTTCATTTCCTTCCTCGACAAAACCTTTCGGTTGTGCCATGTAAACATTTTCCTCCAAATCCCCATTAAGAAATGCCGTCTTTACATCCATCTGATGTAACTCTAAATCATAATGTGCTACTAATGCCATTATGATTCTGAAGGAATCTTTACATGAGACTGGAGAAAAGGTCTCATTGTAATCAATCCCTTCTCTTTGCGTAAATCCTTTTGCCACAAGTCGCGCTTTGTATCTTTCTACATTCCCTTGGGAGTCATGCTTTGTCTTGTAGACCCATTTACAGCCTACTGTTTTGGCTCCTTTAGGAATAATTTCTAAGTCCCAGACTTTATTAGTCTTCATGGACCTCATCTCCTCTTCCATGGCCTCAAGCCATTTTGAGGAATTTTCGCTTCTCATGGCTTCTTCAAATGAGGTGGGATCATCCTCCATTTGAAATTCCTCTGTATGATAAATCTGATAATCATCAGAAATAGCTGATCTTCTTACTCTTTGAGACCTCCTCGGGGCCTCCTCATTTGGTACATCTACTGTTTGAGGCTGCTGTTGCTCCCCCTCATCTGTGGTAATAGGTTCTATATGATCCTGAAGAACATGTTCTTCATTCTCATTCATTGTTGCCACGGGAGGAACAATAACAGGTGCTGGCACCACAGTGTCTTGCATCGTCGGTGCAGCGAGAGCAGGTAGTGTGAAGAATGGCTCTTGAATCATCGGAGTGGGCGCATACACCCGCTTCTCTTCAAGGTCAATCTCTCGAGCTACCATGCTCCCCCTCATCATTTCATCCTCTAAGAAGACAGCGTGTCTCGTTTCTACAAACTTTGTATATCTATCTGGACAGTAGAAACGATAACCTTTTGACTTTTCAGGGTAGCCAATGAAATGGCAACTTACTGTTTTGGGATCAAGTTTCCCAAGGTTTGGGTTAAATACTTTAGCCTCAGCAGGACTCCCCCACACACGTAAGTGATTTAGTGAGGGAACTCTTCCTGTCCACAACTCGTACGGTGTTTTAGGCACCGACTTACTAGGCACTCTGTTGAGAATATGAATGGCGGTTTTCAACGCCTCCATCCATAAACTCAATGGGAGTGTGGAGTAGCTCATCATACTTCGCACCATATCCATCAGGGTACGGTTGCGTCTTTCAGCTACTCCATTTTGCTGAGGTTCGCCCGGCATAGAATACTGGGCCACTATTCCATTTTCCTGTAAAAACCTTGCAAAAAGGTCCAGGAACTTGTCCATATGGGGTATGTCGACCGTAGTACTCCCCCCCACGATCAGATCGGACTATCTTAATCTTTAAATCGTGTTGGTTTTCAATTTCAGCCTTAAATATCTTGAATTTATCCAAGGCTTCATTTCTTTCTTTAATTGGATAAATATATCCATAACGGGAGTAATCATCTGTGAATGTTATGAACGAGTCATATCCATCCACACTTTTCACAGGAAAAGGACCACAAATATCTGTGTGAATAATTTGTAGAACTCCTGTGCTTCTTTTAGCGTCTTTTTTAATTTTCTTTACATATTTTCCTTTAATGCATTCTCTGCATTGTTCTAAGTCTGAGAACTCTAATGGAGGAAGAATATCATTCTTTACTAGTCTTTCTATTCTCCCCCTCGAAATATGGCCTAAACGACAGTGCCATAATTTCGACGACTCATCTAGAGTTCTCTTTCGTTTTCTGTTTACATTCGTAGACGAGGATTCAATCACTTTCTCGCACGCAACGTTCTCATTATCGCATACGACATTCACATCATTACACAATGATAACAAATAAAGCTCATTCTGTAATATGGCAATACCAACACATTCTTTATTAAACATTATTTCGCACTTGCCATTTCCAAAATTGCAATCATAACCATCTTTGTCCAAATTTGACACACTAATCAAATTCCTCTGTAAAGAGGGTACAAAAAGGACATCTCTAAGTAGAAGAGTGGAGCCATTAGCTAATTCTAATGAAAGATCGCCAACGGCTTCAACTTCAGCTTCGACTCCATTTGCGACTTTAACGCATCTTTCTTTTCTTTGCGTAGTCCTCGTCGAACGGAATCCCTGTAAGGAATTAGCAACATGAACAGTTGCTCCTGAGTCAATCCACCAAGTGGATTTCGAATATTTCACATACAGGCATTCATTAATAAAGGTAATAATGTTCTCACCTTTCTTAGCCATTATCATCTTTAAATAGTCAGGACAATCCTTCTTGTAGTGTCCCGTCTTCTTGCAGTGAAGGCACTGGTCTTTGTCTACAGCAAATTTGTTCTGTTGAGGCTGATGTACAGAGGCTTTGCCCTTGTTCTTTGAGAAGGGGTTACTGTTATAATTCTTTTTCTTGTTTTCCCTCACAAAGTTGATAGAACCACCATGTGAGGTTTTGATTCTTTCCTCCTCTTGCACGCACATGGCTATGCACTTTTCCATGTCCCATTTTTCGGGCTGCATATTATAGTTGACAACAAAAGTGTCAAACTCTTTTGGCAAAGAAGCAAAAACCAAATGAATAAGGAACTCATCCTTGAGAGCCAAATCCATCGGTTTCAGTTTAGATGCCAAGTTGCTCATTCTAAGAATGTGCTCTCTTATGCCATTGCCACCGCCAGAATACCTCTCTGTTACCAGCTGCTTAATCAGCTGTGTAGCATAAGTCTTTTAAGAGCCAGTGAACTGACTCTTTATTTTATCAAGGTATTCAGTGACAGTGTCACACTCTGCAATTGAGCCCAGAATAGCAGGCTCAATTGTGTTCTTTATCACAGCCATACATTTCTTGTTGGCTGTGGTCCATTTCTTATGATCAAGGTCATAAGACATCTGTAAGGGAGCATGATCCCTCTGTCTTTTCTGCCATGCAGTGTCATCCTCATTCTGTTCCCTCACTGGCGCCAAAGGCTCAGTGGGACGTGCTGTAGTGAGGACCCAGTCCACCTCAGCCAAGATAAAAGCTAAATCTAACTTTTTCTTCCACTCTCCATAATTATCACCTTTGAGAGTGGAGATTTCTCTAATACAACTCATTAAGTTGTATCCTCCTGAAAAAATATTTCAAATACAGTGAGAACATAACAGGAAAATTATATGCCTTATTTCCAACGTTGGTCAAAAATACGACATACAATTTAAATCAATTTTATCTATACATTAAATCTACATCACCGTTGGGCAGAAATAGAAATAATGCATAAAATCATCAATTAAAAAATTATAATATTGTTGTTATCAACGTTGGTCAGAAAATAACAATATCACAATTATCTGGAATTTATATCTATTTTTCCAATATCACAATAACCTGGCTCTGATACCATTGTCAGTCCCGTGGATCTCCTAGGTTAGATCTAGCGGGGTACTCTTTCCCTCTTTTCTCTAGACTAGGGTTCTTGTTCTTGGTGTTCAACCGAGAGGAGAGAGGGGACTAACCGTCGGACGTGGAAGAAGTAGAGGTGGCCATCGGCGACGGTCGGTGAAGAAAGGCAGCGGCTTCTGGCGGCCGGCGTGTCCCGGATGGCGGCGAGTCCTGGCGGCGGCGATCTGGAGAGGCAGAGGAGCCGGTGGAGCTTTCCGTCGCTGGAGCGCTTCCCTCTAGATCGGTTAGGGTTTTCGGTGGAGCTGGTGGCGGCACGGTCAACCTCTAGCTGTGTGACGCCCCGGCCTCCACCTCTTTAATATAGCGCATGCGACAGAGGCCCACCAGCATTAGAGCTGGGCGCCCCCGATCAGGGCGCGATTAAGGGGGGAGGGGATTTGGCCGTTGGGCCAGATCCCCTGAGATCAATTCTAACAGGTATGTCTTAGGACCCAGCCGAACTCAGTACCGCCTCCCCAAGGGAACAGTCGAGGGCGCATTGTCTCCCTCGTCGGAGATTCATGAAGCCCACATGGACGACGTCGACGGCTTCCATCCGACGAAACCGGGGCACAGCCCAGGCATTGGGCACGCTTCGTCAATTGGAATGGGCCCGGGAGGAAGCTTTGAACGTCTCTGCATTATCTGGCACGCCATTGTTATTGCATCTATTATTGCATTTTAGCTTGTGTTTCTTTAGTTCATCGATTTTGGGTTTTTTTGGTTTCTTTGTGTTTGAGCTAGCCCAGCATTCAGCATGTCAATCTGTATTGATATAGAATATTAACTGATTGGGTGATGCAGAGACGACATCAGTCACAAAAGTTACGGAAAGAAACGTTGTGGAACTTTGCTGTTGAAGTGTAGTGCATGTTTAGTCGCTTGTCATGGAAAAGTTGTGCTGGCCACGAATCGAATCGTCACAAAGGTCATCGCAACTTGGCATGCAGCTATCGCCGAAGACATAAGTTAATGATTAGATGAAGCGAACAAATTCACTGGCACCTTGGTCAAAGTTATGGAAGACAAGCAAGGCCAAGATTTTACGAGTTTTCTTGCCAAGAAACATAGCATGGGAATATGTCATTGATTTTGCCATTCTACATCATTGAAGTGACGTCAGTATTCCATTCGCTCCGTTTCATTTTATTACAGTCTGAGTGATCGACTTTCTAAAATTTGACTATCAAGATTGAAAATATGAAAGCTATATCAATATATTTGTCACTAAAAGTACTATCATAACATTATATAATTTTTAACTTCTAGTAATGAATATAAGGTTATAAAAGGTCATGGTCAAAGTTACGCCTTGTCCTCCCAAAAAAAATACCGAAAAAGTCAATACTATCAAATAAAAAAGAACTGCATAATTACTACGTTTCCCTGCTGAACTGTGGTGAGAAGCTAGCTCAACAATTTTAATACTAGTAGTTGATGTGTGAACGAGGGACTGATCCTTCCATATCTATCAATTCCTCTTTTGAAAAAAATTCATCTGATCGATCATTAACACACAGTATTTGAGAAGAACAAAGGTGCTTAAGTCTAGTGGTAGGCTTGGAATTGAGCTAGCTCGTGGTCATGACTTTGGGGAATAAACTGAAGAAAGCAAACTTACACTACAAGAGTTTGTCTATTTGGTGATGAAAGCTTGTTTTGCCACTATAGACCATAATTATAGTGACAAAATATTTTTTCCTCACCACTTCATCTATAATTACTGGCGAAATATTAACTCATCACAGTACAATTTAGTAGTGACGATTTGTTGGTGATGAACTATCACACCGTTCCTATTTAATTTATAATTAGTGAAAAAAATATTTAGTCATCATAGTACGCCTTAGTAGTGATGATTCTTTAGTGATAAAATATCACACCGTCACTACTTAATTTATAATTAGTGGCAAAATATTTATTTGTCACAATACACCTTAGTAGTGATGATTCTTCAGTGGCAAATTATCATGGTGTCACTACTTGATTTCTAATTAGTCTCAAAATATTTAGTCGTCACAGTACAACTTAGCAGTAATGATTCTTTAGTGACGAACTATTACGCTGTCACTACATGATCTATAATTAGTGGCAAAAATATTAAGTCATCACAATACACCTTAGTAGTGATGGTTCTTTAGTGATGAACTATCAGGTTATCACTACAGTGTTTATAATTAGTGGCAAAACTATTTGAAGTCATCATGCTATACCTTAGCAGTAATGATTCTTCGGTGAGGAACTAGCACATTGTCACTACTTGATTTATTATTAGTAGCAAAATATATTTCATCACAGTACACGGTAGTAGTGATGAATTATGATATCATCACTACAAGATTTATAAATAAGTGGTACAATATTAAGTCATTGTAAAATATGTTTGAATCATCATGTTTTTGTGACACAAAACAATAGCCACTACACATATTTTAGGTACGCGGCTTATTTTGATTGTTGTAGTAGGTTTTCTTTTTTTCTTTTTCTTTTTTGGTTCTGCATGGTCTTGGAACCCATGATCGACCTAAACTACTAGTGCTTATCCTAAGTAAATTTTGTTGAATTTGTTCCGATAAAGTTTGCATCCAAGGACATGTTGGGGTGCTCTAATAGATGGCCTAGGCAGGTTCTGTGCACCATGTATACAAGTCGTAATTGAATTAATTTTAATTTGTAATGGCACTCTGTCCTAGTTAAACATGGTTATCTTTCAATTGCACACATGCATACAAGTTATTCCTCTTGACTCAGCTTGTGGGACTGTACCTAGTTTAGGCCCACAATGTAGAGAGCGTATGCATGGCCATATGGCTCGTATCGGTGCTGCTTGGATGATATCTTGGAAGCATGCAGTGATTGGAGAACTGATATATATTCCCAAACCTAATTAGATAATCCTCACATCCTTCTGTTGAGTAACTGACCTACCTGAAATCACACAACTTGGCCGGGCTTGCGCAACAACTTTGTGGCTGCACTAGCCCCTCCAACCTGTTCACTCTAAGCTTCACATATAAAAGGTCATGTTCTCTACTATGCACACGATAGAGATAGAGATAGATAAGTTGAGATATTGAGTGTTGTGTGTGTTTTCCGGAAGCTTTAGAGCACTTCCATGGCAATGACTTCTACTTAGAATCAACACTCAGTGTGGAGTCTAATCACTACAAGAAATCTTATGATAGGTGACGTTTCATTTACGTCATGAAAACTAGAAATTATGTCATGTTTCAACATCTGTGACGTTCACTTGACGAAAATTTATTCGTCACCTATCATGCGTCTCTAATCATGTTTTATGACGAAAATGTATTTTTTCGTCATTGATCTAATGACGATCCTTTTATGACGCTCATTTTCGTCATTGAGTTTATGACACTCATTTTCGTCATTAACGAGTCCAAGAAACGTCACAAAGCCCATATAGGCCTAAGCATTATGGCTAGTAACAGCGCATATAACATAAAGGTTAATAGCCCAGTTAACATCACATCTAATGCAACACAATATTTATAGCCCAATTAACATCCAAATCCAACCACATGTTCAAATACAGTCAGTCACATGTTCACTGACCAAATCCAGCAAAATAATCATTATTTACATCACAGGTTCCATTACATTGGTACATTGACCATAGCCTAGATAGCAAAATAAAAGTTCAGCACATCACTGACCAAGTTTAGCCACAAGGTTCATTACATCACTGTCCAGCCATAAGTCACTTTCCAAAACTAAGTCACATGCCCAAATAATTCACAGCCACCAACCAAAACAAAGTCACAAGTCCAAATCACATTAACCAACAGACTACAACCATCTCATCATGAATTGAAAAAGCAACATGAAGAGGCTACTAGGGCTGACCAAAAGATGTAGTATTGAGGCTAATCAAACGACGAATAAGGGCATTGGTCTCCTCTGATGACTTCTTCAAATTTTCAATCTCTTCCAATTGTTGCTTTCTTGCTGCTTCTGATTCGTCTACCTTCTTCTTCAAGGAATCCAACTCATCCTGCTGACCATCAAGTGTGTCTCTAAGATCTGCTGCACATTGCTTCTCTGCCTCAAGTTCAGCTTCAAGTTCTTCAACACGTGCAGCAACAACAGCTTTGCCACTTCTCTTAGAGGTGGCTGACTCAAGGCCAACATTTTGAAGAAACTTTGATTTTGGCAAAACTTGAGAAACAACTTCAATATGAGTTTTTGGTGTTTGCCCTTCTTGTACAGGATCAGCAATGATGGCTTCCATATCAGCCTAGCAATAAGAAGACAAAAATTTAGAACTTACTTTCCATTAGCCTTAAAATATAAGTACAAAAGAAGAAAGGAAAATGTAACTCACAATAACGTTTTTTACAGGCTCACTAAAACCTATCTTGCTGCTGCAATGGCACTCCTTGAAAAGATCAATTGCAGTGGGCAGCACATCTTTATACTTAGTTTGCTTCTGAAATTACATGCAAGCAATTTGTAAATACAACAAGCTATCAAGTTATGATCAGTGTTAAATACAACATGCTATCATTTGTATGATGAATAAATATGTTACAAGCATGTACATGCTATCATTTGTATGATGAATAAATATGTTACAAGCATGTACTACAGTAGCATATAGTTGTGTAAAAGTTTGCTATTTATGTTGAATAACTTTATTTTCAGATTGTAAATCCACAAGACATAATAAAAAAGATTGCAAAAAATATATGACCAAGAATGTTAGTAGTATCTTTATCTCTGTTCTGTTGTAGTGATACACCCATAAATTTTAATAGCATGTGCACTGATCACCAACAGTGTATTAATTTTGGAGTGTACAAATTAAACAAGTTCATATTACCAAATCTGAGAATACACTCTAGACTACATCTTTATCATTACCAAGTATTATAATACACTCCAAAATACAAAGGAGTCTCATGCACAAAGTAAATCATGGAGCACTAATTTCATTTATCAAAGAACTAAAATGGAACTCGTATAATTTTCTTATCTTACCACGACATGGCAATGCGCAATGTAGCTCCTAGAGCCTGTCCTTTGCTGGTACTGAACATTCTCACGGTTAAGTTTGTTTTTCACACACTTGTCCTACAGAAAGACAAACATTAGTACGACAAATAGCTTAGTTCTATCACACATACAAAAGACAGTGTATATGAGATAACACAGAGCTTAGTTCTATACCTTGTGCTTTGGGTTTGACCACATCTCCACTAGTGCTTTCCATTGCTCGTCAGTCATACTCTCCAACGGTGATGTTGTTCTCACTTGGTTTGCTGGTACACCATTAAAGTAAGCCTTCTTTAGCTGGTACCTCATTTGCCGCTGTCCACACTTGAGCAAATCAGCGCATGCATCTTTGACTGGCTTACTCTCTGTGTCTATGGTAAATTGACCCTAATTAAGAGCATGAACACCAAAAAAGAGGCATTAGAACTAAATAGGCCTAATATGGCATGTCTGTTGAGTATGAGCAAGTTCTAGTCTTTATTTATTAATGGTGACTTCAGATATACTAACAATATAGCTCAGATCTAAAACAACAATTACTAAAATCACATCATTGCAGTGTAGAGTAAGTTTTTTACAGTTGGACTAATTTTTTATAGTTGGATTACAATTTTCAGAACTAAGACTTGAGAGCAAAGAAAACAATATAGCACAGAAGATAATATGATTCATTTCAGATTTCCCATCTTTAACATGTTAGGAAGTGATGTAGTTAAATTAATGGAAAGAAACAAATGAAACTACTTACTGACTAGAAGTTGACAACTAATAGTTAGCATCTGACTCTTGGAACAGCTAGGAAGAAGTTTTTTTATACCAAATTTGCATGTCTAGTTTTCAAGAGTTTTTCTTTTTAGTTATAGAAAATAAAATGGCATATACGAGAAATTTATTCATTACAGTACTTCCTGATTTTATCATGGCCCCTAAATCAGCATGCACTAGCTTTTGCTCATATAGCAGACAATAGGAAAGTAGCGCATTGACATCAGCATACAGCAACCCATGAACATACAACATTACAGGAAATGATTACAAATTTAAGACAGTTGCACTATTAGGAAAGATTTGATCTACTTACAGCCACTTTGCCCATATAGTCTTTGAGTTGAGACTTGTCCTTCTTGTAATCCTTCCAATGCGGAAAGATTGGTATGTGCTGCCTAAGTATAATCCCGCCCTCTGATGCTAGCTTTGCAGCTTGTAGTGGTGCCTCTGGTCTTCTCTTCCCTTCAGCAATATGCACCGGAATCTTAGTGCACAAACCTCGGCTTATCCTATCCAAATCTCTTCCCATAGTTCTTCCCCTATTCCATCGATCAATCATGGCATTTGGTTCACCTGACAATCATGAATATTTCAGAGTTATTGGAAGTCATAAACTATTTTGATGCAAATATGTAAACCATATTGCTTTGAGAAAGGAGTACAATACTTGCCTTCATTTCTCATTAGGATCTGGTCATCAGGGTTAGGAGAGTTAGCAGCAACCAATGCATCTTCTGTGGAACCATCTTTTGGATTTGTAGTTGTACCATCTTCAGTTGAACATTGTTCCCTTGTCCTCTGCCTAGTCATTCTAGCTGCTTGATCTTGTTCAACAGTTGCCATCACTCTCTTTGACACTCTTCTTCCTCCTAAAGGCATGTTGACATTTCTATGTACATTTTTAGAAACCTACATGGCATTATATGCAGAAAAAATAACAGCAAATTAAACATGTTGCATATTGAGCACAAATGAGTAAAAACACTGAAACATTGCAAATACCTTATCAACTACGCCTTGTTCAATGTCCTCGTTACCTTCAGGTTCATACAACGAATCAGAGTCTTCACGAGCACTACCCTTGCTCTTTGCATTTGATTTGTTAAGAATCGAAGCTAATGCACTAATTCCAAGACTCTGCAACACTTGATTGTTCCTCATCATAGTTTGTGCCCTCACCTTTTCATATCCACTAGGTACTGCCTCTTTACATGCATGAAAGAAGAAATTAAGTATAAGCAAAACTCATAGCATAAGATTGGGCATAGGCATAGAAAACGATAATCTGAACTGAAACATAGACATAGCAAACTAAATTCAGATTGGCTAGTTTTGACTATCTGCAATGTTTCTTTCACATGCATACGTATGTAGTTTTTCAAAATTTTTATTACATTCAGTTCAGAAATTACTCTTTCTACAAATTCCTAATAAGTGTTCAAGTTTAGAAAACATGCTCATGTCACATGCCTAAGTTTCTGAAAAAAAAGACACTAGGATACAAGAACAGTCAATCCTAATTACTTCCTGTGAACTCATGGGCATTAGAGTGAGGTTTCCTGGTGGCAGATGGAATAAAGAGGAGCCAGTAAAGAGGGGGTGAAGGTTAGCACCTAAAAGATCAGATGGGAGCTGAAAAAATGTGTAATTTCCAGCAAGAACACATACATGTCTTGTGCTACGAGTTTGAAGCAATCTAGAGTTTATCCTAATTATGAGTTTGAACACGCACATGTCTTGTGCTATGAGAATACTTCAGATTTACTTAATGTTATGCTAGGGGAAGTGAATGCTAAAGAAGCAAGCGGGCGGTGGGGAACTAAAACAGAGGAATGTGGCGGTGCTGGTAGGCAGTGGCGTTGCCGGTGAAGGTTGGCTGGGGGTTTAGCGGCGGCTGGCAAAATGGAGCCGCGAGTAGGCGAGGAGGCTAGTGGGGAGGTGGCACGGCTCGGAACGGCAGCGAGGCGGGCGGGCGGCAGGGCTAAGCGACCGGCGACGAGGTGAGAAGGGGTGCCGGTGGTCGGGAGGATGGGGAGGGAAAATGGGCGGCGCTGAAGCAAGAGCAAGGGAGGAGGAAGCTCACCATGGGTTGGCCGAGTGGGGAAGATGGCCGTGGTGGACGGGCGGCGATGGCCCTAGGCGGTGCGAGGAGGCGCATGTCGCCGGCGGGGTACCGGTGTTGGGAGGCCCAGGCGATGGTGGGGGAGAGTTGTAGGGGCCACGGTGGGGCTCCCGGGCGGCGGAATCGGCCGGAGACGGCTTCAATCGGCGGGATTGGCTCGGCCAACTTTGGGGAAGAATAAGTGGCCTATGACGCTAGAAGCTCAGGAATGCCCTCAGTCGCGGCTCAGCTAGGCTCGCTGCCCACACAGGCCACAGCCGCCGCGGCCCCAACGCACGCGCTGCCCACAGGCCACAGCCGCCGCAGCCCCAACACACGCACGCACAGCTGCCAAATTAGGGAGCAGAGAGAGCTAGGGAATTACCTGTTGGTTTACGCTTGCTAGGAGGCATCTCAGCATTGGACTTCGTCGGCGACGTACGCTTGCCCGGAGGCATCTCGGCGTTGGGCTTCGTCGGCGACGTACGCTTGCCAGGAGGCATCTCGGGTGGTGTTGTTGTGGTCTGTGACGCTAGGGTTGGGGGAGGTGGTGTTGCTGTGGCGGCTAGGGTTGGGGGATGTGGTGTGGACTGAGTTTGTGGCGGCTAGGGTTGGGGGAACCAGGAGTAAAGCAATCCCATGACGTGATTTTACCAGAATCACCATGGTGCGTGTGGCATTGTGTTCAGCAGCTGTTTGGACAAAACGGTCATTTCACCTTGAAATTTTTGTTGGCCTGTGCGCAAGGCCTCCCGCCAGGCTGAAAGTTTGGCGCCCACTGCCTCTAATTTTCTTTTCTTTTTGGCATAGGAAAAATAAATAATGTACGAAAATAATTATTAGAGCAAATAAGCAGTATATTCCTACATGAATATATTTTTAATAAAATGAAGATATATATATAGTGAAAATCGGTGAAAAGGGTTTAAAATTTTCAAATGAAAACATATGTGGTAAAGGTGAAAAAACATATTTCATATTATGCCAAGTTGTATGCAATTACTCCCTATGGTCAAATATATTTTCAAAAGAAAACATATGCAATTACGCTTGCTGGTTTACGCTTGCCGGGACGAACCAACGTTGTCATGAATTTGTGATGCTTGTAGGTTGGCCTCTTGTGACAAAGTAGCGTTCGTCATCATATGCCATTGTATTAGTTTATGACGATTTTAAGTTGGTCTTAATGACGAACACCTCATTTTCATCACAAAGCCGCATCGCCACATATCAAACGTCATAAAACGAAATAACGTAATGACGAATACCTCTGTTGTCACGAGGAATTTGTCATAGAAGATCATATATGTTGTAGTGAATACAACTCGTCCAACTAGGTCTGAGCCATTTTACTTCAACTAGGCTTTTGGCCCACTAATTTTCAAGGGACCTGAAACCCTTCCTAACACAGGTTTTTCACACTTTCGACTTTTCAACTCATCACGTGTCGAAGCTTTCAGGACCGCACCTCCCGTAGTTTCTCCACGCATCATCCATCTTTGATCTCTATGTGCTCCAGCGTGAGCCCGGCCACCTCGTGACATCCTCGACCGCCTAGACCTCAGATTTCCCCCTCCTAGTCCCGGTCTTCCTCGTCACCGATCATGACCGTCTCCATGCCCAATCTGCACATGCAAAGATCAAAGAACGTTTTTTCGGCACAAGTTTTTTTCTAACTTGACCAATATTAGTCCACGTATACACGCCACACACCTCGAATAACAATACTAAGCAATGTTGTCAATTATTCATTATCATAAAAATTCTAGACTTAGCCACATGGTCTAACAAACAAAATTCCTGGAACAATTTGCTTAAGGTAACCTCACTTTAAGAACAATTGTACTCGACTTAACTTTTGTCAGGTTGAGTGTGATGCTATTTTTTTTACTCAAATACAGGGAGGTGAATCATCCACAAACCTGTTGCATCAGGTTAGAGGGATACACCCCAATCACTCTATCCATCTTACAGGTACGAGGGAAAAAAAGGTTTCACATACATTTTGCACTAACTTATCGGCCATTGCATGTTTATGGATGTTGATGGGCACCATGGATGAACTCCACATACATGCATTTGTTGGGAAACTTGTAGTCGAATCAGGACTTGCAAACCTTTGATCAGTTCACTCTATGAATCATTCAAAGTCTATACAAATTTCAAAGCAAAGATGTATTTTCAAAGGAGTTTAATTTAACTTTTATATAGTTCACATGCACCACATTGCTTCTTGTGGATACATGCAGGGTCCCCAATTTACTGTTGTTACACCACCAGACAGGGGCGTAGCCAGTAGGGGGGCTTGGTGAGGCTTGAGCCTCACCTCCCCCCGATGACAACCAACAAGCAAAGTAGAAGCGATTTTGTATATTTACTTGTTGCCTTCATATTGTTTGCTGCTTGCCATTTTGCTTGAGCAAAGTAAAGTAAAACAACAAGCAAAGCAATCAAAAGCCTTCTGCCATTGGTAACAATCAACAACCTACTTTTAGTAATGCTTGCCATTTTGCTTGCTACTTGCTTACTTCTTACTTTTCTCTGCGCTCTAAATATTTTCGTTGCTCGAGAGCAAAAGTTGCTGCTGATTTCCACGGCACGATTCTTTCCCAGTTTGTCAGAATCAAATTAAAATCATAATAAACTTGTTTAAAAAATTATACTGCCCAGCCATATCAATAGGCATCATCCACAAAAACAGCATCACTGCACATTGTCTCCTTCATCTTGTTCCATACTGTCTCCTTGGGCAAACCTTCCAATAACCTATTCTCTGCTATCCAAACTCTGAATCAAGTGGTTCAAAATTTGAAATTCATCTACATTTATATTATACTTCCAAGTACCTATTTTATACTTTTTTATTTCATTTGATTTTATTTTGTTTGGGCCGCTTTTCACGTGTAGACTACGATGTTTCCGAGTATGACTTCGTTAATCTTTCTCACCACCAGTATGCTTTGAGCCCACCCTCTATTTTCTTTCTGGCTTCGCCACTGCCACCAGATTGGCAGATTCGGGATGGAACCAACTTGGAAGCAGAGAATGGCATCACTTTGCCCTTCCCAACCACTTAGTTGTCGTGTCTGACCTGGTAGGTTTTTTTTGCTTCCACTCGGAATTTATTTGTTCTTTTCTTCAGTTGATGTAATAATTTATTGTTTTTTTTGCTTCTGGAGGAGCCTTAGTAAAGATGAAAGAAAGATCCACTAAACTTGAATTGCGAAAACATGAAGTCGCACAGTAACTGAGACTAGAACACATGCAATCTGCGAAAAGAAAGCCACGCAAGAAACGGAGAAAATGAAGGCAGAATAACAGGGACAACCACGCATTAGTTAATATTACTAGTACGGACTGTAGAGAGCATCGTGCATGCATGGCTCGAGGTCTGTGGTGCACATCAGATCACGAGCATGACAAGGCTCTAAATTATTTGTCCGACACCGCATAGCATGCAATGGCGGACCTCTACGACATTGATTTTATTCATCCATAATTTATTCCTCGTCGACAGCGTGGGCGCGCCACGTACGTACGTACGTACTGGTGACTAGTCAGGCCAACGCCGCCGCGTGATTGCCGCAGTCGTTGATGACGACTTTGGACTGGGTGCAGGGGCGGATCTAGCGGTGGGGGTTGAGCCCCCTACCGCTACCAAACTCTTGGAGCGTAAAATTTTTGCTTTTTAGCCTAAAATTTGAAAGTTTTTTACATATAGACCCCTGGAGAAAAGATTTGCAAAAATGGACCCTTCACTTGGCGCCAAAGCATATGGCGCCCAGGGTACATGGCACGGCGCCATATGTTTTGGCGCCCTGGAGAAAAGATTTGTTTCTGCCCTGGTAGGTTTTTTTTGCTTCCACTCGGAATTTATTTTTTTGCTTCCACTCGGACCCTCTACGACATTGATTTTATTCATCCATAATTTATTCCTCGTCGACAGCGTGGGCGCGCCACGTACGTACGTACGTACTGGTGACTAGTCAGGCCAACGCCGCCGCGTGATTGCCGCAGTCGTTGATGACGACTTTGGACTGGGTGCAGGGGCGGATCTAGAGCTGGGACTTGGGCCGGGCTTTTTTGGGCCAGCCCGAAGCACGGCCGGCACGGCACGGCCCAGGCACGGCCCGGCCCGACACGTGGCGGGCCGTGCCGGCACGGCACGAACGGTGGGCCGGGCCGGGCCTGGAAAACCAGCACGGTGGGCGGCACGGCACGGCACGGCAGATCGTGCCGTGCTTGGGCCGGCACGGCACGGGGCGGCACGGCGGGCACGACGGGCACGGGCGGCACGGCGGGCACGCCGGCGCCAGCGGCCGGGCCGCCTCGGCCTCTACCTCGCCTCCCCCAGTCCCCCCTCCCGTCGACATCAATCACCGTCATCCCAGATTCCCCACAAGGCCACAACCACAACCCATCACACATCACAAAGCAGAGGGGAAGGAGGTGTACCGGTCACCAGAGCTCGGACAGTCGGACGAATGGACGATGGCCGCAGGAGGAGGAGCGGTGTGGCCGCAGCGGCTCCGGCGCGAAGACGCCCGGCGACGGCGGCTCAGTCGTCGGGCCATCGATGACGAACTCGTCGTCGGCGCTCCAGTCGACGCCCGGCCATCCGCCGCTAGTAGGCTCACTGTCGGAGTAGTCAAGGTCGCGGTCGCGGTCGCCGTCGCTCGGAGAAACTGTAGGCCGGGGGAGGCGGGGGAGGAGGGAGGCGGAGGAGGAGGGGGGCGGCCGGGCGAGGAGGGGCGGCGGGGAGATCTGGGGAGGAGCCGAGGAGGGGAAGGAGGGGGCGGCGGGCGAGGAGGGGGCGGCTGGGAGGCGGCGGTGGGGGAGATCTGGGGAGGAGGGGCGGCGGGGGAGGAGGGGAAGGAGGGGGCGGCGGGGAGGCGGCGGTGGGGGAGATCTGGGGAAGGAGGGGGCGGCGGCGGGGAGCGGGCGGCAGGGCGAGGAGGGGGCAGCCGAGGAGATCTGGGGAGGAGGGGCGGCGGGGTGGAGGAGGCGGTCGGGCGAGGAAGGGGCGGCGGGAGAGATTTGGGGAGGAGGGGCGGCGGGAGAGATTTGGGGAGGAGGGGCGGCAGGGAGATCGGGGGGAGAAGGGGCCGAGGGAGGCGCCAGAGATTGGGGGAGAAATGAGTTTTGGGCGGCGGCGTTGGATTTCAGGGTTAGGGTTTTAGATATGTTTGCGATTTAGTCCTTCAGTTTTTCTGAAATCTACGAATAGCTTTTTATCTATTTCGATTTCTTCTGTTTTAGCCCTTGTAAATTCTAATTTCATCGCGAAAAGATCCTATACATCCGCTGTGACATGTACATCTGTATGGAGCAATCCTTAGAATGCCAAATTTGAAGATTGAGTTAGGTTTTGGAGATGTGAATGTGTGATGTGTATATATACGAGATGAGGAGAAAGATGAAGATTGTTAGATCTTAATATAATGAATGAAAAAAGTGACTGAGATATGCTGTGATTTAGACCAAGTTCATTTTTGCACTAACATATATTATAATTTGACAATATAGCTCACCCCTATTGTGATTTTATTTTATGTAAGTAAATTACTACTACATGCGCTTCTAATTCTAACATAGCTCCCTTCACCAACTATCTTTTTAATTCTAGCATTTGATGAGATAACCACCCCACGTATGTTATAATTAACCATTATGTAAACAGAGATAGACTGTTATTGATGTGTGTATTCCAAGTAGTTACTAAATGTTCTAGAAACTATTTAAAATTGATTTATTAACTATAGTAAGCTGCACTCATGACTCTCCTTGAGCTTTTCTATTTGACTAATTGGACAGCCCTATGCTAGATTGTTGGGTGATGAGCTAGATGTCCACGTACGCCACAGTCCAATTTACACCAAATATGCATACCATTGGACTAGATGACTAAGTTTGGACTTTGGAGATGGAATGGCATGAGACAATAGTATCGAATTTTAAGTAGGTTTTTAATAAGGCGGGTACAAGAGAAAGGAATATGGCGGCCACCGCTATCATTGTCGCCGTCGCTTTCGTTGTGTATAGTTACTTTGGGCTGGGCTTGGGCTGGCACGGCACGAACGCCGGCACGGTGGGCTTTGGGCCGTGCTTGGGCCTGACCGAAAGCGAGGCGGGCCGGCACGGCACGGCACGACGAGATGACTGGGCCAAGCCGGCACGGCACGAAGCGGCACGAAGCACGGTGGGCCCGGGCCGTGCCGGCACGGCACGGCCCAATTCCCACCTCTAGGCGGATCTAGCGGTGGGGGTTGAGCCCCTACCGCTACCGAACTCTTGGAGCGTAAAATTTTTGCTTTTTAGCCTAAAATTTGAAAGTTTTTTACATATAGACCCCTGGAGAAAAGATTTGCAAAAATGGACCCTTCACTCGGCGCCAAAGCATATGGCGCCCAGGGTACATGGCACGGCGCCATATGTTTTGGCGCCGTAAATGGCCACGTAGGATCCACGGTGGCATAGCACGGCGCCAAATCACACGCGCCGTGCCGTGTAAGTTGGGCGCTAAAGGCCGTGGCGCCGTGCTCTGGGACTTAGCCCGAACTTTGCAGTGCAAGTCCAGCTATCACGGCGCCAAATCTTCTAGCGCCATATTTAGCTAGCACGGCGCCAGATTCGTCGGCGCCGAAAGGTTTATATACTGCGCAATATTCTTTGGTGCCGCAAAAGGCGCCAAAGACCCTGGCGCTGTATATAAACCTTTCGGCGCCGAAGAATCTGGCGCCGTGCTAGCTTCACCTGTAGAAAAAACAGCATACCTTGCTGTTTTTTCCGCAAAACATATGCACATACACACATACATATACATTCACACATAAAAACATCTGAACAACTCAAATGACAACATCGCATAATTATCAAAAGTCTCAAAATATCACATAACATCATATAACTATCAAAAGTCTCAAAACATTACATAACACGTCTCAGCGCACAAAATAGTCACTCTCACTGCCTCTTGGCCTTTCCCTTGGCCAAGGCATCAGACTCTGGAGTGTACGTGCTCGGGGGACGGGCCGAACGACGAGGCCGCTGGGAAGCCTGAGTAGATGGTGCGTCGGGCATCTGCGACATCCCAATCTCGTCGTGGGTAGATGCCTCCTCGTCCTCGTGCTCCGCCTCCTCGTCATCCTGCTCCGCCTCGTCGTCGTCATCGCCCTGACTGAAAGTCGGAGTGCGTGACGAGCTCCTCGTGGACTGGCGCGTGCCGACGTGTGACGACGAGGCTGCAGCGGCACCTGAGCGCTGGGAGGCCACCGGTGGTGATGCGACGTCCGTGCGTGCGCGGCAACCACACCGACCTGCCGCCCGATCGAGGCGACGTCGAAGTCTCTGCAAGTAATGATATGTCATAGTTGCATACATGCTGAATCGATCTAACCTAACGAATTATCTTCGTACCTGCAGGAAGTCCCTCAGGGGGTGGCTCTCGCTGTCCAGGTGGCCAAGAACCTCGTCGATCTCACGCACCGAGGTTTGGAGAGAAGTCCTCTAAAGAAATAAGTAAACATAAGTGCAAGATAAACGTATGGAACCAAAGTATTGCAAATATCATGCTTTCCGTACCACTCGATCGAGAATCGGAGCGGCCTCGACCACTGTGCCCTCCCTCGCACGCCTGTCGTACGCAGTGTCCTCGTCCTCGGACGAAGCGAGGTCCGCGTAGTCGACATCGGTCCACTGCTGCCTCAGCCTGTAGCGTGTGGCAGTGTGGTACCAGGACAAGTAATCCCGGAAGCTGGCGTTACTGTGGGGGGTACTGTCCGGCTCGCAGTTGTCCTCCATCTTCCTCCACCACTGCACGTACTGTCGGTGGTGATCAGCGAAGTCCGTCACCTTTCGTTGGCGGACCCTGTCGAACCTGTACATATAGCAAATGTCAACAATAGTTGTTAGTACGAACCAAAAGAATTTTAAATTGTTACTTACTTGTGCAACTCAACAAAAGTCGACATCCCCTCTGGGGGGAAGAACTGCACGAGGCCGAACTGCCGCGCAACTCTGTGGGGGAGGTGAATCTCCACGGCATAGAAGCAGATCAGCGGGCACCTCATCCTCCAAATATGGGAGTCCCTGCGACACATGGTGCTGAGCGGTAGCGCTAGAACCTGTGGCTCGGAGTAAGGCTCCCAGGACACCTAGTAAGCGAACACACGATTAGCCATGCCATGTACAAAAACCAAGAACTGTAGAATAAATAAATGCAGTACCAATTTCTTACCATCGTGGGAGACAAAGTGTCAAACTCGTTGCTGAAATCCACGTACGATCGCTGAGTAGTCGCGAACGGGACTGACACTGTATCCCACAGGTACGCAACAGTGGGGCTGAGGTCATCCACACCCAGTGGATGCCAAGGCTGCGCCTGGAACACTCGAGGGCGCCCCACTGGAATGCGTGTCCACATCCACACCTAGCAAGCGAACATACGGGCAGACACACGATTAGCCATGCACAAAAACAAAGAACTGTAGGAAAAATAAATGCATTACCACACTTGCAAAAGGAAGACGTAGCCACCGAGCGTCGACGTGGGCGCTTTGCGTCTGCAGGCCTCGCAAAGCTGGCGGTAGAGGAATGCGAGGACCGCCGAGCCCCAGCTGAACTGTCCAGCGTCCCCCCAGTCCTGGAGGCAGTGGATGTACATCCACGAAGCGGCATCCCCCGTGGCGTCCGGGAACAGCACTGCCCCGAACATGTGCAGGACCCAGGCGCGGCAGTGGTAGGTCACTGTGGCGTCGTCCGCGGCAGCAGGGCATTCGCAACCATCTAAGGTGGACCCCCGAGACGCGGCCTCGCCTGGCATTATCTGGGGCAGGAGGCAATGGCGTGCCCAGGAAGGCCTCCACACGTGCCATCCAGCCCTCAGACACCGCCGGGCCGATCACCGGCTATCCCCTGATGGGAAGTCCAAGTATCATCGCCACGTCCTGTAGCGTGACGGTCATCTCCCCACAGGGAAGGTGGAACGTGTGTGTCTCTGGCCTCCACCTGTTAGTAGTACAAGGAGAAAAGAATTAGTTACGTACGTAAGAATATAGAAGCGAAAACAAATAGACCCGATAGAGAAAATGCACCTGTCGACAAGTGCGGTCAAAGCTGCGGGGTTGAAGACCGGCATGCCCCGCCGTAATAGGTTAGCGACCGTGTGAAGCCCAGCACGGCGCAGCAGTGGGGTATAACGGTCGTCGTAGCGCATCAACTGGAACCCATCATGGGTTCGAGGACGAAGTATGGGTATCTCCTGAAAATTGCTATAAAAGTTAGCTGCGTGACCATCAAGTTGAACACATATACATTTCAACCACACACGTACTTGGCCGTCCTCCGTGAGCCTACCGCGGTGCTCCCTCTCGTAGAACTCGTCTAGCAGCCGGTATCTCGCCATCCTGTGATAAATTTTAGAATTCAATGGTTAAGAAATATTAAAATAAGAAATTTATAAAACATGATATATATATATATATAACTTGGTGTAATTGACAATAAGTTGTCTTTGCCACTTGAATTAGAATGCAAATTTAAATTAGGGGTGGTAAAAATATAATTTTGTAAATATAAACAAAAATCAAAGCTACTAAGGGTTAGGTGGACATACAATCTTGCCCATGTTGACATGAAATCATCCTATTTGGTATATGAAACCCTAAAAACCTAAAACCGAACACAACCATGTATAAATAATAATCAAACCCTAAACACATATGTATTTCTAAATCAAACCCTAAAAACATATCTATTTCTAAATCAAACTCTCAAAATATATGTATTTCTATATCAAACCCTAAAAACATATGTATTTCTAAAATGGACCCTAAAAACATATGTATTTCTAAAAATTTAGAAATCTCGCTCAAACCAAACCCTAAAAACATGTGTATTTCTAAATCAAACCCTAAATCTAAACATTCATCAATCTCGCTCAAATCAAACCCTAAAAACATATGCATTTCTAAATCAAACCCTAAAAACATATGTATTTCTAAATCAAACCCTAAAAACATATGTATTTCTAAATCAAACCCTAAAAACATATGTATTTCTAAAAATCCAACCCTAAAAACGAATCTATACACATTACTACTCTTACATTACGCATATCTATTGAAAATCCAACCTAAAACCGAGCCAAATTGAAGTAATTTCATCTAGGGTTTGAAATCTTCCCATACGAAATGTACCTCAAATAATCCATATTTATTGCAAAAAATCAAGGGAAAGGAGGGGGTTCACCTTGCTTACTCGATTTGGAAGTAAAATCGCGAGAAAAACGGATGGATTTGAGTTGATTTTGAGGGGGAAGGGAGTGGCGGCGGCGGCGGTTGCTTCGGCTTGGGCAGAACAGAGTGAGGGGGTGGGGGGCCGGGGGGCCGCGCTCAGGCTTAAGTCCCAAAGCACGGCGCCACGGCCGTTAGCGCCCAACTTACACGTCACAGCGCCATGTGATTTGGCGCCGTGCTATGCCACCGTGGATCCTACGTGGACATTTACGGCGCCAAAGCATATGGCGCCGTTTCATGTACCCTGGGCGCCATATGCTTTGGCGCCGAGTGAAGGTTCCATTTTTGCAAATCTTTTCTCCAGGAGTCCATATGTAAAAAACTTTCAAATTTTGGGCTAAAAAGCAAAAAAATTTCTAGGAGGGGCATAGTGGAGTATGTCGCTGCATCGCTTTTGTTCAGCCCCTTCTAAAAATTTTCCTGGATCCGCCACTAACTGGGTGTGCGGGCCTATCCACTGGTCCACGTAGAACATGTGCTGGTCCGAGATGCGGCCGGAGACGGTGACCCTGACCCAGCTGCAGTACCAGTCGGGGTAGGCCCCCCTGCCGTCGGACTTGAGGACCAGTAGGCACGGGTGCATGCACCAGTTGTCGACGTCGAACGTGTCCAGCTTGCCCCGCTCGAACTTGCCGGTGAAGTCGCCGGAGCCTTGGATCACTGTGTACCAGCCGGAGTGGTCCTGGCGGTACAGCTCGAAGGTGATATGCGAGTCCGTGCCGGCGTACTTCACGTCCGCCGTCTGGACCTCGAAATGGTAATGGCAGTTGCCGCCGGCGACGCCGACGGTGTCGTTGTGGACGCCGGTGTCGCTGCGGGCCAACTACGTATACACACACACACCAGTGGGTAGGTTGAATAAGACAGTTACGGTAGTTATATCGACCAGTCATTCATTCATCTCCAGGCGGCCAGAACTACGCAAGCTTAGCCACGGGCTTGCGCGTACAGGCCGGCACTACGTACGTACCTCGATGCCGCGGCCATGTGCTTGCAGTACAGCAAAGGAGAGGACGAGGACGACGGCGAGTTTACTCATGGCTCCGGCCTCCGGTCGACGGAGAACTCGCTAGCTAGTGCTGCAGCTGCAGTGTCTCATTGGCCTGATGGCGTGGTTGGGCGTGTGCTACCAGCTGGGTCTGGACCTGCATTTAGGGCCTGTTTGGGAGAGCTCCACCACTGAAAATGTGGATCTGGAGCAGCAGCTCCACCGTGGATCTGGGATCCCACCATGGAGTGTTTGGCTTGTACATCACTCCAGATCCACGAAATTGAGGTTTTGGTGGGAACGGCCACTTTTGGTGGGATGGGTGTGTAACCAGTGGCATTGGTGGGTAATTACCACCCAACTCCACGGTGGAGCACCCCTTGAGGAGCTTCATGAAATCCATGGATCTGTCCCTCAGATCCAGAATTTTGGTGGATCCAGATTTCGCGGAGTTGGAGCGTTTGGGTAAAATTTTGTGGAGTGAAGCTGTTTTTTGTAGATCTAAAGCTGGTGGAGCTCTTCTAAATAGGCCCTTAAATGGCTGGCCGGAGCTATCATCCCACCAGCACCCTGAGACTTCATTTGATTTTTTTTGAGGCATGCAGGAAGGCCCTGGAAGGGCGTGCATGCGCACTGTGCTGAAAAACCCGGAGGTAAGGAGAGAGATTTTTTCACTGCCCAGGTAACCGTGTTCACCACAGGAGGAAAAACAGCAAAAGACGTGGTCCTTAAACGAACAGCTCATCACCCACTCAATGAAAGACATGGCTAAAAGGGAGGCGTATCCAGCGAAACTGGCTTAAATGTTGCGAGTTTGTAAAAAATTGTGTATAAAAGTTTTAAAATCTTACCATATATAGGGGAGGGCATATTCTATGTCTTTGCTAAATTTCAGTATCTGCAAAAGTATTCGCTTTTTTCGTATATAACAAATACAATTGAATTCGGTCTTAAATTTTTCCTTTATTGTACAACACATCCTTCCCTATGTTCGGTATTTTTCTTGAGAATTTATGGGGACTGACACATGATTTTCACGTATTCATGCGGTCAATCAGCGCATCGTCTGCTCCATGAAGACCCCTATCTGGAACGGTGGAACCTCTCTCTCTCTTAAAAAAAAAGAAAAAAAGAAAAGAAAGAAAGGGCCCCTATCTTGGAAAAGCAGTGAGACACCGACAAATATATTGAATAGTCTTTGTCTCGCAGAGTGCCTATTCGAAAGTACTGTAGCTTTGACTGTGATTTTTAACTTTTGATTTGTTGTGAGACAAATTGATGGGGTAAGAGACACTCGTGCTGAGAATCATCTCCATTCAAAGCGGCTCCTGCAGTGATTCTTATAAAAGACTTATAGAAATCATATTAAGAATCCACTTTATTCAAAAGTCGACTTTTAAAAGTCAGAAGCTGTTTGGAACATGATCATATTTAAAAGCGGATTCTTTGCCTTTGAGTCATAAGGGCAGACACTACTGCGCAAAAAGTCATCACAGATGGTTCAAAAAATTCATCACAGATGGTTTCGTGAGCCTTATGAGTTTATAGGTCAGTAATAATACGAGGTCATCACAGACGGCTTATAAACCGTTTATAAAGTAGTATATCACAGACGTTTTTAAGTAAAACCGTCTGTGATATATGGTTTATCACAGACGATTTCAACTACAAACCGTCTGTGATATATTAATATCACAGGGGGTTTCAAATACAAACCTTCTGTGATATTAATATATCACATTCATTCATTTCTATGATGGAGAAGATAGTTGTTTCAACCAGCAATGCCTTGTCCATTCATTTTATAGCATAACTTTGGGCCATATTTGCTCAGTGACGTGACATGACGGCCCAGCTTTGCGCAGTGAGAAGACTGCGCGCGCGAACTTTGCACAGTGACATGACCTCACGGTCCAGCTTTCGGCAGCAACGTGACCGCATTGGCCAGCTTTCTGCAGCGACATGACCGCACGGATCAGTTTTCTGCAACGACATGACCGCACGGTCCAGCTTTCGGCAGTGACATGACTACACGGACCATCTTTCCTTAGTGACATGACATGAAGACACAACTTTTCGCAGTGACACGATAGCACGGCCCAGCTTTGCGTAGTAAGAAGATCGAACGTGCTAGTTTTCCTTAGTGACATGACATGATGACACAGCTTTTCGCAGTGACATGACAGCACGGCCCAGCTTCGCAGCGTGACAAGACCGAACGCACCAGCTTTGTGCAGCGACATGATCGCACGTGCCAATTTTCCGCAGCGACAAGACCTCACGGCACAGCTTTACCAGCTTTGCACACTATAAAATGAGGTCGAGTAGATTTCTCAGAGAACACTGTGAAACCAAACCCCACACTACATCGCGTTTCCTTCACCACACCAAGATGGACAAAAGGTAGAAAAATAATGCGACAAGATGATGAAACAATGGGAGGAGACCCGCGACCCAGCACCAATGTTCAAGAAGGCGCTAGGCGGGCGGCGAGGTGGGGCCTAGCGCCTAGGGGGCCTAGGCGGTCGAATTAAAAATAAGGATAGTAGGCAAAAATAAATAATTATGTATATATATTTGCTGTTTAGATGAAGAAAATTGTTATCTTGAGCAACAATGATCAGTGTTACCAGGATTCGGGTGTCCGATTCAGCAGATTTTAGAAATTAAGATTCTAGGATTCACCTAATATATATATTTAGGGAGGTCTAGATTGAAAGAAATCCATTGAGAAAAAGTCTATTCGTAATTTTTAAAAACATGAGGACTAAATAAAAAAATTAACCAAATTACCCTGCTGACCCTGCCACTTATCTAACCAGACCGCCTAACCCTAACCCCAACCCGACGCCTCCCACAGCCCCTCCGCGCTGCTCCCTCCGCGGCTCCGCGCTGCCCCATCCGCGTCGCTTCCTCCGCGTCGCCCCTTCCGCGTCACCCCCTCCGTGTGCCTCCCCTGCCACCTGACGTCTTCCTCACCGGTGGCCACGGGAGCGGCGGCGGTGGGATCTGGCGCGGGAAGTCGGGATCTGGCGCGAGGTGTTCGGATCCGGCAGCGGCGTCCACGGGACGGCGGACGGGCGGGGGGAAGATGTCCCCTCCGCCGGAGGCGAGGCAGAGAAGATGGCGGACGACTGGAGGGAAGATGGTGATGCGGCATCCGGCGAGTCGACGGCGACAGCAATGGCCTCGTGTGTGGTAACTCTTTTCCCCTCGGTTTATATACTCTCTCCTCTATTCCTTAGCGTCATCGCCATCATACGGCCACCGCACCCGCCTGGCCATCCGCCGCGTCGGGCCCCTGGCCCCGCCTTGGTCCCGCCTCGCCACCCAGCCACCTGACTAGGGGCCAAGGCCAGGCGGCACCCTACCGCCTAGCGCCTATGCGGCACCTAAGAGACCGCCCAGGCTGCCTTCTTGAACAGTGCCTAGCACGGTCAGCTACCGCCCACGATGAAAAAGTAAAGGCTGTTGCTGCCCGGGCAGAGTAAGCCCAGTGTGCAATGAAGTCAGCTCCCCGCAATGACGGGCCCCATAGCAACAACCCCATCCCGAACGTCCCTACCGAGCGTTCGCTGCAACTCCCACCCGAGGGGAGACACCCCCCCTTTGTTGGTGTGGGGACACGTGCAAGTTTTTCAAGTCTAAACACCGTCTCAGCCTAGGTATGCGTTACTGGGATTGCGTAAACTACTCCAGTGACTACCCCGATCGCTGTCTAGACAACGCAACCTATCGGCAGCCGGTAAAGATCAGGTGCACCATTTTTCACCTACCTTTTCTCCTTCACAGCACGCACTAACAACCCCCCTGTATTTATAGTTCCCGGAACCCCTATGTGGCTACCACAAATGGATCGATCTTGAGATCCACCTAGAGGATCAATGGGCCCTCGACTTCGAGGAGTGGAATGTCGTGAGGTCATCGGAGATCCGAGAGGAGGAGCACCGTAAGAACGAGCAAACCCTGCATATACAACGCGAGACGAAAGCTTATCTCGAGACGTGTACGCGTAGGGAGTGGGAGGCTCTCGAAAGGGAGCGAGAGAGAAAGAGGGAAATGTCGACCAAGGTAAAAGAGGCCGTCGAGGAGTTCAACGCCGAGCTGGCAAGGAAGGAAAAATGGCCTCGGTCGACACAGTAGGTCGTATGAGCAGTTGGGTGGCTTAGTCGCTATAGGATCAAGGATACCGACTAGAGGGGGGTGAATAGGAGGTTTTTAAATTTTTCTTGTTCACTTGATAAATTCTTTACAATTTAAATGACAAGAATTTAAAGCAATTAATCCTATGCAATTCTAGTTAACAATATAGCAAACTTAGCTCTAAACAATCAAATGATCACAAAGATGTAAATAAGTAAGAGCTAAGAACAAAAGAACACAACCGATGTTTTACCGTGGTGATCGGAAACTTGCCGGTTTCCCCTAGTCCACGTTGAGGTTAGCCCGGACGAATCGGACCAGCTCTACGAATTGAGCCAAACACCTCGATCACTAATGTAGCTCTTCCCCGCTCCAGGTAGGTGAGCTCCAACCTTCACAAATTGCCGGGTCTTCTCACAAGCTTCTTGAGAAGATCACCAAGCCAAACTTCGCCCGATCGTCCAAGTGCCAGCAAGCACTAAGAGTAATAGACCTTGGGCTTCACTTGAATACAATTCTTGTGCTAAGTGGATCAACAAATGAAAATCTTGCACTAATTGCAAAACCAACTCAATTTAATGCTCAATGGAAGAAAGTGGGTGGAATGAATGCTCTTGGGCTCAAGGATTGTGCAATAAGTCTCTAAACTATGCCCTTGTGCAGTGGTGGGGTATTTATAGCCTCCACCAACCAAAACTAGCCGTTTCACATAATTTCCAGAAAAAATTCTGGTCGAGCGGTACTACCGCCCCCAGGGGCCGGTACTACCGCTACCAAATCTTCGCGCCAGAACGGCTATGTCAGAGCTTTGCAGTGACCGTTGGATTTGACGGCGCGGTACTACCGCCGTTGATATTGGCGGTACTACCGCTCTCCGGTAGTTCCGCAAAGTCGGCGCGGTACTACCGCTCCAGCCAAACTCCAAAAGGTCCCAAAATTTGGTGCTCTCTGGAAAAATTGATCCGCTCTCGGGCCGGATCTTCCGGACTCCGGAAGTACCGCTCTGGACAGCGGAACTACCGCACACAGCGGTAGTTCCGGCGTTGAAATCGCCGGTACTTCCGCTCCAGGAAAATCCAGTCTTCATCCGGAGGGTGCTCTCTGGAAAAATCAATCCACTCTCCCTCCGGATCTTCCGAGCTCCGGAAGTACTGCTCCATAATGCGGTACTACCGCTCAGTGCGGTAGTTCCGGCATTCAAGTGGCCGGTACTTCCGTTTCCGCAAGAGCTCAAGTGCATCCGCGGGTGCTCTCTGGAAAAATTGATCCGCTCAAGAACCGGATCTTTCGCTCGCCGGTACTACCGCATTTGGGCGCGGAACTACCGCTCTCCGGTAGTTCCGACGTTCAAAACTGCGGTACTACCGCCCTTCCAGACAGAGCACAGATTTTGTTTTAAAATTGATTTTTGATGGATGCAAGTTTCTAATGTTTATCCATATGGCACAAGAAATATGTTTTCAAGCTACTTGCCAAGATCTCTCTTGATGGTACGATCATCTATCCTATAATCCGGTCTTCCACCATTCACCTAAGACCGGTAAAATTCAAAAAGGATCATATGCTAAGTATACCTTTGTCTTGAGCCAATTTGGTCTTCATAGATATTCTTTGGCTTGCATCTTGTCGCTCATATGTAGACTAACCCATAGCATGCTCATAAAACACGTTAGTCCCATATTCACATAATTTCATTAATTACCAAAACCATTTTTAGGGGCCTAGATGCTTTCAATCTCCCCCTTTTTGGTAATTGATGACAACCCAAGTTGTATGAGAGATAAATATTTTGAATATATCAAATTGTTTGATAACAAATTGTATATTCCACATTGACTTTAAATGAGAGAAGTTCTTTGCAATAAAACTTGAGAAGATATAAAATGAACTAACTCCATTTTAAAGTCCAAGAGGGGAGATGACTCCCCCTAAACATGTGCATGAATAAAAATACAACATTTCATACAAGATGCACAAGACAAAGATATATCATAAAATGAGAGTAAAACGACATTCAAGCACAGATGATCAACAGATAATAGCATAAACATTTATGACCATAAAGGTTCATTACATCCACAAGATCAAAAGATAAAACGAGTTCAGAGTTCATTACATCCAAGCGATCATTGACCAAACATAAGTTCATTACAACCAGAAACAATAATAAAAAGATATAGCCCCATAAGTAAGCCCCAAGCAACTAGTAAGCCCCAGTCTTCTCCCCCTTTGGCATCAAGTACCAAAAAGAGATCAATCCTGAGAGGTACGGTGACGAGTGTAGCGACGAGGCGATGGAGGGTGCTCCAGAACTGCAACTCGAGCATCTAGCGAGGTCAGCCTACTGTCAATGGAGTCTAGACGCTCATCAATCCTATCCATCCTGGAGTTGAGAGTGGAGAACCCCTCA